>JBBMJZ010000067.1:3019186-3036364 GCA_037833815.1 Zingiber zerumbet | reverse complement strand
TTGTTCCTTAAGGATGTTATTTTCCTTAAAGAGGAGTTTAGCGTGTTCCTCAGTTTTAGTTAACTTTTGTTTAGGCAGGAAATAATTTTAAAGAAATTTACAATGTAATTAAATTTTACCCTAGTTGGTTTGTCTGAACCAGATGCGGATCCATTGCTCGACTCGTCGTCTTGATCCGTTTCACTTCAGGTTGCCATCAGTGCAAGGCAACTTGCTTTGGTTCGTCTACTCCCGATCCGTCCGAAGAAGACTCATTCCAAGTCGCCTTTAGTGCTTTCTTTTGCTTTGTCCTCTTGACTTTGTCTTCGCTTAGGCATTTGTATTTAAATCACCCCTTCTTGATGCAGCCGTAGCATGTGACGTTTGCTTTTGAGTTGTTGAATGCAGACTTAGACATCTTC
Source organism: Zingiber zerumbet (assembly GCA_037833815.1). NCBI lineage: Eukaryota > Viridiplantae > Streptophyta > Magnoliopsida > Zingiberales > Zingiberaceae > Zingiber > Zingiber zerumbet. The sequence goes on along the minus strand of JBBMJZ010000067.1, from coordinate 3,035,963 downwards.
TTCATGTCGCGTTTAATGAAACTTTTCTTGCATCTAGTGAACATCTTTCTTACCAGGTTCACTAGTTGGTCTTCTTCGTCTGATTTGGATTCAGTTTCTGCTTCGGGTTTAGCTCCCTTCCAAGTACCTGTAAGAAAAGCAATTCCTTTCTCGACCTTTGGGCCGTTAGTTTGTTCATGCAACTCTAATTCACAAAATAATTCATCTAGTTTAAATTTAAAGAGGTTCCTCGAAACCTTATAGGCATTTACGATCCCACAGTAAGTTTCGAGGAAACGAATTCAGAGCGTACCTGATCACATCTTGATTTTCTAGTTGATGTCCGATCATGTGTAGACTGTTGAGGATATCCTTGATCCTCGCGTGTAATTAGCTTACGATTTCTCCGCCTTGTATTTTAATATTAAATCAAGAATTCAATAATAGATCACGTTTCGTTACCCTTGAGGCTGTAGTCCCTTCGTGTAGTTTGATTAGTTTGTCCCATGGCTCCTTTGCGTTCTCGTGCGGGCCAACTCAGTTGAGTTCTTCTTTCGTGAGTCCACACTAGATTGTGTTTAATGCTTTTGAGTCAATCTAGCTTTCTTCTTATCCTCTGGACTCCATCTTTCTAGATCGAGTGGTACTTTTGTTACTTGGTCTATAGGCGCCCGGTACTCTCGTCGGATAGTGAACCATTGTTCGATGTCCGCCTTTAAGTAGACCTCCATTCTCTTCTTCCAATACGGGAAATTGTTTCCGTTGAAGAGAGGAGGACGAGCAGTACTGAATCCCTCAAGTTGGGTCATTGATCTCTGAAAATGAAAAGTTAAAAGGAGGTACAAGACTTGGTCTTGGATTAGTAGTACTTGAGGGAGAGACAAAAATATGTCGACGACTCGAGTGGTATTGCATCACTTTCGAGTAAAAACCGAACGAGAAATAATTATCTGAAAAGGTAAATTTTACCAATTCAAATAAGATTTGTAAAAACAAAAATTCGAAAAAGAATTAAAATTGTTCCCCCACACCTAATTGGTGGTTGCACCAATTCAGAGTAGACCGTGCTCTGATATCACTTGTTAGATCGAGACTCACGTGAGAGGGGGATAAATCACTTGGTTTTCAAAAATCTTATCTTTTTCGAATTCGAAATCAAAGTACGTGCAGCGGAAATAAAACCAGAAAAGTAAAAGCAAATAAAAGACATGAATAAGTTTTTACTTGGTTCGGAGTCTTCAGCGACTCCTACTCCAAGACCTTGGTCCCGCAGACCTATCAAGGGGTAATCCACTAAAACACCTCTTCCAGAACTACCGGAAGAGGGGAGCGAGTACAAAAAGTATCGAAAAGTGTAACAAGCTACACTTTCCGTTTATAATGGAATTAATGCTTTGTTACCAAACACATTTCATAGGCAATTGGCTTGAGCTCGGTGTTTGGTTGGCTTCGCGGTGGCAGTCGGGCGTAGTAGAGTTGTAGCAGGACAGTAGCAGGAAGTCGGAGTAGTCGGAAAGTCGATCGGACGTGTAGAAGCTCGTATAGAAGTTGTTGAAGAAGGCTTGGCCGAGACACCCATTTAAAGGGTGTGGAAGGCGCCTTCCAAAGCCTTGAAGGCGCGTCCAACGTGTCAAATCTGATCTCGAACTCGTTGCTCCTTATATGTGACGAAGTTTGAATTTTATCTCTTGGAAGGCGCCTTCTATAGCACTGAAGACACCTTCCATGAACAATGCGAAGACTCCTTCCAATGCTTGAAGGCACCTTGGGTATTGTTCACCCAAGGCCTTTTTGCTTCTTTTGCCCTACAAGTTAGGTTAGTTCAACACGACAATATCTAACCTACAAAATAAAGTTAGCACAATAATAATATAATTAATTTATGACTTAGACCCTGTCATGCAGACCAGGATCTAATCAGGGTCTCATGAAGAATACAAGAGTACTTTTAAATCTGCTTTTCAATATGAACATATGTGGAGGATTGTGAAAGATAGTCCGATATACGCTCAATCCTCAGAGCGATGAGCTGCAAAGAAAGTAAGAAATCATAATCATTAGGTGCACATACTGACTCTTCTAATCCTAACACAACTATTGATGTGGATGATAGAGAGGTCCAATCTTGTCCAATGGGATAGAAGACAACAAAGAGGAAAGGCAAAGAAAGAGTAGACCTAATTGATGAATTGAATCAGGCTATGCAACAGTCAGTAGCACATTATACAGTAAGAAAGTGGATCAACTCATCCAAGCACATCAACTCTCGTAATGGACACATGAGGCATGACAGATGAACAACTTCAAAACCATCTAGCGATATGTGAACAGTTGAAGAAAAGGTTGAACATGTAATGAATCTGTTTATTTTATCAACTCCTTATTTATTTTATTAATTATGGTTTTCAATTTCTATGGTTTATCATTATGTGTTTTATTAATTTAATATGGTTTGTAACTATGTATTTCAATTTAGAATTTGTAAAATATTTGTATTTCTATGGTATACTATTTTTTTAAAAAAATTGTATGACTTGTATTGTTTCTTTTTTAATAAAATATTAATATTAAATATTTATTATATTATAGTAAATAATATGTAAAAAAATATTTATAGATAAAATAATAGATGAAATATATTAAATTGAAGAATTGAAAAATATAATTAATTTTATTTAAATATAAAATTAGATATAAATTAATAAAATGATCTTGGGACCCATAAATATTTGGTTGTTGAGATATTTAATTGTAAAATTAGGGATATTTAAGAGTGAGATATTTAAAGGATGAGACCCATAAATGTTTGGTTCGTGAAATATTTGATTGTGAGGTTTGAGATATTTAAAGAGTGAGATATTTGAAGAGTGACGTGAAAATGGAGACCACAAATATCAGAGAAAAATATCCTCTCCTATTATGGATGATCTTACAAGTGTTGCAATAATATAACATTATATTGGTGAAATCATTGTCTTATTTGCACTTATTGTATTCAAATATTGCCCTAATTAATTTTTTGACATACTCATATTCATTTGGTAATTACTTACAGATCATTTCAGTCAAAGAGGCACAGAGACCTACCACAAGTCAATTGATGAAGCTCTCTTACTTAAGGTATGGTGTTTTTATTATTGTTATCTCAAGTAAAATGACTTTATTTGTGTTGGCTCTTATACACCATCTGTTTGATCCCTTTATTTGTCTTATTTCAGAGGAAATCAGAAGAAGTTCTCCCTTACTTGAATGAGCGTTGTATCTATCTAGTTGGTAAGAATCTTTTGTGTGAGCAAAAATGACTGAATAGTAATTGCTGTATGACTGTTCAATATTTTTTTACTTGTTCACAGGAATGATGGGTTCAGGTAAGACTACAATAGGAAAGATCTTATCTGAAGTTCTACGTTATTCATTCTTTGACAGGTTTACTTTTGTTTTTTTATACTCCACATTTTCCATCAATTGATGAAAGTAGAGCATTGTCTATACTATTTTATTTAATACTCTATGCTTATCTTGGTTAAGTGACAAATTGGTCGAACAAACAGTTGGTGTATCTTCAGTTGCCCAGATATTTAAGCAGTACAGTGAAGCCTTCTTCAGGGACAATGAGGTGATTGCCACTTATTTTGTTCATTTCAATTGTTATATCTGCTTGTGATGACATGAAATCCAATTATATTGGTGATTTCTGTTAAATGTGTCAATGGAATTCATCAAGCCATAATTGTTAGTATTCCTAAAAGACTTATAATTTGTGTATTGTTTTCTATTTCCTTTCATCTTTCGCAATGGGAGTAAATTGTTGGTCGAATCCAACTTCCAGATTGTTTTTTGTTCAAAAAATCTGTAACAGTGGGATTACTCCTTAAGGATTCTATTTCCATACTACAGAGTGAGGTCCTGAAGGATTTATCTTCAATGAGTCGTTTGGTAGTTGCAACTGGTGGTGGAGCGGTTATTCGTCCTATTAACTGGTAAAACATTGGATGCGCATAATTCTGTTAATAATTTTTTTGTGGAAACAATATAATTGAGTATTGTAGATTCAATTGATAGGAAATTTATGAAGCATGGGATATCCGTCTGGCTAGATGTTCCTCTAGAAGCTCTCGCTAGGCGGATTGCTGCTGTAGGTACTGATTCTCGCCCTCTTCTGCATTATGAACCTGGTGATCCTTACTCCAAGGTAACCTTTTCCTTGCTGAATAGTCATATCTTGTTTTTTATTTGATTTTTAGTTAATATGCATATCCCATGGCTCACCATCTTTGTGATACCTCGTACCATCCCCTCCACACTCACACCATGAAAAGCCATTGCTCTCCCTGACAATCTCCACATAACTTGCATCTCTACCTCCTATCCTTACACACTTGGAATATATTAAGATAATTCATTTAGAAGAAAACAAATGTTAAGAAACGTGAATGCATGGTCTATTATGGTAAGGTGGCAGCGAAAAGGAAAATTTCAGTGATTAAATAAGTTGATAACATGATATTGCAATTCATGCCTTTTATTTTCACAGGCCTTAGCAAAGCTTACTTCTCTATTTGAAGAAAGGGGCGAGGCATATGCGAATGCTGATGCAAGAGTCTCCCTTGGAGGTAAGCCTTCATGCAGCTGATATGTTTCTACTTGTTTTCTATTTGATACAATGTTTTGTTGCAAGTATTACGCATCTATTAGTTTCCTTGCACTTAAAAATTTGAGTTTCTTTTGCTCATCTTCGTAAGGTTGCAGGATTTGTGTTAGGTATTCTCTCACTTACTCAAGACTACAATAACCTCAGACTATTTTCTTCAATTTGAATACGACAGTCATTATGTTAAAGATCTAAATATTTTAATGACATTACATGGCATATAGTTGAATGATGGAAAAAGATGGATGCTACCTAACCAAAATAGTTGTTGCTAACACGCCTTATTATTGTAGTGTTGTCATTTCAAAGATTGAAATTTTGTGCTGAAATTTCAATCCTTGAAATGGAAACACTAAATAATACGCGTGTTAGTGTCAACTATTTGGGCCAGGCTTCTTGCATATTTTCCCATCATTCCAACAAAAATCCAAGACATGAAACTTGACACAGGGACACATATCTCAACCACTTCTTTGGTTATGGCGCACCTGCATGAGACTAGTACTGTTTTATTTCTGCCAGTGATTGAAACTCCTGCTTGGAGCAAGAGTTTAACCCTTATTATCATTCACAATCCAAGAACATTATAAATACTTGTAGCAGAGTCATAATTCATAGGAATAATTTTTTTTCTTTACCCATTTTGCAGAGATGGCAGCTAAAAAGGGGCATGGAGATGTCTCAACACTTACGCCAACCGATATTGCTTTTGAGGTATAATCAATCCTCCAAATGAATTTGTCACTTTTCTCTTCCCTCTTCTTTGAACAATCAAGAGATGCCTCACTACACCCTGTCCCTGTTTTCCAGGCACTATTGCAGATTGAGAACTATGTTACGGACAATGCATATGCTTCAAGTAGCCGCTATAATTTCACAGGCGCAAGAAGAGATTAATTGCGACTCATGTTTCACCATGGAAAAGTTATAATTCTTGAAACTTGTTTTCTCAGTACATGATTTTTGTTCATTCAAAAACATCCTCGGTCAAATCTCTAAGTGCTGTATAGTCTCAAACAAAAACTTTGTAGTCCAAATCTCTAAATTTGAAAATAAGCTTGTCCTTTTATTTTCAAATGTCCATGTAATTATTTTGAAATTTTTATGGTAAAATTTTTAGAATTTTTTTCAGCTCAATAAGCTCCGTAGTGTGCTTGGGCCCGTGCCATGTTTGGGTCGGCATTGTTAGGCCCAGTATGAGCACTTGTAAGCTCAGTGTATCAGCAGCGGAGCTAACCAACGAATTGGTTCAAGCCGACCTGTGCGACACAACCAGTTGGATCTAGAACGACAAACAAATGGAAATTCAAGCTGTTCTCATCTTCACGAAAGCCTCCTGATAAAAAAGAACAAAAAACATTCAAAACGCCCTTTCACGGGAGCAAGCGACCCTTTGACTGAGGATCAAACAAGTATTCAACTGCATCCAACTGATATACTTCAGCTTGAACTATAGATTCGAACTGCATCATCAAAATAGGAAGACTTGTATTGCATACCTTAACGGACTCTTTCAAAGCAACACCAGTGAAACAATATATTTACATAGCATAACTTTATTTCTTGCAACTATACTAATAAAAGCTCAAACAATAACACACTTATTGCAACACATTGAATAACTTTATTTCTTGCAACTATACCGAGAAAAACTCACATACTAACACACTAATTGCAATACATTGCATAACTTTATTCCTTGTGCACAAAATGCAACATAGGAGACATGACATGAACATTTCATCACAGCATCACAAATCAAAGATACCAAATAGTACCAGCTTGATACATAGGAGTAGCAGATCAACAAACCTTGGATTAACCTCAAGTATGGTTGGACAAATCATGAACTGACTTGACATCAGCATCTTTAGATGAGAATAAGTTGGGGTATGAGAAGTATGGATCGTCCTCTAGCGAAGGCAATCGCTGTGGCACATGTGAAGATAGTAGGGTTTCACCAGAATGAATAGTCGGTGATTCAATTTTCCCTTCCTCATCATAAGCTGCAATAGTGTCATTCCGTCCAAAAGAATATTGTTGGAATTTAGCTTCAGGAAGCTCATTTAGACTGCTCTCTGATGTTTCACTGCTGCTCTTCGCAACAAGTTCACTAATTTTTACCTGAGCAAGATTTGCAGCTGCACGAGCAGCTACTGCCGCACGTTCAGCTGTTTCAGCAGCTGACTGTGCAGCTGCTAAGACATCCTGTAAGTCAGCCCTTATCTCACTTTTGTTCCACGGGAGGGAGGATTGTAACTCCATCTTAATTGCAGAAAGTGAAGCAGAAGAAATTGGGTCACTCTGCTTTGTAGACGATGCTTTCTCATTTAGATCCAGATGCTCTTGAAATGAAGGCAATGGTGGAATAGAAAGATCAGGCTCACTTTGCTTTGATGGCAAATCGGCAGATGATGGTACCGCCTGGGTTGCACGATCATTTTGCTTTGAGGATTCCACAAAAGAAGGAAATGAGGGTGGAGTAACAAATGGAATGAACTTTCTATTTTCAAGATGATTCTCTAGGGATGCATCGGATGGATCACTATTGACCGCATGTTCCATAGGTGGAGCAAATGGAAAATCCTCTTTTGGAATGGACTTGTTAAGCTCATGTTTATTGATGCCAATATCACGTGCGTAAGATTGTAGGTCAGGATCATTCTCCGTGGTCAATGGACCATCAAATGCTGCTCGAACTGAATCCTTTGGTACTTCGGGTAGACCCAATAAATCAAATTCTTCATCTGAATCCGATTTGATAGTCTCATTCACAGTAACAGAAGATAATGCAATATGTTTCTGTGGTGGAAGAGGCAGAGAAGAACCATTCATGAACTGAGGTGGTCCGTTCTGATGAGAAGATAAATATTAGTTCCTCAAGTTTTATGTAATTTCAAAATGCAATAGCCTTATCTTACCAATAAATCCTCGTGCGGCTTTAAGAACTCAGTTTCAGTGGCAGATGGATCCCAATCTACCTCATGTTCTTCAGCTATTTCCTTTAACAATTTGAGTTTTGATTCCACTGAGGGAGCACGAATTGACAGCAATTCAATTATCTGTACGAAACATCAAGATGGATGCTGCTAAGTGTACTCTTTTTCCAGTTTACCCCAAGAAGCTTTTGCTCCAGCAGAATCAACATATAATGTTTCTCTGTAAGCATTACCTGACGATTAACTCCACAATCTGGCAATAGTTCAGTTGCTGCAGTGACAAATTCCTTGCCATATTTGGCAGTGAAAAACATTTGCACTTGCAGAAGTTCCGGCAAATCTGCAGATCTTGGTGCCGCAAAGCAGACGCTGGAGATTGCTTCTTTCAAGTCTAAAGGGCATTCTCTAAAAATTGGCACATTACACAATTCAATGTTCATAAAGGGACAAGGAGTAAACAAATAATTGGAAAATTTTGGACGGTATTTTAAACAAATATTGGATTTGACTAACAGGCAAACAGTTCCCGCTTTTAGTTTGAATCCTTCAGAAACATATAACAAAAAGGTAAACTAAACATTTTTTTACAAAGTAAAATTAAGGATTCTTTTAAGCTATTTAAGAATAATGACATTAAACTTCTCTAAAATCCAAATAACAATTCCAGAGAACACTCAAGGAGATTAATACAAACTAATCATATTGGATGAGGGAAACTGTGTTCAGAATAACAAACTGTATATAAAGGATAGAATTTAGATAAATAATTGAAATAGAAAGGCAAATGTGATGAAGGCGTTATTCATGTGACAAAAGTAGGATAATTAAAGTATAAATAAACACATATATATGTCTCCTATATATCAGGTATATTCTTTTTTCCTTTCAAAAAGAAAGGAAGGGTGATGAAATCATAGTTTGTGTAATTAAATCCAGAGACTAGTATAGATGAACATGGATACTGGTGTTTCAATTTGGATCCAAGTGGTAAGATAAGCGATGATATCATCAAAAAGTTTTGATGACATAGGAGTAACAATTATTAGAAGTTGGTGTTGTAAATAGTATATGCCACAATCAACATCTGAAATCAGAGACGGAGCTATTTATGAGATGTGCTGGGCTATAGCCAGCCCTCTTAAGTACCAAGTCATGGAGAAAAAAAAATAAGACCAATCAATGAATTCCCCAACCACACAAGTAAATACCAAGTGAAGGGGGAAAAAAAGCATGTGTTGTGTCTGTTTTTTCAAATTTTTTTTGTTAATTCAAAATATTTTATTTTACCAATAAGTTCTCGAGATGTGGTCACATAAATTTATTGTATCTCTGCCCTTCATCCTCAGTATCTTTGACAAAATATTTCTTACACCCTATAACTTTATTTTTAATTCAATTATATATTTATTTAATTAGCTTTTTTTCATTTTATTGTAATTATAAATACAAATCAACTTATCTTCTTTTTTCTATCCATTTAGATGAAACTTGAAACTAGAAACATGCTGCCACATTTTTTATTTGCTATTTCCTTAGTTATTAGCCAGCTCCGGCCATGAACTCCAATTCTCCTCCGACTTTGGCCGCCTCACTCGCCCCACTCCTCCCGTCGTCGTCCTGTACTCGTCCTTCCTCGATGCCTTCCTCCTTCACCTCGCTTACTCGTCCCTATGCCTTTTCTTGATTTTCGATCACGGCCACAACCACTCTCTCTGTGGCCAAATCCTCACCCCGGAGGCATAATCGTCGACATGGCCGCCCCTCGGCCGGAGCTGCCATGACTGACACGTCCTCCACTCTGACATACCTCACGTCAACGCCAAAGGCGAGAAGTTGTGGATTAAGGTCCTGAGCAAGATGCCCAAGCACACACCATGCTTGTGGACCAACTAATTCTACCTCAATGAAGGCGACACGCTCTCTAACAACAACGTCAGTGGCCAGCCCATCTTGGACCACTTCTACAACGTCCTTAACAGACTCAGTTAATTTGGGATTAGTATAGCCCAGCCCATCTTTAATTCCTGGACCTGTCCATGTCTGAAATTGAAATCTAAGATAAGAACGATGTTTTGGGCTATAACTGAAGGCAACATGGTTGAATGACAATTCCTTAAGTAGTTAGAGAAAATGTTATGGGAAAAGAGATATCAAAAGTTTTAATAATTTACACAGTTGGCTTGTCAGGTAAGCTGTATATAGAAACTAATGTGCAGAGATATTGTTGTCCCTAAGCATAGTTTGATAGTAGCAATTTAAACAGATTGGATTGCTTTTGGTTTCACTAATTGTGTTGTAGGGGTAGTTTTCAATTGGATAAAAGAAACCAAGGGTTTGACCCCATAGTAACCTTCATCTTGCTGTTGTAACCAGTGGAACAGAGATAAACAGATAGGAAACCCTCCTGAGTTTACCCTCTTTCAGAAATGTCCCTCCAGAGCTTTCAAATCATTTGAATACCTTACAGAATTTTCAAACTCTTGTCATCTCATAGCTATCGGTTAACAAATACTTGATAGAAAAGTGATTCTACACAAACATGGCATTCCCTCTATGTCATTGTTCTATTGGATAAATTAATAGTGTCAATGATCAAAAGATGAAATGACAAGAGTTTTAAAACTCCAAGGAGTATTTCCACAATTTTAAAACTCTTAAAAGATATTTTGAAAAAGGAGGTAAACTTTAATGTGAAGGGGAGCCTTGGCGCAACGGTAAAATTGTTGCTTTGTGACCAAAAGGTCAAGGGTTCGAATCCTGGAAATAGCCTCTTGCAAAAAGCAGGGTAAGGCTGCGTACAATGGATCCTTTTCCAGGACCCCGCATAGCGGGAGCTTCGTGCACCGGGCTGCCCTTTTAGGTAAACTTTAATATGTGGCAAAAATAAGGGCACATGTTTCTTAGAGCTAGCTGAATATCATCATGTGTGGAACATACGAAGATAAGTGTTCACTAAAATAGGAACAAAATCTTTCAGTTTATGGAATTCAAACACATGTCAAACAAAAATCCCTTGTGAGACATGCTGTTGGAAGGCAAATGTTCAATAACAAAATGTCAAGAATAGGAATATAATCATGGCATACACTAGAGCGTGACAGTGAGATTTGACATTGGAAGGAAAATGTTCAATACCAAATATCATGCATATGTATAGAATCATAGTACACACAAGAGTGTGATTGCCACTAAAATGTACCTCTGTGTTTCTATTATTGGAAGCCGGACAGTGATTAGCTCGCAGAACAGCTCAAGGATCTCCTGCGCCGCCATGATGTTCTCCTCACGGATTATGTGCTCTACCTTTCAAGAAAAGATTTACTTGTTTTTCAGTCTATGGAAACTTGAACAAACATTGGACAAGTGCTATCAGTCTCTTAGACCTAAGAAGATTTTTTTTTTCAAATCATACCCGAATCCGCGCAGTGGCTTCTTGACCATTCTCAAGAAGCTTGGCAATATCCTTCCTCATCTGCTTCAGTTGAATCTCTCTTCGATTCCGCAGCAACTTTATTCTTGGAATCGTCAATTTCAACAGAGTTTTACTGAGTCATAAAACGGATAATAATCAGAGTCATGAATTAGCTTCGATCAAAAAGACCTTCCAGCACATTATGTTCTCAAAACGCTCGATTCTGGTTTCTCTATAATCACATCCACAAGAGCCAGTTTCATTCTCATAATCTTACAAATAAAAGCACACGAAAAAGAACTAGTTTTCCTAGAAAAACAAGATTATATACCACCCAGATGCCGCCACTAAGAAGATGGAGAATCTAGAAATCCTCTGCGACAAAATTTCTCAGCGCTCATAAAGAATCAAGAGGGGGGTATCATACAAATCAAGAAACAAGAAACAAGAAACAAGAAACCGAGAGCCAATCGGGAAGTTGATGGATGATGAGTTTCTTACCATTTCGCCGCTCTGGAACCCTTGTTGAAGAAAGCGTCAAGCATCGACATGGCGATTCGGCGATCCTCAGAAACCGCACCTCTAGACCAGATCCAATGACTGCCACCGCCCTCCGGAGATCGAACCCTACCTGCTTTCAAGGAACAGAAAAGAGAGGGGTAGTTCAATTGCGGTTTTCCGACCGCGGGCGGTGATATTTATCGCCCCTTGCGGGGTTGGATTCATCAAGACCGTCAGATGTGGCACCACGAAACGTAGATGAACGGAAGATATTGTCCGGCACGAATGTTCGCGCGGTTGTGATGAGAACATAGGTGATAAACTTCGTCGCGAAGTATTCTTTGGGATGGAGATGGAAGGCGACACGCGGGAAGAGTGGCCCAGCAAACTCGTAAGACTCTTCGATCCAAAGCTTACCTTAATCTTTTATTTTTTTAAAAAAAAATTATTTATGTTATATTGGTTTAATAGACACAAGTAAATTTGAAGTAAAGAGAATTTCAGAAGTTATATGCAAACTTAAAATACTAATAGAATAGTAGTAATATTATTGATATATACTTTTAAGTATTACTATTGTAAGTGTATTATAAATGGCCATCAACGTTCATTGCTTCATTTTACTCTTATTTGAATGGGTTCAAACAATTTATACAAAATAATTATCTAATGTTTATGCAATTGCTTCATCAATCTTTGAGTCAAAATTTAAGGAGCATCAATATTGTGATTTTTTTTACATGCAAGTACTTTGCTTGAGAGCAAGTTTCAGAGAAACTATCCATTCATAAGAAAAGCAATATACTAATAATCCGTGAGAATTATATATGTTGAACTATGATTTTCAGCTCTTCTGCTCCGTAGACACTATACCTCCTTCGATCGTTGTGTGTGCATAGTTAAATGGGTGAGTAGATCGTCCCTGATTACAGCAGCAGTGACTGATTAATAAAAACTACTTCCTATAACAAGTAACATTCCCTTGTAAACAAACCTCTTGGTCTCCCACAAGGACAGTGTATGGTCATTAATCTTATTTCTCAAATTTTAACTCTAATACTGCAAAGTCTCACAATTTCATAAATCAATAAAGGCAACCCGATATACGAAACTTCCGCTATACGAAATCCCAGGGAATAATCCATTGTACACAGTCTTACCTTACGTTTTGCAAGAGACTATTTTCAATATTCGAACCCGTAACTTTTTGATCACAAAGCAACAACTTTTTGATCCTAAATAGTTGCCTGATTTATTGTGGCAAGACCGGTTACAGGTAGTTCAATAACCTATTTTCTGACCCATATGAACTGTGAAACAGCCGAAGAAATCAAAGCTCACTCATGTGGTTAGTGTTATTAGGATGAAATAAGGAATTGTCCAAATAATGCATGTCGGAACATTATTGTTCCCTAGCAGATTAAAACATTACTAAGAGAGAAAAGAAGGCCCACTTCAGGATTTAGGAAATAATATTAGAAACTCCATCTTATATGAAGTTTCTAATATCTAGCGATTTGACATCAACCATCTCCTCGTCCTTGAATTCCTCCCTGCAAGAGATCTGAGTTATCATCAGTGCATATTAACAACCAATTCAAGTACCTCACTCATTTTATAGTGCTTGACAAGTAAGCACAAAACTATTTCTAAAAATATTCCAAAAGACTAACTAACATGACAAGAAGAATTGCTTGTCTTATTTAAGTTACAGTGAGAGAGAATGTAGACCTCTTAAGCTGAATTTCCATTGCTTCCAGAGCATCCTTCTTCAGACCTTCCAAATCCTCTTTGGCGATTTTAAGGTCCAACTGTTCTTCATACTTGGGAAGGTCTTCCTTCTTAATCCCTAGCCTAATTCACGTTTAAGAAATCAAGACTGTTAATACACTGGTTTTTGCCTATCAATATATGCAGAAAACTATCAATCTTCAGCTTGTAAATAGATTTAATCTGAAAGTTAGATCAATGGGTAGATTAGAAATGTAACTTTGGCGTTACACAAGTCACAATGATGATAAGAAGAAAAGTTAAATGCCAAAGGAAGCTTGCAACTCTATGCTGCAGTTTTCTTTTGATAGGATAGAATTTGACAGTATCAAACTATACTGTCGGTAGTAATGAGTATATATTTTTTACTGCAAGGGCATGTCAAATTAACAAATTTGAAACCATTAAAAACAGGCACATCGTTGATATGCAGAAACAAGAAACAAAATTGTCGAGAAAAACCGAAAGCCACTATCAAAATAGTACAGAGATATCCACCAACTTTTTGTTGATGTTGTCAAACTCAGCCAAGAGAAGGGCCATGTTCTTCTTGTCAGATCTGAGAAGTGACTTTTTAATCTCTTTCTCAACCTTCTCCAAAGCTTTCATCATCAAAGCCTCGGTACCAAGATCATCTGTAAGGCCATTCCTGCGAAAGCAAATTGTAGTATCATAGTAGTAAGAATGAAGTGATGTGACATGAAATAAAAGTAGAATTTCATTCTACAAACAATTACATGTATAAAAATGAAGCAGTGCAACCAATAAACTATTGCATAGTCAGAACAAACATACAGCAACTCTCCTGCTACCTCTCCTTGGTTTCTGTATCTTGATTACAATACAATCCAGAATGGAAGCATACAAGGAAAAAGGTTTACTTAGTAATGAAGTTATCTAATACTTTATTTTTTAGCTTTATATATATATTTTTAATCATCTTTAAAAACCACAAATTTTGCTCCTGTACTTTCAAAATTCAAAAATAGCATGAAAAGAAAGATCTTGTTATCAACTTGGTTCCAACCTTTCATCTAAAAGCAATGCTCCATTTGCTAATATAAGCATGAAAAAAATAATTTCAAAATAAGAAAATAGAAGTTGTTGTTGGCAAACATAAATGTTGCTCGAGGTGTTTTTCCCATACCGAGTAGGTGACTATAAAAATGGATATATTTCCTATTAATTTGATGTATAAAGAATAGAGTGCATATAAGCAACAGTCAGTATGCCTTTTGAACTATTAATTACAGAGATTTTCAGCAACCATCAATAGAATTAGCTATGCAATTATCCCTCACAGTATCAATTTCATCATATCAAGTACCTACTGCAGGGTAAAACTTATCACTCACCATATATTGTTTGTTAAAGCAATGAAATCTACATATATCTTACATAAAAGTTGAATGATTAAAATGTTACTTAATGCATCATCAATATTGAACTCATTTAGTTAGTACTTATCTTATTCAACAATAGTTTTTGAAGTTAAACTTAATTTCTCGGGAACTTGTGAGATAAAAAAGCACAAAAAAATCTCAACATTTCCCTATGTGTAAAAAGCATTTCTAGATTTAATTGCTACACATAAGAAGTACAAACATTAATACCAATATGATTATTGGAACCAAACATATATATAAAGATTAAAACATGAAATAAATATCATATTATTAAAAGGGCAGCTAGATGCACAAAGCTTCCACCAATGTGAGGTCCCAGAGAAGGATCTATTGTATGCAATGTTATCCTGCTTTACAAGAGGCTATTTTTGAGACTCGAACCCGTGACCTCTAGGTCACACAGCAGCAACTTTACCATTGCACTGAGGCACCCCTTCAAATATCATATTATTAGCAATGAGAGAGAGAAAGAGAGAGAGAGAGAGAAGTCCACAACTACTATATACTTGATCCTTATCTCTTGTAAGGTCAACAGGTATGTTCTAGCATCGGGAATGTCTTGTGTCTGTTGATCGATTATGTATTTAATTTTCTGAGATTCTGATAGTAGATCAGCTCTGCAGGATAACAAATTGTCAAGTTATTACGCAAGAACATATGGTAACAAATAAATCATGAACACAAGAATAACAAAATACAAGAAATCTTATGCAGCAACATTACATTGTGAAGGACTCAATTCGGAAGGATTTATAGGTTACAACAGAATGAACATGTAAAACCAAGCGTTGAAGGTAGTTTAGATAGAATCCCTAATTCTCATTTTCCATATACAGGAAAAATATTATAAAGTCCGAGCAATTAACTAAAACCTTTCAATTTATAACATTCAAGTTGTTTTTTAAGTATAATTAGTTGGTTCCATGTTGAAGGAAATGATGCAACAAATTGCCATTCAAGAGAAAGCACTGTCATGCTTTTATAGAAAATTTGTCCTAATTGAGACATATATCTGACAGTTACCATAGCCAAGAAGCAAGGTTAGCTACAGAGAAATTTGTCACAAGTCTCACATCCTGCAGTACTTGCAAATTAGTACTGATAGTTGGCATAACTAGAATATTGGAGGTTGCACTGCAGGAGTTCACAAGTCACAGCATCCTAAAATATTGGTACTGGCATAAGAATAGTTACAATACAATGTACAAGATTCCATGGTATACCAGAAAGAAACGCATATACGAAATGACCAGGAAGGCTCTAGAAACCAAACTATTAAATTAGCTAATAAAAAATCCTTAAAAGCATCTGAAATCTAAGAATCTTGTGAAATGGCTCACGTAAAAAAAACATCTAGATTTCTGATCAGATTACAGAATAAAGCACAACAAAAATCAAGAGAAAAAAAATATATCATGGCTTTGCATAGATGGAGGATAAAAGTATAATACATACACAATAGCACTTCAAAAGGGAATAGAAACTTACTTTTCCCTTATTGTCTTTATGACTTTTGCATATTGGGAAACAGCGGCCAGATCATCAGGATCAATAGTAATTTTTTCCTTACGAAGGACACCGAACGCAGTTTCATATTTGTTTTTGACCTCATAAAAGATGCTCTTCAATATTTCTTCAAACACAAGAAATTGATATAATGAGCTACGAGATGTATTTAAACAATAAACTTATATTTATCAGCCAAAACCCAACCTAAGGATCTCACCATCTCCTTTCAGGGGTGGAAGATTAGAAGGTGAAGCTTCTTTTGCAAAGGATCGAACTGCCATAACATGATCATGCTGCAAAATTATCTGACCGGCATATAACTGCAAAATAAAATTAGTAACTACAAGTCTACAATCATACAAAATTATAAAATTTGTAAAAACTTGTGCAATTTGTATATTGATATAGAATGATAGCTAAGCAGCCAGCACCAAACTGGAAAAATAATTGACACAGACTATTGGAGCTGGTAACTCCAACTCTAAAAATATGCATTTGGAGTAACTGACTTGACAAACTAACATGCAATTTATTAGGGGTGTCAATTCGGGTGGGTCGGGTCGGGTTGGGTTGGGTTCAATTTTTTTTTTTTTTTAACCCAACCCGAACC
>JBBMJZ010000067.1:2976050-2994387 GCA_037833815.1 Zingiber zerumbet | reverse complement strand
GGTGGCATGGGTCTCAAAGAGGATATTGGTAGATCCCCCCTTTTGTCTATTAGCGGGCCGAGCAGAACGACCGCTCGGCTAAGCTGTCTTCGGGCCGAGCGGAATGGTCGCTCGGCTAAACTTCCACTGTCCGAGTTACGCTATGGTGCCGAACGGAGCTCATGCTCGGGTATCGTCTGCTATGTCATCTCTGCTTTGCTGGTTGTGATCTGCCTTCTGCGACTTGTCTTTGGGGCCGAGTGGGATGTCCGCTCGGCGCATGCTACGCCGATGCTTCATAGCGTCGGAAGCTCGGTGCATGGCCAAACTATGATAACGTTGGTTCGACCCTTCCTTAGTCCAACCAGACGGGTACGTTGCTCGGTCAGACGACGATCTGAGAGCGTTAACCGCCTTAACTTTGACCATCCATATGGTATATGATCCTCTGTGGGTGGGGTCTCATCTTACTGTTGGATCAATATCAATCTATCACATCAATGAGAATAACTCTAATTATTATTTTAACTTATACATATAAATGTTATTTTAGTAAAAAAACCACATTTAGTTTGATGGTCTATTCTTAGTAAATTTTAATAATATCCAAAATAAAATAAGTTAGAACTTTTTTTAATACTCCCATAAATGATTTCTACTCTTGCTAAGTAAGTTCGATCCGACCGGTATTATCTAAATTCACTCAGATATAGTCACATATGAGAATATACCAAATACTCATTTTTTTAAAAAAAAATTATATAAGTGGGTATTTAATGTACATATGACACTATTTGGGTTCAGATATACCTGTAAAAGTAAGATCAAACTTACTCTTTACTGGACAATTGGTTCATGTAAAAATATTACCAACAATAATCATATATTTGTTTGGCTTGAAATATAAATATCAAATACTGAAAAATTTCATAGCAAGTATTTAGAAACAAGATTTTTTTTAAAAAAAAAATGACAATATCAGACTTAATTAACTGAATAGAGTTTTTTTTAAAAAAAAAATGAAAAATAAATATTGATTATAAGGAGAACCTGCAGAGAGGACAGCGATGACACCGGTGTAGCCATTCCCTGAGACAAGCCTCATGGAATCGATGCCGACGGCAAGGCATCACCAGAAGTCGCGCCGCCACCTCAAAGTCCACGAGGCATATGGCGTGCAGACCTGCTGCCTGTTCCATATTGTCTGATTTCATTCATTAAAATTTTTATCTGTTTAGTTTCATTTATTAGGATTTTTATACTACTTGATTTTACTCATCAAGACTCCAGACTATTTAGCTTCGCTCAACAGGATTTTTAAACTGTCTAATTTTACTCACCAGAACTTTCATCTACCTAGTTTCAAGCACTAAAACTTTTCAATTGTTTGATTTTACTCACTAAGACTTTCACACCAAGTGTCTGGCAGCACTGGCACACTTATATTTTCATTTTCTACCAATCTTTCTGTTAGATTTGCCCTTGCCTAACCTCCAGTTAGGACTTCCTAGTCAAGTATCCGGTTAATCTTGAACTACTTGACTTCTAGTCAGACTTTGACCATCAATCTCCGTATGGACAATTGCACCAGTAATTTTCATATATTGTCAAACATCAAAACTCAAATATCAAGACTCAAGCTTGAGCCAACTGAAGCTCAGTCAAACTGGTGAACTTTGACCCAGGAAATATTGCACTAACAAGGAACACCAAGAGGAGAAAGTCGCCAGATCTCCACCACCTCGTCGGAGCTTCATCCTGATCATGGAAATCTGACCATGGGAGAGGAAAGGGACTTCCCTTCTTCTCTAGTTTCAGATTTCAAGCCACCTGGATCCAGATTTGGTCGATTTCATCTCATCTATTTCCGTTGCCTTCAACCACTGTTTCGACCTCTCCGGAGCTATAGAAACGCAGGGGAGTTGCCTTACACTTCTTGCAGATTTGATCTTGATCTTTAGCCTCCACATCTCTGTTCCAGCGACACTATTTTTGATTTGCATCGCCATCTGTTCTGCCTTTTTCCGAGTCTGATCCGATTTGTGCTTAGGATGCCCTACCTGGGTTGTATGCACCTTGAGATCCTTAGATTCATTTATTTTTTGTTAGAGTTTCCATTAGTGTGATCAATTTGATGGATGCTCTGTTTTAAATTCCAGAACACATTTGATTTGAATTTGATTGCTCCATGTTTATTGATTTAAATCTAAGTTCGCCCTTGATGTACTGTATTTCTTGTTTCATTCTATCCATTAGATCATATTAGGTTAATTACTTGTTTCTTTTAAATTTCATGAGTTGAATTATTTTTATAGTTAGTTTCCATTATTGTCTACCATATAATAGGTTAGATTAGATTAAGTTCATTAAAATGCCTTGTGTTCGTAATCCATTGCAATCATATGTTAGATTAGATTAGGTTGTCTTTCATTACTCACCTTTGGCATTACATCTTAAAACCCAAAACTCAAACCTAATAACAATTCAATCTTAATATTAGAATTCATTATCTACATTTCTTATGAGAGATGATCCGGATCATTTCTATGCTATATTAATGTAGAGAGGAATTTCGGTGTTTTATCATATAGCCAATAAATCGAAAGTATATACAATACGTCCAAAAATCACCTGCATAAAATAACCATATAACAAGTGTGTAACAAACATATATCAAGTTCCGACTGCACGTAAACTCATGCTACCACTATCTAGTCTAATAAGCAGTCAGGGTCACTGTCTATGGGCAAACTCATGCTACTACTATTTGGTCTAGTGGGCATATAGGATGAAATAGTTTTCTAACTCCCAAGCTACTAACTGCGAGCGGAATTACACCGCCACTATCTAGTCTAGTGGGTAAATAGAGCATATAAATGTCATTGTCTGCAAGCGAACTCACACTACCACTATCTGGTCTAGTGGGCAAATAGGAAATGTAGCTATCTAGATATGAACTGCGGGCGACAACACATTACCATCGATGGTCCTATGGACAATCGTATATATCATGATCGCTAACGACTCTCTCAACCATGAATGAGAGACAATGGTTGACAGGATATACCAATGATCACTAATGACTCTCTCAACTACAAATGGGAGACATTGGTCGTTAGGATATAACCACATAACGATAAGCAGAAAATGAATAATCACATCTGTTATAATGTTCTTTAGCTACATCATGGTTTAACCTATCTAGCTTATAGGCATGAGCCTAAATAACAAATCAAAGTCTAGTAAAATACTCGATATTTTAGCCTATGGTATGTTAGCACTCATACACAATCTTGGATAAATATCAAGCTGGTAACCTTGTTTAATATTCAACAGTTATGCTACGATATAGTTTTACTAGCATAAAAGTACAAGCATAAATGACCATAAATAGTATGGATAACAATGAGACTATATGAATATCAAAAAAGACTAAAACAAATGCAAACAATAAAAGTCAACTCAAGGAATACATAGAATGGAGTAAAGATAACATAAGTAACTATTACGTATGAATATAGATAACAGAATCATATACTAAGATCAAGAGAACTACACAGATCAAAGTAGGAACTACCCATCTTAACTGTAGAGTCATCATAACCATCCTCAAGTCAGAGGGGTTTGCTTCAATGTTGAATCCTACACGTATAGGATAAGTCCTAGTAACCATAAATTGTATGCACGGTTAATTATTTGTCTCTCTTTTTGTTAATCAACTCATGAATTAATTAATGTACCTATCAATTAATTCATATATACTTTAATCAATCTACTTAAATTAATTTAATCAATTAATTAGTCAAATTGTTAACATATTAATTAATCTATCAATTAACTCATTAATCAATCTACTGATTTAATCCAATAATTCATCCTATTAATGAATTAATTACCCTATAATATCCTGATGAATTAATTCAATTAATTAATCTCTAATCAAATCAATTCATTAACTTAATTACATCATCAATTTCATATGTTAATAAACTTAATTAACTCATTAATAAATCTGTACTTATAGATTAGTCAATTAATAAATCCAAACTCATGAGCATTTACTTAATTAATCAACTTTTAATTAAACTATAAATTAATTAACACTAATTAATTAGATTTACTAATCAGATTATTAATCAACTCATTGATTAGTTAAGTTAACCCCAATCAACTTAACCTAACCTTAATTAATCCAAAAGCATCCAATAAACCTACGTTAATCAAAACATAATTTAATTTAATTAATTGTTACCCTAAATTCACCCACTAGTGGCTCATGGCGTCCTCTCCGGCGGCAGCTCCCAACAGCCAGGCGGCAACAACGACAGTGGTGTGGACATGGCGACATTCGTCGTACCCCTCTTCTTTTTCTCTGGCAACACGACGACGATGGGGCGAGGGACTCACGAGTGAGGATGACGCAGCGACACCTACTCGGCTGAGGGAACAAGAAGTAGGCGGCGGCATGCCACTCGCAGGGCAGAAAAGGCTAGCGATCAGCGTCGAGGGAGGAGAGGGATACGACGCCCATGACTGGGAGCTTAGAGGGTGGCGCGGTTGTTCTCGCCGTGGAATTGCGTGCGCATGGGTGGGGGAGGAGTGGCATTGGCAAAGGAAAGGATGCCAGATCAGGTGTGGAGGCGACAGCAAGAAGGACGTTGAGGAAGTGGAGGCGGAGAGAGTTTCTAATAATTGTAGGGCGAGTGACGAGGAGGAAGATAACAACTGTAGTAGGAAGAAGCTTAGGCTCACCAAGGAGCAGTCTGCTCTGCTGGAGGACCGATTCAAGGAGCATAGCACTCTTAATCCAGTAGGAATAACTGATCGATAATATTCCGCCTTGTTCGTTTGTTTAATTTCTCCTTTTTAATCCATTTCACGATCTAATTTTCCTGCAGAAACAAAAGCAAGCCTTGGCCAAGCAATTGAATCTTCGTCCACGGCAAGTCGAAGTTTGGTTCCAGAATCGGAGAGCAAGGTACGCATTTTTAATTTGATTCTGGCTTTCTGCCTTCTTTTTTTCCCCTTATAAATTAATCAAGAATCAATCAAAATAAAATACAGGACGAAGCTGAAGCAAACGGAGGTGGATTGTGAGTTCCTGAAGCGGTGCTACGAGACGCTGACCACCGAAAACCAGAGACTGCAGAAGGAGCTGCAGGAGCTGAGGGCCCTCAAGTTCTCGCAGCAGCCGCCGTTCTACATGCAGTTCCCGGCCGCCACCCTCTCCATGTGCCCCTCCTGCGAGAGGATCAGCAGAACCACGGCCACCGCCACCGACGGCACCAAGATCGTCGGCAGTGCCGCCTCAGTAGTAGCAGCAGCGCCGCCCAAGTCCAGCCACCACTTCTTCAACCCCTTCACCAATTCCGCAAGATGTTAATCCACTCAATTAGATCAGTTAATACAGACTTCTAATTCAAATCCCCTACACCTTCCTCTTCTTCCTCGGAAGTTTATATATGTTTAATCCGGTTGATTTTGGTAACTTGATGATGCTCAACTTATTAAAATCCATATGCAGAGACGTAGTGCAAGTTCTTTGTCGTCATCTTTGTACAGAAATTAATGCTATATATAGAAGAAATTACATTAATTCTTGGCGTAATCAATCGATTATATATCTCTCTGTGTACACACAAACTCTTCCACGGTTGCCAAACCAATGCAAATTCAACTAGGAAGAACAGAGTTTCAGTGAAGTTGAAGGCGATCGAGGACGGTGCAATAATACCGGAGCGTGTGTCTGTGGGATGAATGAGGGAGGGGAATCACAAGGCCTGATGATATTTTTTCAGTTGCTTGGGTGGGAAAAGGGAAGGTGTCTGTGGTCTGTGAGCTGATGGGGATGGATCATGGGTTGCAATTGAGTGAGGGTGAAGGAAGGAATGAATAGGATGCTCATTAATGTTGGGCTTGCCAATGCCTCCTTCCTTCATTTAATTCCAAGGCAGCTATTTGTGGGTCCGACACACCCATGTGGCTCCCTGGCCCACACCGCCCCCACCGGGTCCCATAGCATTGCATGAGGTCCTCAACAAATCTCTCTTACCTTTCTCACATGATCGCCCACTCTCATCTCTTTGGCCCCTTGCAAATGCATGCCCGATTAATTGAGCAATTCAACTTCTCTTTCGATGACATATTGTACTTTTTATGGTGAACAAAGAAGATTCTTAAGCATTTCTCTCGAGTCAAATGTAAAACAGAAAAAAGATATTTTGAAGCTCAACAATGCAACGGTTTTGCGTGTGGGAGAGAAAGCCATATAATCTCTGACCATATCTGAGATGATGACCAATCAATCTAGGACCACTCTCAATTCTCATCCTATGCTATGCTATGCTATGGCCTGTGGGGATGGATATGCTCTGTTAATCGCAGAGGCCAAGACATTCAAGACGAGCTCCCAGATGCTATTCCTTTATTTTTTATCTTTTCCCATGTGATCTTGAGCCATCAGCAACCTTTTGTGTAGTTCTTGGTCACAAGGAGATTACTTGGATCCTACAGCGCAGAAGAAAGCGACTCACTTGGATGTTGTCAGACGAAGAACAGGAACTAAAGTTTTAATCTTTGTACCTGCGATTACAAAGTAGAATCATTTCAAGAACGTACTACCACATGATCTCTTTCTTCTAGGTGGTCCAAGGTATTGTTAGAATATTTGACACATATATTCTCCTACATTTGGCTACGAGAGCACTTTGATATTGTGCGAGGCGAGGATTGTGCATATCTAGAGTCGTGCTGTGCTGCGTCATTGTCTTACAACGTGTGATTCTCGAGAGGTTTAATTTGTGCGCTTTCTTTTCATGTACATTTACAATGATTGATCCAAGTAAAATATCAAGTAGCACAATTGAGAAGGTGAATGATCTTTCAAGATTGACTTTAGTTAAGGTTCGATAGCATCCTTAACTAGTAAGCAGAAACAAGATTCTCAAAACTAATGGAGCAAGCAGAAACTCAGCTGATTGCAAATCCAATAAAGATGAAGATAAAAGCTAGCTAGAAATGTGAACAGACGCTTGAAGTTAGCCATCACTGCATTCTTAAATGTAATTGGTTGGGAGGATAACTGCTGTACCTTCACTGCATCACGGGCTCTGCCATCAAAAAACTTCCATGAACGCACCTACCAATGCATTTGGTCTGTGGCAGCTTCACTAGGAACAGGGTTCATGTTGTGGAGCTCATCCTGCCATGGCCTTGGTAGATTCTGCTATGCGCCATGTCAGAGGAGAGCATGGGCAGACGAAGAAGGCATGTTTTGGAGAAGAAATGGATTAAAAGTTACCTGAGACAGTTGTGAGACATGTAACAAGGGAGAATGCTGCAAATCCTCTGAATTATAGGCAACGTAAGGCATCTCAGGTTGAGTGATTCTTTGATAGGTAGAAGCATACAAGACAGAATTGAAGTTGCTCATTCCTGGTCCAAATGCAACAACAGACGATCCGCTGTAGCACGATTGAAGGACCTGAATGAACAAAATTCAGTTAACATCAGATGCAACAACATCCTTTGATGGCTAGCAGTCTTGGCACAATGATAAGGTAGTCATGAAAGCTAAGTTACTTGAATTTTTCTTAACAGAATTGAAAAGAGTCTCCATGCTATGCAAGGGCTAGACAATTTACATTGATCCTTACCATCCTCTAAAGCAAACGAATAGGATTTACATATATTGATCTTACATCTTTTGGAAGAATTTGGTCGAGATCAAAGTTCATTTCCGGATGGACAGCCGCAAGCTTCATTGAAAGGAACTGCACATTTCAGTAGTAAAAGTTTGAGTTCTTAACTCCGGCCGATGAATCATGTCTTAATTAACAGGCTTTAGGAGCTACCTCGACTTGGCGCTGCAATGACTGTACATAGTTGATTATCTCATCCAGCATCAAAGCCTTGCCATTTATCTGCAAATTTGCAATGTCATGGTTCAATGTGCACCATTATGAAAGAAGCAAAGCAGCTACCTTGTTGCATCCTGGGACAAGATCTTGAAGAAGTTTCATCCTTTCACTGATCTTTTCCCTTCTAACCTGCATGTTAAGATGATGATAATGGTCATCATAATAACAATTAGTGAAACTGTAATCATAATTCAGAAAAGACAGTGCTTCACAATAAACCGCCTACTCTTTCTGCAAGGCTGTGAATATTGGTGGCCTGGCCTCTCTTGGCCCTGACATGGACAGAATCATCCTTTGAAGTATCAGCATTCTCAGAAACTCTGCCATTTGTACTGCTTGACTTATGGTTACTGCTTCCAGGGCTCAATTCATTCTTCTGCTTCTTCTCATCTTTCCCTGGAGGATCTCTGAAACGCTCGAGTGAAACATGTTGTTGCATTTCAGCCTTCACATTCTGATAAAGAAATTGGTTTGGCCTCAGTACTTAAATGAGTTCATACATATAACCAGAGATTTCTTACTTGAAAATTATTATTTCCTTGAGAGTGGAAAGGTAACTGTCCACCTCCAGCTGCAATTTTCCTCTTGTGACCTTCGTCAATGGACTTCATGTCTTCATGAGATCTTCCATTGTGAGAGGGTGCAGCACCAGCAGCCAAATCATTGAGTTCTTCATCTTGCGTTAACCTGATGTTGCTGTAGGAGGACATTCTATTTGACTCAGTGAAGTTCATCCTCTGCACCACAGTGAGGGAATCCCAATTGTTTCCCGAATACTCTTCGGAAGCTATCGCAGCTGAAGATGCTCCAACAAGTCCAGATGGTTGAGCGGAAGAATACATCTGTGAACAATGCCAATTTGCATCGACATCAAAAGAAGAGTTTGATCGAGAAGGGCTGAATTCAAGGTTCAAACAGATGATGTGGGAACACAGGTAACTTTTGCTTTAGGTAAAGAATTGAAGGAATGTTGACTGGTAATTTCTTGCAGAACTCAACAAGGAACATTTACCCTTGGCAGCTTTAAATCAAGAGATAAAAAAGCAAAAGACGTCACTTGCAAAGAATCCTACACATAGAAAGCAAGATAGAGGAGGAACAAATGTCAAGCCATCAAATCTTGCATGAACCAGCAACATTGCTCTGAGCCCACAAGGATCACATATCTCCTACTTCAGTTCCCCAGAAGATAGAAAAGCTAACCTTTTGATCCGAGCATAAAGGAATTGTCTTGCTCCTTGAACTGGCAGAAAAAGAATTGATACAATCTCCTTCTTTTCTTCTTTTCCAAAGAGCTTCAGTTCAAACAAGCTGAAAGCACTCATTATTACATTCCTAGGAACCGTTATCAACCAATGAAATAAAATGTGGAAAGAAGTGAAAACCTGCAAATGAGAAGTGAAAATATGGCTACAAATAACTGCTCTTTGGAAATAATCTCAAAGCTCAACTCTTTCGAAATTTTGACCGCAGTCAAAGCAAACAAGAAAAGGTGAATGAAAGCCCAAGCCTTAAATCCTATCAAGAATAAACACCTCCAATAGAAAACGTTACCTTTAGCAAGCTAAATGCTCATGAAGAAGAAAATGAAAAATCATTAAGAAACATAAAACAAGGGCCTGAAATAGGTGCAAGTTACCTATAATCCAATGAGTTGAAAAAGGTGGAGAAGAGGGAGGTGAAACCCTTTTATTAAAGAGGGAACTGCTAACCACTGCTGACTGCACTCAGTAATTTATGCTTTGCCCAAAAGAGAGAGTGTTAGCTAATCTAAGCATTAGGTGATTCAAAGGTAGATAAAGAGAGCGAGGCATGGCTGGTCTCACTGTTTTTTCAATGCTTTTTATGGGATAAAATGGATGGCAAGGTGATTCACTTCCACACCAAACTGTGTAGGTGCAACCTTCTACTGACACAGTGCCAGCCATTTCTGCACTCATTTTTCCAACTACCAACCCATCACACAGGTACATAACCCTTTTTTCTCCTTTTTTTTTTTTATCTGAAACATGTGGGAACCTTGGGATCCTTTTTTCCTTCTTGTCCTTTACGCTTCAAAAGCTTGAGCAAGCTTGCTTGGAATTGAATGCTGGAACATGGTCAAAACGACAGACATCAAATAGTCAACAGGATGTGCACTATCACAAATCCATCACAATACATAAGTGGCAGACAGTGAAAGTTATGATTAGATTAATGTAGTCTCATGAGTAAAGAAGCAAATCAATCCACTGAAGAAGCCGGGCCCTTGCTATAAAAAAACACACTTTGCCAGAAGTTTTGTTTGATTGCAGTGCAATTTTTATTTCTTCATTTAATTCTAATGATTACTTTTATTTAATTTTATTAAGCAAATTTATTTAATTTAACTATGAATTTTCATTCAGTTTAAATATATACTTACATTTATTTCAAAAAAAAACTTTTATTTAACTTATAATTTTCATAGGCATTGCAATTTGGACTATATTTTTGATAAGTACATTTATTTTATTCAAAGTAAATGTATAAATAATTGTGAGCTTTTAGATGTTTAATTACTTTCTAAAACAACACAATTTTTTTAAAATTAATATTTGAAAGCGAGAGATCATCATCTCCACCACTTCATCAATGCCCTGCTAAAAACATGGAAGTCACTCTCGTGATGCATCTCAATCATTCAGCAATGGAATGGCTCCATCTCTTGCCACTCTCGTGATGCTTCTCAATCATTAATTGAATCATAGTGTCTTTTAATTTTAGGCTTCTCGAGTTGTGGGACTTGTACACTGTGCATAAAGCTAAAGGTAGCACGCAATCACAAGGCTTGCTTATGTTAAGCCAAGAACTGGAATGTTGAGCGAAGTGTTTGGAGATTATCAATGGGATTGTTTAATTTTGGGTGGACTGGACAAGAACTGGAATGTAGTAAAGTGTCGAGTGTGCAGTAGCAGTGGCTGGCTGCCACTTCACATGGCGACTTACCATCAATGACAATTAGTATTGGGACCAGTGAGTTGTGTGTATTCCCCCATACACTTGTTGGTGCCCTTGTTGCTCTTTATTCTTCAAAATTCAAGTTAAGGTTGCATGCTTCCATTAAATGGACCAAAGAAGGGATGAGTTTGCTAGGTGCCATGATTGCCATGTGATATCATGGCATTGCATTCATACAATGCCACTCAGTGATAGTTAATAGAGAAAAAAATATAACAAAATATATAGTTGTTTTACAAGAGGAGGCAAAGGGCAAGGTTTGATGGATCGATCAATCTATCCATCGGATTCAATCATTATCAAAACACCAAGAGCTAAATAAGGATCAACTCAACTTGAATTTGATAAGGTGCTATATATTAGCTCAACTGATAAGTTACAAAATCTTAAATTTATTATATATATATATATATATGAAAAAACTTTTCATAGATCAACTAAGTATTCCTGATTGGATTGAAAAAAATATAAGACATTGACGGCTAAGCGAGAAGCCACGCGCTTCTGAATTTAGTCTGATGACTAATGAGGGCTTTCTGGATATCTAGGAAACCAGAGTCGCCTCTTGAGCTGAAGCCCAAGCCAAACATTACACTGACCTGCTGCTTTCCTAGATATCCGGAAAGCCCTCATTAGTCGTCAGACTAAATTCAAGAGCCGACCTTTCACTCCATCTCAGTGGCTGGAGCTCGAACGCCAGACCTTGATCTATAAATACATGCTTGCAAATATGGCAATTCCACCAAATCTGCTCATCTCCGTAAGCAGAGATTTTGGGTTCCTTCCATTTTCAGCTGGATATTTTAGCTCAAATACAAGTCTTTTGTATCTTGTTGCTTGATTGAAGATGCTAACTTCTTCTATTGATTTGTCAAGTAGAAATTAAGTGTCTCTTTTGTTTGATTGAAGTAAAGTGTCCTTTTGTATCCTGATAATGGAATTACAATTTAGTTACTTGGTAGAAAGTAAAGTTGAAATGCTTTTTCGTTTTAGTGTAATACTCATTCCTTTTTCATATCTTGTTAGATGCTAAAGCTATTACACTCAACTGCAACCCCACATTTTATTCTTATAGTGTTCTACTTCATAGCAAGTGCAATTGTATCTGGTTTCTGAAAATTTCCTTTCTGCAGTATGAGCAACTGAAATTGTGATAGGTATAGTGTTTTTATTTAGCATAGTTTCACAACTTCTGCAGTAGGATGGCGACAAGCAGGAAATGAGGATCCAAAGCCTTGTAGATGTCGCCGAACTGATGGGAAAAAATGGTGATGCTCTAGTGATGTTGTTGCCATCCAGACGTACTGTGAAAGGCACATGAATCGGAGTTGCCATCGTTCAAGAAAGCATGTGGAAGGCTGTATCGACCATGCTGTGGAAATCATTCCTGCCACAGCACATACAAAATGTGTGGCCATTGTGTCTGGTGGTGAAATTTCTAGCAGCCTCACCAATTCACTGCATCAAACTGAATATTTGCAGACAACTGATTAC
Source organism: Zingiber zerumbet (assembly GCA_037833815.1). Lineage (NCBI taxonomy): Eukaryota > Viridiplantae > Streptophyta > Magnoliopsida > Zingiberales > Zingiberaceae > Zingiber > Zingiber zerumbet. The sequence goes on along the minus strand of JBBMJZ010000067.1, from coordinate 2,982,016 downwards.
TGCCCTTCACAATTGGACAGGTAACTCTCACTTGTGGTTTCATTTGACACTAATATTGTCTTAAAATTTACATTGTTTTAATTTCTTGATGGTATTGATGATTTTATCAAGCTGGAAGATGCCATCTAAGCTAATGAGCTAAGGAAACATCATTACAACTTTTCTTGTTAGGGGTATTTTTGATGATTTATGTTCAAGATTCATAAAAATTTGTAATTAGCCATAGGAGACTGCAAGCCATGCCTAAATGCCTAAGGTTCGTGCTTAACTTACTAGGCGAGTCTAGTTTGGTTCTTGCCAGGTTTTTTGATGGTGCTTAACTTTTCTTGTTAGGCCTAATGCTCAAGATCAGAAATGAGCTCATTAGGTGTTGGGCTTGACACAAAGTGACCTGCTTTTTGTTCATGGCCAAAACCGTGCCAAGTCGTGCCAAGTAATGGACTTTGTGCCAATTAGTTCAAGTGCTTTCGGTGGGAAACAACTTGTTTTGAACACAACATCAGAAATGCCAAGAACCATGAAACCCCACCAATAATTGGTTAAAAAGAGAGGAAATCAATTGCCACTCCGTTCCATTGATTTGTTTATAGTCTTTTTTTTTTTTTTCTTTTCTGTTATTCTTATTTGAACTCGTTTAATTGGTTCATTTATCAGGCTTAAAAAAATTTGTCCTGCTGAGAATTAGGCTTAGTGATAAACCACTAAAACTCTATGGCAGAATTGTTTTCTATATTTTCTCGAATTTCTTGTTTTCATTTATGCAGTCTAAGTTTCTAATGACTATTTTGAGATCCTTCGTGTTCTTTCCCTCATTTTTCTTGTTCATTCTTTTGAAGGATGAAAATGAACAATAGTAAAGCTAATGAATGCACACAGGACTCTGAATGGCTCTCTTTGTTTTGTTCTTTGAACTCAAGGAATAGCAGTAACTTATTTCCAGTATCACAAGAACAAATCAAAATCAATGATGAATCATCAAGAAATCAGTTTGTATCCTGGTTTGAGGTAAAAGAGACGAGATCCAGTAGAACCCAACTCTCTATGTCTTCCTCCAATTTTGTACCAAGGCATGTAAGCTAATATCAGAAAGGTCTGATGTCGATTACCTGCGAGTCTACTATGGCCGGTCCACTCAGAGAGGTTCTAAACAATGCCAGCCGCACCACCAATGAACAATGCAAAAACCTTTCTCCTCATCTATAAACTTCTTGGCTGATGGATGTGATTTGAGCAATAGGCTAGAGTCATCTCCTACTCATGTCCTTCAGACGAGTTCACTCCGGTCCGTGTCTAGCAGCGTCTAGAGCAGTCCAAGGGCAGATAACCACAACTCACCTGAAAACAAGGGTGGGCTGTGTGATGATATTCTTAAAACTCCATCGGCAAACATCAGCATAGAGAAACAATGAGTTGAAAATGAACTCATTGATCGACAAACATTGGCAAATCATCGTTATAATTCACCATTGATCGAGGGTCTTCAACAAACACATGGAATGATTATCCTCAAAATTTGATATTCCACAAAGCATGCTTTTTTCTGAAGACACTACAAATTGAAACGTCCACTGTTATCATTTCACACCAAACCTATGCCTGTCTACAATCAGACTTGTTGTTGCTTTTATTATTCACTTAAAGAACTTGGCTATTTTGTCTGCATTAACCTACCCAATCATCTTAAAATGTCAACTCTCTTTAAATACATAATTTGTAGTTTGGTGGGAAGCTTTGCCTTCTGGTACCCAGACATTTTGAAAGTTGCAAGTATTATTTTACTCATAGTAACATGCATGCTTACCTTGTTCAAGATGTGATAAAGTTTCTAATCCATCAATCCTTCAAGCAACTTTTGCATTAATTATATGCCTTATTAATAGCCTCCAAAGCAGTCAATCTTTGGAATATACATAAATGATCGTCAAAACTTTAAAATTAAGGAGAATAATCATAGGACTCATTGACTAGTTAACAAAAGTTGTTATAGAATATGGTTTTGCTGAATAAAATTTAGCCAATCATTATGAGAAAAAACTGATATATTTACTACTACTTTTTCTAATCTCTGAATCACCAAGCTTAAAGCAGGTGTAGTATCGAAAATTCTTTGATACTACTCCAAATCTGAGCATTAATTAGTGTCTCATTCAATTATGACTCTGTCACATCTAATTCAATGAGAAAGTGCATGAAAAGAGTAAGTGCAGTCATTGAGTCTTTAATTACAAGTTACTTCATTTGCTCATCAAGAAGCCAATCTGTTTGCTGTGGCATGCACTGTATATATGTGCCTGGTGGTTGAGACTTCAATGATAAGAGTAGACACCTACCATTTTTTTGAATGCATTTTGAGAGTGATTTTGTGGTCCCTTCATTGGCTATCATTATATTTCTGAAACTATGCAAAAGCTGCAATATGTGTACTTTTAAGTAACCTCCTACACATCTACACCAAAAAGTCTAGCATCTCTAGGATTACATCTTCTCTGATATCATGGAAGATGACTGCTTCTAAATCAAATCCAATCTCTCTCACATGAGGTTGTAACTCATACCATTTCCTCCTGGTATTGGACATCTCTGTAGATGTCAAGTGGAGAGTCTCATCAGCAATCTCAGGGGCTAAACTTCCATGGCAATGTGTGATGCTTTTGTCATCTTTCTCATTGTTCAACACGAATTCCTCTGCCTCATCAAATTGTTTCCCTAAGTTAGCAGCCGGGTCGGTGAAGGTTGAACAGCAAGCAAGCTCAAGCAACTCTTGGAAGACATCAAAATCTTTTATCTCCTGTGCATCTGCTATAGAGAGAGACACATGATGAGATAATACAACTGAATCTCTAAATCTTGACAATAAACTTACTGGAATTTAAATGCGCAGGAGAGTCATCTCCACTGGAGTGCAGGTCAAGAACAGAGACAGGACTGAGCTGCTTCGACTCATCCACAGAGACAGGAGAAGATATGTGGTGGAAGGGAAGGATGACCTTTTTCTTGCCCCAGTTCAAGGCTTTCCCATGGAGAAACTTGGTGAGAATGCACTTGAGGAGCTGAAATGTGCCCCTCCTTCCGAGGCCATGCTTTCTGGTAAGCCTCTTGGTGGTCCAGCAGAGTGGCGTTGGGAGTCTGTCATGGTGACCTTTCTCAATGAGGTAGAGGTCCAACAAGAAGGGCTCCTGTTGCTCCGCCAGCATGTCAGAGAGCCGCCGGCCGCTGCCGGCAGGCGACGGCTTGGAAGGACAGGCCATGATTAAGAGGGATTTGAAGAAAGAAAGGAGAGGATTTGAAGGATGGGAAGGTGAGCTGCGGTACTTTTAAACGAGAGAATAGTCAAGAAATATTGGATTGGAGGCAGAGTTAATGGCATGGCAAAAGCGAACTGAAACACTGGAGAATCTATTTGTCAGCTCGTCTTTTTGTTGGTGCGTAGACTTGGTGATGGTGGTGGAAGCTGAACGCTGGCACTGTCAACCGATTCATTTATAGCCCGTCTACGTTTTTTTTAGAAACTCTTTATTATGAATATTCCAACGCCACGTGAATTCTAAACCCCGGAACTCGTCCATAGAAAAACTAAGAATAAGAAAAATCTAATTTCATCACGAGCATGATATAAACAAAAAAGAAGTAAATATATAACTATAAAAAGAGAACCGGATTGAAACGTCATTATCCTTGTTGTCCTTTAATATCCTTTAATTTAGTGTCGGTCTGAAATATTTCTAGGATTGATGGCTAGGTTAATAGAAAATCAAAGCTATATTAAGATTATTTTAAAATTATGAAGATCTCCCTTTTATATAAGAATTTAGTCCTCCATAAATCTAATGATACTGGATTCGACTAAAGAGTTCTACATATTGAATCTACATCTAATAATTTAAAATCTAATAAATATAAGTTAGATCACTTTAAAGGATTTAAATTGTATTTACATGTTCAACTTACAAATGAGCTCATCTGGATAATAAAATCCAATAAACTTCCACTTAAGTTACATGTGAACACTATAAGAAAATTCTTATTCCACAACACTAAAAAGACAACAACTTTATGCCAACCATCATTTTTTACTTTTTAAGAACAGTTTTAATAAAATTCGTTATCTTTGAGCAATTTTTTGGGGCTACAACAATGATTTTTGAGAACTGTTGTCTATTTACATTTTTTTTACTACGACAATATTTTTTGAAAATCGTTATTTATTTGTACTTTTTTGAGGACCACGACACGATTTTTAAAAATCATTATCTATTTACTTTTTTTTTTAGAGCTACAACAATAATTTTTGAAAACTATTGTATTTTTTTAAAAATTTAATCGCTCTATTTTCTTCTCAAGCCAATTCTCTTGCAAATTTCATCTCTTTCATGCCTTGGACACCGCCAACGACCCCTCTTCCTCTCTTCCTCCACCAAGTCTTGCAGCTCCACCTCCTTCATCATCACCGTCGGTCGTTCAACTCCTCTCCATCCCTCTCCTCAAGCCTCGACCACATCCGTTCCTCATGCCAACACAAGAAGACATCCGACGCCAAGCTCCCGATGCCACCTTCCATCCATCCTTCTTCTGTATTTGCGGCCATCTATTCTCTTCGGGTTAGGAGAGAAAGATATGCTACTTCATCTCCACCTCCTCTTTGGGTTAGAAGAGGAGATCCAACCACTTCATCATCCAACAACCTTTCACTATCGCCGACAACCCCCTCTTCTCTTTGGGTTAGAAGAGGAGAGTTTGGTTCATCTCCTTCACTTTCGTACATCAACTATTCCTCTCTTCAGGTTAGAAGAGGAGGGCAACCTTCTTTCAGCAATTCTGACTTTAGACCCTCCATAATTGCATACAACTGTCGTCCATTTGTAAATTTGTGTCGATTTCTTCGTGTGTAGTTTATGTTTTTTGTTGGGTTGTTTATTAAGTGTTGATTGTTCATGTGCATGTTAATGCTTGTATTGAATTGATATCCTATGATTAATTTGGACATACTTTATTTAATTTGATTCATACCTATAATATGTTTGACAAAATGTCTATTTACTTAGTTAGACTTTAATTGTTGCAACCAGTTTAATTTAGTTAGGATGTGTATTCTTGTTCTTAATTTTGGAGCAATTATGTTAGATTATGTTAGGTTTCATTCCATGTCAAGTTTATGTCATGCTTACTTTATATTTTTATAAATTGCAATAGTAGTTTAGGGTAGATTGGATTTCCATTACTTGCAATTGTAATTCGACTCTATTAATGTATGAAGGGGCTTAAGATTATTTAATTCAAATATTGTAGTCCATTACTTGCAATTGTATGAAGGAGCTTAAGATTGTATTATATCTCTCTAGATTGTGCATTAGTCAATGGGTTACCTTGTTCCTTATTTAGTTGTTATTTCACATTTCCATTTTTTATATATTTTGATAGCTCTTATATTATTGATTTCCATAGTCATATGATTAATAATGTTTCTTAATGACCTTTCAAAATAACTAATCAAGTATATAAAAGAAGGAAGCTCTTATCATATTTAACTATGTTAATAATGCTACTGTCCTTAAATCTTTGCAAACAATAAACATATTTAGGATTTTGCTCTTTGTGTTTGCAATTTTAAAATTTTTTGTTTAATGATGTGATTGAATCTAATTTATTTACCTCCTCTATAATGTAACTACATTGCAGCTATATAGGCAATGTTCATATTTAAATTACTGAACCACTTCTTTTAGAAGTTTTCAAAGTATTGGTTTGGTCGAGAGGTGTAAGCTTATTAGGAAAGAGAATATTAGTTAAATTCTCAATGCCAAAAGAGGGTAATCATCTAACTATTTTGATGGATTTTTTAGATTTTGCTAAGCCATTGATTTTATTAGTTTTTATGTCAATTTTGTTTGTTTGTTTTAATTGTAGCCAAACTTAAGCTTGTTATTAAAGATGTCTATTTGGATATGCCACTTGGAAATTTATACATG
>JBBMJZ010000067.1:2951252-2971209 GCA_037833815.1 Zingiber zerumbet | reverse complement strand
CACTTGGGTTTTCAATTGGGCTTGCAGGTGTTCGGCTCGGGTTGCGCCTCTCGAAATGTAAAAGTCCAAGCTACCGGTTTTTGTTCTCCAGTGAAGTTGTAAGGGATTATGAAAAATAATGGATTACAGAAGCTAAATACAAAGCTATTAATGAAAGCAAAATATATTTTTAAACTCAGGGCTAATGAATAAGAATGAACAAAAATATGTTCAAAAATAAAATTTATAAATATATTTATAATAAATTAATTTTATTAAAGATTTATGTACAATATAATAATTTATCAAATCCATAAAAATGACAATGGAGTGCAACCCAAGTCTACCTGGTTGAATAATATCTAACTTGATGATAAATGTAGTTATCATCCGAAAAAAAAATAATATCTTATAATTTATATTCCTTCGTATAATATATAAATGGAATATAAGAAACATATGATAGGAACATCATTTATTTTGCCCATATCAATTACCTTTTATCCTCCTAATATGTTTTCTTTATCCAATAAGTAAAGTCTTCTAGGCCATGGTACCGCGGTAGGACATCTAGATTATCTCTCAGATACTCGCGGTTCGAACCCCAACTATGACGTATTTGTAGGAATTTTTCCTTAAAATGGGGGGCCGCCGCATGCGCTTCTCGATTTACCCTGGTGGCCAGTGGAAAACTTCCGTGGGACCGGCCGGTCACCCTAAAAAATAGTCAATGAGGCTAACTAGAATTATCAAATTTTTTTATCCAATAAGCAAACAAACAAATATAGCAATAGGGCATAAGTGTTGTTGTATGATTAATAATCACTCTTCATGTCTAGGGATTGTGAATCTCACTCCTAATCAACCCTAATCCTACCCCTAATCAATCCTACCTAACAACATATTAATAACTTTTTGAAAACATAATCCTAATCCTATCACCCCTAAGGCAATAAGTTGTATAGGATTACGGATGAGGGAAAACGAAGGACAATAATAATCTTGCAAAGTAATTAATGCGGTGATAAGGAGGAGCCCACCCTGGAGAAGGTTATTGCCATGGTGGAGGTCAAGGCAGTCAACATGCCGATAGCATCGGCCGGTCGGCCAAGCAGACCGAGAGGAAAAAAACCCTGATCTGACATCACTTCTGGCTTGGTCATACGCTGAGCACTCGACGCTCAACAAGGGGACGAACACCAAGTATATGCAGAAGCGTGCCGAGCGGCTAACCCGCTCGACCTTACATCAATAAACGGGACAGAACAATAGAGCAGAGTTACGACCAAGCAAACCATACGAAAACAACAATATCATGGTCGAGCGACTATCCCGCTCGGTTAGGCAGCAAGCTCATCAACCAGAAAAGACAGTGGAAGTATCGGTCGGACGACTATCCCGCTCGGCCAGGTAGCAGACTCATCAGCCATGCACACAGCGAAGACCCGAGCTGAACGGCTATCCCGCCCGACCCAGTAAAAGACACAGTACTAGCTGGTGATATTCTTTGGGGAGCTAGTGTTGCTGACAGGCGGCATGGTCAGCGACATGATTAGATAGAAGATTGTACAGCGAAGCTTCCACTATCGCTTCAGAGATATGTTCGTCTCGTTAAGGTATTGTGTCAAAAACACTTTACAGACACGTCTTTTCAGAGAAAGCTTTTAGAAGCGTGCACGTCTTAAGAAGCGTGCACGCACGCTACAGGAGCTTTATATAAAGGAGGGGTCCAAGTTTCAGCAAAGGTATGCACATTATTATTGCTGCTACTGTTCACTTGCTTTCTTGTTTCGCTGCTTCCACATCGGCGGTGACTGACTTGAGCGTCGGTGAGCCAACGTCGGGGATTCCTTCCATGACTCGTTATTGACGTAGTTGTGGTTACAGGTCTGAGTGGAGTCTATAAGCGGTCAACAGGAACACCATATCTCTAACTTTCGTCACCTTGATTTTCGGATAGGATCAGTAATGATACATATGTAGAAGTGAAAACTAAAGGTGATTTTGTTACCATAGTTAGAGAATTTATAAAAGAAGAGTTTGACTTAATAATAAAATTATAACGGTGTTACTTAGAAATTATGTGTTTAAAAATAATTTTTTATAAAATAGAATAAGATTATATATAATAAATATTTTTTTAAGACCTCATATTAACCAGAGGTTTATGTACCAGTCTTGTTGTTAGATAATTCATGAGAAAATAGAGTTGTTAGAGATCATCCTGAACAAAAATTTAGTCCACTTATTATTATTATTATATATATATATATATATAATGAAGTAATTAAGCGCATCTATATCAATTACCCTATCTAAAAATTTTACCTTAAAATTTAGATAGGGTAGTTGAAAACCTTTGTATCAGCTACCCTATCTATTCTATAAATTTAGATTTGATGAATAGTGATTCTCTAAATTTAGGGAATGAAATTTTTACCCTAAAAATAAAATAATATTTCTTTTTAATTTCTCTCCTTCTACTCATTCTCTAAATATAATAATAAAAAATAGATGATAAAAATTTTAGGATAATTAATATAATGTATAGCAAAAAATGATTATTTATCTTAAATTTTAGATATAATATTGATGTAGATGCTCTTCTTATCCATTTCTCTTATCCCTTTCCATGCTTTCTTTGCACATATTTCTAATAACTAAATTTCATATATATATTTTATAATTTTTTTTTTAGTTTTTGGTTAAAAGCTCAAAATAAAAACAATTCCGTAACTGCTTTTCGAAATAAAACCAAACATTTATTTAATTACACCAAAGTCTGACAATTTAGCCATTTACTCCCCCTAATTTGACTAATTTGGAGAGGTTTCATTGAACGCGTCAGGCCCATTAAATGCTAAGGCGATTTCTTCAGATAGTTGTCTTTAAAGCCCATTTGACTGTCGCGTGTATTTGCCTGGAGGCGAGTTAGTGAGTGAGAGGAGCAGGAAGGGCTCCTCCTCCTCCATCCTCGAAGCGAAGCCATCCCTCTCCATTTATCTAATTGTATCAAAATCCACGGACGCTTCGATCCATGGGCATGGCGAACGAGGAGAGCTCTCTTCTTGCGCCGCTGGTCCCGGTCGCTGACCCCAACGAGATCGACCTAGAAGCTGGCCCAGGCGAGCAATTCCAGTGCCGGATCTGCCTCGAAACCGACGGTCGAGCTATTCTTCTCACCCTCTACTTACCTTATTTGCTTTTATTTCTGGCAACTAATAAAGACTGCTTCTTTGATGTCGCGTCTTCGAATTTGGCAGAAATTTTTGGTGTTTTCATGTCAAAACGTCTGGTTTCTTGATATGTTATTTTGGTTTGTAATCTTTCATGGTGATTGGAAACTTCTATTTTGCAACTGAAAATAATCTATCTGGACCTTCAGGGCGGGATTTCATATCGCCGTGCAAGTGCAAGGGGACCTCCAAGTACGTCCATCGTGAATGCTTGGACCACTGGCGATCTGTCAAGGTGAGACAGAGAATCCTGTGTCTTGTGTGGTTAGGGATTTTATACGTCCGCTATGCTTACTCTCATCCTTGAATTTATATTTGGATATATACTTTGATTCGTTGTTCTTCAAGAGCATGCCGCTACGAATCATGTATTCTTATAGACAGATAAGAACAAGCATTGAGGAGTTTCAGAATATAATTTACTTTTTCTAAATTCTTCTTTGAAAGGGATGAGGATGATCGTTGCATTTAGGTTATAGAGTATTGAACTGTTGATATATACATCCATCCCTTCTACAAAGAAATATTGACCATTATTATCTTATCCCTGTAGCCATCTGATTCCATTTTGTGCCCTAAACCTAGAACTATTAATTACTGGATGAACCCACTAAACCAACATTCTTGTCATTCTAATACCTCTAACACTCCACCTTAAGTTGGAGCATAATTATTATATTTGTTCACCCTAAAGAATTAGCAAACGGTTGCATTGGCAGAATGCTTGTGAGGTGTGGTCATTGTCCATCTATCATTTGGGAACAAAAGCTAATAGTGGTAGTGCTCAAAGAAAATCCATAGAAGTTATAAGAACATTTATGGTCTCCAACCTCCAGACTGCAACAGAGGCGATCTGCTTGCCATGGATTTAGACAACACAAAAAATGACAACTTTTAAAACTATATTGGTGATGGAGACACAAAGGCAATTTGCAGTAGCTCACACAAGGGCCGATCAGAATGTACATGATCAGCAGGGTATCTAGTTGCGGTTGACATTAATGGGCGAATCTTGCTTAGAACAATGATCAGAATCTGTAATTGGAAGTTTGGATTTGTTGCTTTGCAATGGGTAATTGCAGGTAGGGTTTGAATGGGGGTGGACCAGTTTTCATGGATTTGTGAGTATTATGGTGCATTGTGGTCATTAGGAAGACAGTCACAGTGGAAGGATCAAGTTGCAGTTAGAAGAGGCATGTCCACACCATCGGTTTGTCTTCAAGCAAGATGTGTTTTGGTGCTCCACACTGTGTCAAACATGTGTACAAGATCAGGATCAAGGCTTCCTCTGTGCCTCGTGTTGCAGATGGTGGGAATCTCATGCAGAGGAGTCATATATTTTAGTGAATGCTGTGTTTTTGTTTCAGTCAATAATTTCACAATGAAACATGCTACAGTGTAGCTAATGGCTATCATGCTTTGTTTTCTCAGGAAGGTTTTGCATTTGCACATTGCACGACTTGCAAGGCTCCTTATTATTTGAGGGTTCATGTTCATGTAGATAGGAAATGGAGAGTTTTGAAATTTCGGTTCTTCGTCACTAGAGATATACTAGTTGTATTTGCAGCCGTTCAACTTGTAAGCTTGAACTTCATCCCATTTATGATGTTTTTTAAATTTTTAACAAATTTGTTTGTCGCTGATCATTATTGTGTGAACTTTGGACAGATAGTCTCTCTATTGGCATATGTGGTCTACTTGATTGATCGTTCTCAAGACAATTGGTTGCGGTTGGCTTGGGGATTTGACGGTGAAAGTAGTTTCTACTATATATGCGGTTTGTGTGAATGTTATTTAGATCTAATATCAATAAAGGTCAAAGAGGACCAAGCAAGTCATTTCAATTTTATGCATGATACACATACATGTGTTTCTGAAGCTATCCTAGTTAAAACCATACTTTTACCCAACAATTTTTTGGATCAGGCCTATCTTCTCAGTATTTAAATTGGATCAGTAATTTACTCTTAGGCTTTCTCATGCAACTCATTGGTTATATCCAACTACATAACTCAATAAGCACTAGGATATTCCCATTCAGGCCATTAGTAACTCCAATAATGGCAACTCCAACTATAGTCACAACTATGTTCCCGTTATCTGTGGTATTGTTTGCGACAACTCATTTGCACTATAAACCAATATATTATACTTATCTATCTATTCATACTTGATTTTTAGAACTACTTTGCATCTCATTTTTGCTTATTTTCCTAATGAATCTTGTCTGCAAATGCAGGAGCTCTATCATTTTTCGCTCTACTAGGATTATCTGGATGCTTTATTACCTGCTATGATCGAAGAGTGCGTAATGATCTGGTTCAGCCATGTAGGGAGTTGTGCCTTTGTTGCTGTCAACCTGGGTTTGCAACTATTTTTCTTTAGTCCTATAACTTTTGAGATTTATGAAGTCATTGCAATTTGTCATACACAGTCATTTCTGTTTTTACGTCCAACAGCCATCAAACAAAAAAAATGCCTTTCTTTCTCTCCATTTTCTTCATCATGCATGCCCATATACTTTCTCCGTAATATTGTCTCATTTTTGTTGTTTCAGAATGTATGCCGACTGCCATCTCCCGGGAACTCTTTGTATGTGGACTGACTGCACTACATGCTTTGAGAGTTGTGCGAGTTCAGCTGGAGAATGTGGATGCTTAGGAGGGGCCAGCGAAGCTGGGCCACCTTTACTTTTTATCGTAGCACTTGTCGTTCTTGGGCTCTTCACTGTCATTGGCATATTCTACAGTGTGCTTGTGGCAACGATGGTCGGCCAACGAATCTGGCAGCGCCACTACCATATACTTGCCAAACGAATGCTAACAAAAGTGAGTTCTGTTTCCTTCATTGTTAAAGAATAATCTCCATGTTCACTTTTGAAAAGTAATGATGAAACTGTAATCATCTACATCACTCCCTAGAATCACAATAAATTATACTGAACCTTCTAATAGTGTGCGCATGTACATCAGGAGTACGTCGTTGAAGATGTCGATAACGAGGGCACCGATTGGCGCCCGCCACCGCTACCACAGGAGCATGTTCAGCAGCTAAAGTCGCTTAGACTCCTGTAGTTCAACATTTGAAGACATTTAAGTTAGCATTGCACTTTAGAGACGGATCGTACATAGGCATGTATAAAAAATAAAGTGTCCAATTTGGCCACAACATTTCTGTTGGAGGTACGCTCGATGCTTTGCTTTGTAAATATGCAGAAAAATATAGTGGATGGATTAAAAGTTAACGTTGCCTCCCTTTTTTATATATCTCATGCAGTGTCTTATCCTAGTTGGCTTATGTCTTGTTTTCTCGCCGCACACATCGAATATTGCACCATCACCCGAAGATTGCACCTCACTGACAACTTTAGTTGCATGTACCCAGAATCTATATGTGTTAATAGTAGAATTGCAAATTTACAAGCTAAAAACACATAATAACTCGTGCGACAAACCAAATTCCTTCATAAATTAACCCATGCGGTGTTCATATCTGATCTCCAGCTTGCTTTTGAAAACCCTGGCCCAGTGGTGATTCAGAAGCTCCACGGCCAGGACAAGATGTCCCTCTCAGTTGGCGCTCGAAGCAGCCGTGGTGTCTTGCGCTCCAAAATCAAGTATTCGGCACTGCCTTCCACCTGCCGGGCGGCACGTTGTGAGATGATCTTGGCTTCAGCGGCGTGCAGCAGACAGTAAAACTAACAGAGAGGGAGCAGCGGAAGCGAGAAGAAATGAGAGGAGAAAAGGAGAAGAGACGAGAAAGAGAGGGAGTAAAAAAAGAGAGAGAAGAGGAGTTGCAGACGGACGACGACAGGCGGCAAGCAGTAACAGTCATGTAAGCAGGTGGTGCCGGTGCGGCGCAAGCGGCATGAGAGAGGGGGCATGGAATCTGGATCAGAGGATAAGAATAAGAGAAGTGAGAACTGAAAATTAATTAGAGTTTAGTTCCTTAAAATTTATTTCTAATTTTCTAAATAATATCATAATCTATTTAAATAATATACATTAAATTAATTTTAAATCGATTAAAACAATGAATTTATTTGATTAGAATTATTATATCTACTAAATAAATTATTTTTATTTAATTTGAAATATAAAATATTTGTTTGATTTAACTTAATTAATTATATAAAAAAATAGTATTTAGTATTTAATATTGATGGAATATGTTTTTTATTGCGACTTTTATAATGTTTAATATAAAAATTTAATTAAAAAAATATTTTTTTTGAATACGATCGAATTATAAAAATAATTATCAAAAGGTAAGGGGGTGTTTGGTTTGTATCATTTTCATTTTTATTTTCTGAAAAACACGTGTTTTTCGTTTTTCAGAAAACGACTTTTCCGCGTTTTTCATTTTTTTAGAAAACGCTCTCTCATTTTCTTGAAAATGAACGTGGAAAACGCAAACAAAACGTATTTTCCATTTTCTCAAAAAATGAAAATAGAAAATAACGTGGAAAACACAAACTAAACGCCCCCTAAGTTTTCTCAATTTCTTAAACTTAAAATCACTTCTTTTATTCCCCCTACATTATTGGCTAGAGCCATGTTTCTTGTGCTATGGGTGAATATGTGATTAGAATCGAATTGAATTAATTAAATTAAACCAATTTTTTTTTATCAAATCAAACTGATCGGATTTTTAAAAAAGAATCAAATAAACTGAGCCAATAATATATCGATTAATTTAAGTTAAAAATTAAATTAACTGATTTTAAAAAAAAATAGATTAAAAAATTATTTTTTTAAAAAATAAAATCAGTTTTTTAATAAAATTTGATTTTAGTTTTAAAAAATAGAATTTAAAAGTTCGGGTTTTAAAAAAAAAAAATTGAGTGTATTCGATAAGAAATTTTTAAAATAAAGATCGAATCAAATTAGCTGATTTTTAAGGAAAAAAAAAATCAAATTTTTAAGGAAAAAAAATCAAATTTTTAAATAAATTAAATCAAATTTTAAAATTCAATCGATTTACCCTATCTTCATCTATATTTGTGATGGGCATCCATATTTGGATAAGAGAAATTTTCAGATTTACCTGGCGATTGCGTTTACCTGGTCTTTATTTTTTTTATTTCTTCTTTTACTTTCTTGGAAATAGCTATAAGTTTTCGATTTATATTTTCCTTTCTTGTTGGTGACTACAAATTCCTTCTTCTTTTTTGTTTGCTTGTTTGATTTTTTATTCTGCCAGATTCGTTTGGCGATAAAAGGTTTCAGGGTTTTGAGAATATTGGTTTAGAAAGGCTCTTCTGTTCGATCCGCCTCCTCTGTTTAAACCCTACTGGAATTCTTGTATTCTGATTTTTACAAAAGTTAATTTTTCTGATAGATAATCCGTTTAGAGGCCATGGAAGGACAAAGCATTGCGAATCCTAGAGAATCCTCCATCGATTTGCAGTCGATGGCGATGCACGGCGGGTCATCATCCTATTTAACCGATGACCCGTTGCTCTTGACGATGATAACCAGTTCATCTTCTGCTCATCCTCAGCTGCCGCCTTCTTATCCAGGAAACGGTGGTGGAGGAGGAGGCAATCCCGGGGCCATTGATGGTGGCTCCATGGCTCAAACAGCCAATGGTCTGAACCCGAACACAGGAGAGCCAGAAGCTAAGAGGAAGCGAGGGCGGCCCCGGAAGTACGGACCAGATGGCCCTATCTTGGCCCCTTCATCATCATCTGCTTTATTGTCTTCTTCTGCACTGATTAATGGTCCCAAGAGACGGGGCCGTCCACTTGGTTCTACCAAGAAGCATCAAATGGTTGCTCAAGGTAAATATCTGTATTTTCCTCAGTTATTAGCAGTTTTCATGGAGCAGTGAATCCATATGTATGCTTTGGTGGAGTTAGGTTCTGTGTGTCAATTGTGTTAGTTGCATTTGCTCGTTTCTTGCTCGACATCCCAACGATGCTTGAAACCAAGTTGTTTATTTTATAGGGAATTTTACTCTATTAATGACAAAACACTTGGTAAATCTTATCTTTCTGACTCAGATTATATTCCTGCGTAAAACACATTCTTGACTTGAAAGAGTGATACCCTATTTATACTTTCTTACCTTGTACTCTGATTTTTGTATTTGATTTAACCCTAGTGTGTGTGTGTGTGTGTTTTCATATTTTGGGATTTGCATTTGTTGTGAATCATTCGTTGCAGATTCCAGTAATTTGATCTCCTTATCTCTAAAATTTGAACTATGATTTACAGGAACAGCAAAGTTGGAAAGTTGTCTTCATTTTATTTGTGTAAAAGAAGGAGAGGTAAATAACCCCACCCCATTTTCTTCTTCTCATATTGAAGCCACTCTCTATACCAAGGACGATCAGTTATTATCAATATTTGCTTCATAGCTTTGTTTAACTATGTTCAAATAGATGATTTGAAAATGGTTGATTTGTACCCGAGTTGATCTTTTGATTTTAAAAATTTAACTAGCAATGCACATGTTGTTCGCTTTATCTGCTATTGATAAGAAATATCTGGTTGCAGGATGTATTTGCAAAAATTTCTTCATTTTCTCAGCTTGAATCACAAACCATCTGCATTCTTTCAGCTACTGGTGTTGCATCTAAAGTAGCTCTTTTCCAACCTTCCATAACTGGTTGCGGAATGGTAATTTACGAGGTTTGTCTCATCATTGTCTCTATTGGGTGATATAGTTTGCAAAGATACACATCAGACTTGTATTGGCAAGAAGATGCTTGATTATGACATTCGTTATCCATAGGCTTGCACCACTCATCAATCC
Source organism: Zingiber zerumbet (assembly GCA_037833815.1). NCBI lineage: Eukaryota > Viridiplantae > Streptophyta > Magnoliopsida > Zingiberales > Zingiberaceae > Zingiber > Zingiber zerumbet. Next base: position 2,961,235 of record JBBMJZ010000067.1, on the reverse strand, counting down.
TTATGAATAGTATCTCAGTCTTCTGTCAGAAACTTAGACTTGATTCTTAAACTTAAAAATAAACTTAGATTTTCTTTCATTTTGGGCTTGTCGACCCTGCCAATCACTTATAATGCATATTCTGTGTGCTTGTGTTCAGGGTTGGCTCGAGATCTTGTCATTGTCGGGTTCATTCCACAATTCTAGTGATCAGCAGAGCCTAATGGGTGGATTGAGCGTCTCAGTAGCTGATTCTAAGGGGAATGTCGTAGGCGGTCGAATAGCAGGGTCTTTCCAAGCAGCGACATCAGTTCTGGTATGTTAAAGCATCATAAACCAATTGACCCTATCAATTTCTTTGCTCTTTAAACTATCAGCACCATATTTCACCAATGGCTAATATAAAAAACAAACACAGTTACTTCATCGTAGGATACTTCCAGTGTTTTCATCTTTTACAAAATCTGTCGAGTGCTATGGATGAATACAAGGACAAGAGTCATCATTTACAATGAAAATTATGATCATTCCATGCTCAACTCTTCTATGCAGGTAGTTCTTGGGAGCTTTATACCTGGCAGGTTGGAGTTAAAAGAAACTAATGGTACAGAGGCTGTTCCATCCCCAAATTTTGTCTCCGGCGGGACAACAAACACCGGCAACTCATCTTCAAGGGCAGCCTTTAGTGTACCGTCAGGTGAACCTAGGAACCCTCCTCTTCAGAGCCCAGCCATATGCAGTGACATCAATTCACTAGATCGTCCAGTGAAACTCAACTACGATCAAGAAGGGGGTGGGGATAAACGTCTCTGATATTTATATGCCAGATTAGGTTTATTCTTTCTGATTTCATTTCTTTATTCTTGTGGGAACATGGAGTTGTATCGACAGAATGTACGATGAAAGATCATCATGCAGTATATATTCTTCTCTGCCCAAATTTTGCTTAATTTTGGCACGAGTTTGAGTTCATGCCATTGGTTTATTTCAACTGTTTGTCGTTGTTCTCATCGCAATTCTTTCACCCAGGATCATCTAGACCACAACCCCTGATCTGTTCCTGGACCAAGGGTTGTTTATAGGTGGAAATTCCACCTATAGGTGATGTGGTACATCCTCTATACCGCACCAAAGGATCCGTGCCCAAATTCTTTGTTCTAAACAACCAAAGCATCTCTTAGTTGCATTAATGTTTATTTTATTCTCAAAAATCTTGAAAATTTTTAAGAAGGAAAACTAATTATTTTATTAGCCGTTATATAAGAAAAATACATACATAGATGTATATGTTTCCAATCTATCTGATCTACATTGTATCGTATTTTATTCACAGGTTATTGCATCAAATAGAGATGCCAATAAATCACAGCAGAACCAATTGTTTTAGAATGCTTATTCTTAATAAATTATTTTTTAAAATACCAAAAATTGACAAGGTACAAAATAAATACTACTAAAATTGATATAGTTTTATAAATATTATAAGAATTAGATAATATTTTTAATTTAATAATTTTTTTTAAAAAAAAAAATCCTCGAACTTGGTCTATAGGCGATCAGACATGTGGGCCAAGATACAAATTAAATATTTTTTATGTGCAATATTATTATTATTTTTAAGTAAAAATTAAAAGGCGTCGTTTTTACCCTTTGATTCAAATAAACCACACTATGTGGATGCCACACTTCCTATCCCACATTGATGATGCGAGAACAAGCCCCTTCTGCAACCATAATGGCTTATGGAAATCGGATTGCGACAAGGCTTCGTCTTCCTCTTCTTCTCCTCTTCTCCGTCGGCTGCTTTCTTCTCCCTCATCTCATCATCAAGGGCTCGATGACATCGCCGACGCCTGCTAAAAGCGATGAGAAACCAAGTGCTTTGCAGATCGATCGGAACTCCTTCCCTAAAGGTTTCATTTTTGGGACCGCGAGCTCCGCGTATCAGGTATCCTTTTTCTGGATAGCTCGATCTTCTTCTCAAATAAGCTTTCAAAGAAGTAAAAAAGAAACACATTTGTAAAATTCTTATTTATTTGGGTTTTTTTGGTTGATTCAATGGTGATAGTATGAAGGTGCTGCAAATGAAGGTGGCAGAGGACCGAGCATTTGGGATACTCTCACTCACAGACATCCAGGTTTTGTTTCCCCCTTTTTCTCCTCGCATTAATTAAACTTACATTTAAAGAAGTTTGCTCTTGAGTAGAGTTGATAGCCGATGGAAGCAATGGAGATGTAGCAGTGGACTCCTATCATCAATACAAGGTAGTTTTTTTTTTCCATCTTCATTTAAAAAGGATTTGCTCCAATGAATCTCTTTATTTAAAGTTTTTATTAATAATTAGTTCAAAACACAGGAAGATGTGAGCATCATGAAAAGAATGGGCATGGATGCTTACAGGTTTTCCATCTCTTGGTCCAGGATTTTACCAAGTAATTTTTGAGCAGGCTTAACTTTTATTAAAAAAAAAAATCTCCTCTTTATATATTAATGCTTTGTGATTTGATATCAGATGGAAGCATAAGAGGAGGAGTAAATAGGGAAGGAGTCAATTATTACAATAACCTCATCAACGAGCTCATAGCAAATGGTCTCCGATAGGATTTCATTGACCCTGATCTGATTATTTTCCTTTTGTTTTCTCATAGAAAAGACATTCTTAACATTTGCAGGTTTGCAGCCATTTGTGACACTCTTCCATTGGGACTCTCCTCAAGGATTGGAGAACAAATATGAAGGTTTCTTAAGCCAACTAATTGTGTGAGTATATATATTTCCTGCACTTCTTAAGTTTTGGATAAATCTGAGCATGAAAATTAACATCTCCTTTTCTTTTTATTTTATGGTTCAGTCAAGACTTCAGGGATTATGCTGAGGTTTGCTTTAGGGAATTTGGGGACAGGGTGAAGCACTGGATGACCTTCAATGAGCCATGGACTTTTGCTTTGATGGCATACCCTGATGGTAATAAACTAGGGCAGTGTTTTCCTTGGGCATCAGTCAAGTGTCATGCTGCAAATTTGGGTAGGGATCCCTATACAATTACTCATCATCAGCTTCTGGCTCATGCCACCGCTGTGACTCTATTCAGAGAAAAATTCCAGGTACTGCTCTCATTGTACCCAATTCTATGTTTTTTCAAGCTTCCAGTCAGATTAGGATTTCACGTGAATCTAAAACTCTGAACTTAAAAGGCCAAGATGGTAACATGGATAAGTCTAGTCCAACAAGTGTCCTAACTATGATAATTCCTCATTTACACTTTTGGTAACATTGACACTTCGAGTGGGCACTTGATATTTTTATTTATCTTGTGTAAAGATTTGTACAAATCACCTTGTCAACACTCTACCTGTGCCCGATCCTTAGCGTGGCCTAACAACAACTGTTATAGAAGTTTAACAACCTAGCAAACAATTACCATCTGAAATGAATATACATTTGTAGCATCTTCTTTTATGTAAAATCATGTTAAATAACTAATCTAACTTATAGAACATTGTTAGTTCAGGCTACACAAAAAGGTAAAATAGGTATAGCCCTATGCTCCCATTGGTTTCTACCCTACAATGGAACAAAATCTGACTATGAAGCTGCATCCAGGTCTCTTGACTTCATTCTTGGATGGTAAGTAAACCACCGATATCATCACATATTTTGCTAATAATTATAAAACAAAAAAGCAGCCATATAAAAGCCATTATTTATCAGTCATAACTCTGTCTGGGGTTCACCAGTCTCTACATATGCAGGCTAATGGACCCCTTAACTCAAGGGGATTACCCTACAAGCATGAGGACCAATGTGAAAGACAGATTGCCAAAGTTCACAGAGGCCCAGTCCCAGATGTTAAAAGGATCATTTGATTTCATTGGAATCAATTACTACACCAGCCTGTATGCCTACAGCAATCACCCATCCTTTGATGCAGACCCTAACTTCTATAGTGACCAGCATGTTATTCAAACAGGTATGTATAACATGGGATATTTTCATTTTGCCCCAAGGTTTACATGCTGTTCAAAATGGCCTATCGCCATAGTTTTTAAAATCGTCAAATTGACCCAGAGACAAATTTAAATGAGATCATTTGTGTGCCGTATCATCATTCCATTAACTTAACTTTGTTGTTGCTTGTTGGTGGTTTAATTTTCAATTCTAGGGAGTATATCATAAGGGCATTTTTCAAAAGTAACTTGGAGGCTACAATAGAGTTTCCTCTTATATTAATTTATTTTGAGAATTTGAGTGAGTTCTTTTTACCTTGTCTATGTTTTGAAACAGGGGAGAGATATGGAGTTCTTATAGGTCCTAAGGTGAGACAGTTGCATATCTAATTTAACCATTGTGGAATTTCAGTTTTCTTTTCAGTGTTTGTAGACTTGGACCAGTGGTCCAGCCTATTAAACCGGTCTAAACTGAAGTTTTTTTTCCCCATTTGTAGGCTGCTTCAGATTGGCTGTTCATATATCCACCAGGTTTGAAAGAACTCTTGCTCCATGTAAAGACCAAATACAATAATCCAGTGATATATATTACTGAGAACGGTGAGTTATTATTCTAGAAAAAAAAAATACAATTACTTTATGTAAAATAATTTACCATCTTTTAAGAATCCCCCCTGCTGTTTTAAAAGTCATTAAAATACCTCCTATAGTTTTTAAAAATTCTTGTCACTTCACCCCTTAACTATTAAAGGTATTAATATATCTTATGGAACAATGATGTGGTGAGCATGCTGTGCGTATCATGATACTTTTCTATCAAAGAAATTAAAGGGTTGAAGTTATAACAGTGTAAATTTTCAATGTGTTTCCAATGTGTTTTGCTGAGTTTTGTAAATTGACCAGGAGTTGATGAAGTTAACAATGACACCCTACCACTGGAAGAGGCACTGAAGGATGATACAAGAACAAGCTACTTCGAACAGCATCTCTTCTACCTTAATCAAGCAATCAGGCTTGTTTTCCTTTCATTTCTTTTTCCTTAATCAATAATGGAGAATAAAAATGGTACAGTCTCTAATTGGCATCATGTCTTGCTTGACTGTAGGGAGGGTGTGGACGTGAGAGGGTACTTTGCATGGTCTTTGTTGGATAATTTTGAATGGAGGTCAGGCTACACTGTGAGGTTTGGCATAAACTTTGTGGACTATAAGCATGGCTTGAAGAGATACCCCAAAAAATCTGCCTTCTGGTTCACCAAATTTTTAAAAGGCTAAATTTAATCTTGATGCAATTCATCTGTTTTTATTAGAACCAGAAATTAGGGAAATTGCTATAACTCATTAGTGAACTACTCGTAATGTAATCCTATATTGGTCGGTCTAAATTATTTAATACATATTATTAAATAAAGCATTGGTGGTAATTTACTTGATATCAATAGATAATGTATTTTAGATAATTAAGGTTTATCACTTAATATTTTAGTGATAACTGTTTAACATGAAGTAGTTAAAATCATATCTTTGTGTTAATCAATAATGTTTGGAATTGACTATATAGTTCGAGGGTCTTTTTAATACTCAACATTTTGCTGAGGATGGCTCTATTGTACAAACTCCCATACATTAAACACTAAGCCTTGTTCCGGGGCTTATGAAGGAAGCTAGTATTAGTATAATTGTTATCATTTGAACAAATAGTAGAGGTAGGAGGAAACTCCAATAATAACCCTTTTTTTTGAAAAAAAAAAAATTTGTTATAAGGGACCAAATACTATCACACATAAACACTAAAACCCTTAAATTGCAACCTCATTTAATACAGTATTCCATAAACTTAAATATTCCTTGTTGAAATCAACATCTCACCAACTCCTACAATCCCTAAGAACTCTCATAAATATGATACAAGAGTCCAAATCAAGCAATTCCAAACAAAATGAAATCAATTTGCTTGGTCTATCTCCCCCCTAAAATGTAACAAATATATAATTCAACACTAAAATCAATTAATTAATGTCCATCATTTTCTTCCCAAATTTTGAAAGCACGTAGCATTTTTATTTGTTTCGAGGGACAAATTAACTTGGCCAAAGTAGTATTAAACTCTTGCCTTTTATGCAATTTAATTTAAATATAACTTTTGCCAAATAAAGTTATCCACTGCCAACTCACTTAGTCACTTCCCACGGAAAGCCATAACACGCTTGAGACAAGAGTTGTATGGGCGAAAAAACAACATTAATTTATTAAAAAAATAATATTTGGCAGTGTATAAATTAAATATTATTTAAAATAAAATATATTGGTCCAATTTCTAGGTGGTCCTCCTCCATCTCCATGGCCTAACTTTATTCAAATTAATTTATATCAGTTTTTGCACAATGATTGAGCTATGATATCAATTCATTCATTTTGGACTTATTATATTATTATTATTATTTTTAGGGATAATTTAGTATATCACACACTAAGTTAAAGTTTAAATTAGCTTTGATTAATTAGTAGCTATTATGACACTAATTTATCCTTTCATGGAATTAATCTTTTAATATGTATTTTAGAAATTAATGTGCGCCTAAAGAGAGGTGCATTAACCATTGTGCTTGGCTTTAATGCATCACATCAATGTGTCGGTCAAATGTCATGTGAAATAGTAAACAATAATCAATTGAGGATCATGGGATGCATATGACACGATTGTTTGTTTTTAATTTATATAATTCTTCTAAAACTTAATCATTAAATTGTCAGAGTAAAAGCGTCGATCTAGGTACTCAAGGAATTTAATGTTTTTATTTCTTAAAATTTTAATGTGGGAAATACGCCAATACTGAATTAGAATATGATAGTATAAAATCATTTTCCATTAATTTATAGTAATTATAATATTGAAAAAATTGTATGAGACAATAATAGCTGGCGACATGGGAGCTCAACACTCTCATGTGTTTAACAGAGTCAAACAATTTTGTTCCCAATGACCTTCGAACCCACTGTCGGTCGACTAAGAACTCGCATTGTTATTCTCCAACGAAGGGTATTTTAGTGATTTCATAATAGGACCATGCTCTCGTAGTAAACGCGGTCAGTTTAAATAATTAATCGCATCGTCGTTGATTCCTCGTGGTTCCCGCCGTACTATTAAAAACAAAAAAGTGTTTTCTTTTCGTTTGCTGTGTTAAGCTGTTGATTCAACTCCAAAGCAAGACGGCTCCGGTGAAGAAGAAGAAGAAGAGCAGCAGAGATGCCGACGAGGACGAAGGGGAGGCGGATGGCGTACATCACGGTGCCTTCGGCGATCCTCCACTCCCTCTCCTCCGCCTCGCTTCTCCTCTCCCCGCCAAACAAGGCTTCTTCCCGCCCCGGCTGCCGCCGCCGCCTCCTCGGCCTCCCCCGCTGCCCGCTCCTCCTCCTCCTCTTATTCTTCCTCGTCGCTGCCCTTGGAACGTTTCGCGCAGGTCTCCATCTCCACCCCATCCTCCCCTGCCCCCACCTCCCCGGCCGCCGCCCCCTCTCCTCCTCGCCCTCCGCGGCGGCGCTCGCGGTGGACTCCAAAGTCGATTTCTGGCGGCAGCCGGACGGGATGGGGTACGTCCCCTGCCTCGACTTCAGCGAGGAGTACCGGGCGAAGGGCGAGGCGGCGGCGCGGTCAGGGCGACGGAAGAAGTATCTCCTAGTCGTCGTCTCCGGCGGGCTTAACCAACAGCGCAACCAGATCATCGACGCCGTTGTAATCGCTCGGATCCTCGGCGCCTCCCTCGTCGTCCCGGTGCTCCAGGTCAACGTCATCTGGAGCGACGAAAGGTGCCATCTTTCATCTAATTTCCAACTTCCGTGAAGAAATTCTTACCGCTTTTGCTAATCCCGACGACTTCGTACGGATTTTTCCGGCGAAAGTTACTAATTTCTATGCTTTACTCGTGGAATCAAGTTCCTCCTTTTCCCTGCTTACTAGATTAAAGCTATTCTTACTAATCCTAAAGATGCTTCCACTTTCGCTTCGTCAACAAAAGAGGACAAATCTCTGAAACTTTATTGAATGATTCCTCATTTGGGCAGTGAGTTTGGCGATGTGTTTGATCTGGAACATTTCAAGAGAGTTCTTGCGGACGACGTCAAAGTGGTGTCCTCGCTGCCGTCGACACACATCATGACCAGACCGGTGCAGGACAAGCAAATGCCTCTTCAAACTTCCCCTGATTGGATTCGATCGAGATACATGAAAAAAGTTAGTCTTCTTCCTCCTTTTTTTTTTTTTTGTGCCGGTAGAGCTCAGCTCAAACAAGTTTAATCGACGCAGCTGAACAGAGAAGGTGTTCTTCTTCTGAGAGGCTTGGATTCCAGGCTCTCCAAGGACCTTCCATCCGATCTCCAAAAGCTTCGTTGCAAGGTGACGATTGAATCACATCATTTCAGAATTGAATCTATCAGAATCGAAGATTTTACTTTACCTGTCCCACATTGAGCAGGTCGCATTTCATGCTCTGAGATTTGCAGCTCCAATCCAAGAGCTGGGGAACGAATTGGCGGCGAGAATGAGAAGCCACGGCCCGTACCTGGCGCTTCACCTGCGCATGGAGAAGGACGTGTGGGTGCGCACTGGATGCCTCCCTGGCCTTAGCCCCGCCGCCGACGCCGCCATCCAGAAAGAGAGAAAACTCCATCCCAAGCTCCTCACCGGCCGCTCCAATATGACCTACAACGAGCGCAAGCTCGCCGGCCTTTGTCCCTTGAACGCCGTCGAAGTCACCCGATTGCTCAAGGCGCTGGAGGCCCCACGGGACGCGAGAATCTACTGGGCCGGCGGCGAGCCGTTCGGCGGGCGAGAAGCCCTGCTCCCGCTCACCAGAGACTTCCCCAACTTATTCAACAAGGTCGACCTGGCCTTGGTCGGTGAATTGGAACCCTTCGCCAACAAGTCCTCCGTGCTCGCCGCCGTCGACTACATGGTATGCGAACAAAGCGACGTGTTCATGCCGTCCCACGGCGGGAACATGGGCCACCTCATGCGCGGCCACCGCGCGTACGCCGGACACAGGAAGTACATCACGCCCAACAAGCGGCAGATGATTCCCTACTTCATGGACGCGGCGCTGCCGGAGGAGGAGTTCAACCGGATCGTGAAGGAACTGCACCGCGGATCGATGGGACAGCCGGAGATGAGAACGGACAAAGCCGACAAGGATGTGACGGCTTATCCGGCGCCGGAGTGCATGTGCAACGGCACGAGCACGAGGGCGATACAGTGAAGATTTTGGCAGAATGATTATGCATCACACAAATTTTGAGGCAAGGAGTTACAGCTAAATTTGTTCCTTCATCTCTGTTCATAAACCATATTCTTCTTCTTTCCCTAGAATTTGATACAAATCTGTAGGATTGAGCATTCCTGCTTCGATACACTTTGAATCTATTATTGATTAATTAATTGATTCTTTTACTTTTTATTAGTTTTGATGAATCAAGTTGCCTCCTCTGCTAAGGCAGCTGCCTCGTTGGCGCAAGGGCAACCTTCTTCATCTCCATAAGAAATATTATTAATTTGTGGTCGGCGACCAGGGTTCGCCGGAGATGAGGAACAATGGAGACAGGAGGAGGGAGGATTTTACAGGATGACCGGCGCCATTAATTACCGTTGGTTTTTCGTTTTCTGATGAACATATTTAATTAATGGAAGGTGGGAGTGGCGGACATGTTTCGCAAAGGAAGATTTAATTATTAATTACGTGCTTGCATGTTAAAGTTAACGAAGTTAAGAGAAAGCTCAGTGGGGGTAAAAAGTGAATACGTTCCTCCCAGCGTGGTAAAAAGTAAATACGTTCCTTCCAGCGTGGTAAAAAGTGAATACATTTCTCCCAACGCCCCTTTCAATTTGTTTGAGGGCTAACACGGAAGAGGTAAATCACGGAGTGCTACTAGCCTTTGGAATAGTGACTAGCACATAAGAGAGATATTTTATCTCATCTTTGTCAAGATTTGAATCTCAGATTTCATAGTTGTAACACCTCATGTGTCTATGTATTTGTTCTGACTCTATGGAAATTTTGTATCGGT
>JBBMJZ010000067.1:2908582-2924213 GCA_037833815.1 Zingiber zerumbet | reverse complement strand
GCAACAATAAAATAAGATAAAATTTATTTAAATATAGATGATGATATAATAGGAGATCGAGCTCAATGGCGTAAAAGCATTCATACAGTCGATCCCACCTAGTGGGAAAAGACTTGGTTGTTGTTGTTAAAGTACATTAATTTAGCATTTTTTAGTTTAATTTAAATGAAATTATTATATATTGAGCACTTTTATAAAAGTTAGTTAATTTATTTAAATTTAATTAAAATTATATGAAAATAATTTTAATTAAGTTTGAATAAATTTGATTCGTAAAAAATATTTTAATATAAAATATTGTAATTTATAATAATACTGGAATAAATATATTCTTAGAATAAGAAATATACTAGACACTGTTTTGAAAATAAAGAACGCCTTTGAAAAATGATAATTAAGAACACATTTTTTTATATTTGCTCTATTATTTTTACGCTCGTGAATTACCCTTCTCCGAACAAAAACAACCCTATTAGAACCTTCGTCAACCCTCGGCGGCTATTGCCATTCCGATTCCCCCTCTCCAGGAAGTAGACGGCGACGGCGACGGCGACGGCAATGGCGAGGCGGTCTCAGACCGTGGCTTCTCTTCTCCGCGCTTCTCTCCTTCGGCGCTTCTCCCCGTGCCTCTCTGAGCGGTCTATCTCTTCCTCCGCCCCTCGCCAACTGAGTTTTGGGTGGTTCGACAAGGTCAAGAGCGCTTTCACAGGAAAGCCCTCCCCTGACTCTTCGGCTTCCAAGATCGCCTTCTCACTCACTGGTTAGTAGCAACTTCGATGTTTCCGGTTCCTAAGCCCTCCTGTTGACTGGTATTTGATTCGGTTTCTGTAGAATTCGCTGATCAGATGGACAAGGCAAGAACACTGGGCTCGTTGAAGAAGTTCGAGGTAGGCCGATGCAGCGAGGCTACCATGTCTGGCGCGTTCCAGAAGAGCTCCGCTATCCTTCGTTACCTCGGCGCCATCGATCCCTCGGGAGAGGTTTGATTTTAGTTATCCTTCATGTTGCACTTTCCTTTTTTATTTTAGTCCTTTCCAGTGGTCGTTGTAAGAGAAGCACAATGATTGTTGTACGCTTGTTTATTTTCTTCTCTTAACTTATTGATTTTGGAGTTGGGAAGATGAGGACTTGCATATTTTAAAATGGTAAGATGAGCTTTGCAGGTTGGGTTAAGCTAGTGTTTTTAATTAAATAAATTAGGCGGCGTTTGGTTCTTTTCTAGGAATGAGAATAAGAATCATATTATTGGAATGAGAATGGGTATGAGCATGGATATCACTTTTAAAAATAATATTTAGTTGAATATTTTTAAAAATATGAAAGAGAAAGTGTGATGAGAGAGAAAACATGATGGGAAAGAATGAAGAGAGGGAAAGTGTGATAAGAGAAGCGAAAAGAGAGTGTGATGGGAGAGAGCATATGGCAAAAAAAGACGAATACGCTCGCCCCAGCGCTCCCGCCAGCCCGCCCTATGACCATCACGGAGGAGGTAAATCACGGTAACTGAGAAGGCAAGTGGCAGGTGGGGTGAGTTTACACAGGTTGTAGGGATTTATACCCTGCCAATCCCGAAATTCGACTCTAAGACCTCATGTGACAATCAATTTGACACTTATCAACTCAGCTAAGCTCGTGGGGACGTGATGGGAGATAGCATGATGAGAGAGGATGAGGAGAGGCCGAGAGGGAAAATATGATGAGAGAGAAAGTGTGATGGGAGTGAATGAAGAGAGAGAAAGTATGATGCGAGAGATTGAGGAGAGAGAAAGTATTATGAGAGAGAAATTGTGATAAGAAAAAAATAAGGAAAAAGAGTGTGATTGGAGAGAAAGCATGATGAGAGAGGATGAGGAGAGAGAAAGTGTGATGGGAGAAAATGAAGAGAGAGAAAGTGTGATGAGAAAATGAGGAGAGAGAAAGTGTGATGATAGAATGAGGAGAGAGAAAAGCATGATGAGAGAGAACATGGAGAGAGAAAGTGATATTAAAAAAATTGAACAAATATATTAACGATATTTTCGTCCAAAACTTAATTTTCATTCTTATTCTCATCAAAACCCAAGGGAAGGAGTGTGTTTCATCAATACCCAAGTTTTTGGATTTTATTCTAAAATTTTAATTTCATTCCCATCAATCAAACATAAGGTTTGGGAATGAATCCATTACCTCATTCCCAAACTCCTAAACCAAATGTCACCTTAAACTTCTGACTGATTCAACTATTTCATGCAAATCAATCTTAACTTATTATGAATTGATAATCTTGCTAATTGATTACATCAGTGATATTTCCTATTCAGCCTTATTTAAATCTGATAGAACAGTTGAAGATATGATTAACTACTTCATTAAACTTGCTGTAGTTTTCCAATTTTTATGCTGTTGATAAGCGAAGAATAATCATCTAAATATTTCATGTCTTGTGAAGGGGGTGTTTGATGCTGATTTTATTGGTTTGTTAACAAGGTGTGTGAGAAGTATTAGAAACCTAACAAAAACTCTAATTTATAGATGTTCTGTGTATCACTACCAGCAACTTACATTATCCATAATGGTGAGATAGCCCCAAATAATTGGATCGCCTCCTTGTTGCTGAATTTCATGTTAAAAATCACTGATAAGATGGGTTTTCTCCAATTGTTAATGACCATAATTTGTTGGAATTCACTTGTGTTCATGTATTAGTATAACATCAATAGTATGTTGTTCCTTATTTTTGTCTCACATGACCAAGATTGGGTAAATGCAAAGTGGACATAGTCATGGTTCTTTTATATAGTCAGGCATGTCTTGGCATGATGCTGATTTAAATTAAGTTTTGAGTATTATCATGAGCTCTTATTTTGACCAAGCGTTCAGGACTCATACTATGTACGAGGAGACAGTAACCTTCAGTATTGTGATAGAATAGTGTGCTTTGAAATGGACAACCTTGTTGACTAACTGGTTTTTGTTCAACAGTTAGCTGATTCACATGTATTGTTCAAATAATTACATATAAGTCGTCCTTGATGATTCATTTTAAAATAGCATGTGTCATAGGTGACAATTCTAGAACAAATTAAAACTCTTGGACTTTGGATGGTTATCAGATAGCTATTAACATTCTCCTTTATCATAGTTTGCTTCTTTCTTGATCTAATGATTATTACGTTATTGGTTTTTCTGCACTTCTATTATGTCTGTAATCATCTTATGCATTTGCTTTAATTTGTATTCTTTCATTTGTTCAATATATGTATGATATTAACTCTTCTTATTTCTCTGTCAATTATGATCAATCAGTTTGGACCACTTAAATTTAACCTAACGCTTAAAATTTTCTCCTAGTTTCTGGTACAAATGGAGTTTGTTTTCTTTTATAGAATTTGCAGAACAGCCATAAACAGGATGCAGCAAAGCATTGCAATGCCACAATAGCTGATGTTGAACATGTTTTAGCAAAATACTCATGGGCTAAAGAGGCACAAAAGAAGATTGAAAAATTGAAAGAGGAAGGAAAACCTATGCCAACGAGCTTTAGTGAGGTAATTGCTTTGTAGCCATTTTAATGCTGTAGGAAGAATACCATTAAACAGAGGAACCAAAGTGATTTTACTAACAAGCAGACTTGTGCATTTATATGATAGTTCACTCATAAGTTGTGTATATCTTCTTTACAACGCATCAGCAAGCAAGTTATTTGATAATTTATCTTTATTTTGTAGATTTATGTTATAACTAGATCTTATAACGAGATTATGAGACCCATTGTGTCAGATCAATCCATGATTTAATTGGTGCGCATTCGTATGCTTGATGTGTTGTTTCATTTCTAGTGCTTGATCTCCACTTGCTGTTCAAGTAGTTGGAAAATCCCATCTTTGGGAAGTGCACTCTCTTAAACTTTTTCATGTAAAAAAATAAACAAGTTGAAAGAAACAATGGAGGATAGTATGAAACATAATTTCTAAAATTAGAGATTTAGTCTACCATGGACTTCAAAATTATGTAATACTTCTAAGACTCAATGAATTGCTGTGGATGATTATCAGATTTCATTTTTGTTGGCTGCTGTATTCCATATTTTGGATCCATTTGCTGTTCACTTATATTTCCATCCTGAGATTAATCAAGCAGCTTCTGCAAAATCTATGTACATTCCTTAGGATGGAAAAAACATTCTTCGCTAATGCAGGCATATCCAAATAAGGATTACATAATTTCTTCTCTTATGTGGTTTCAGTTGGACTAGGATTTTATTGAAATATTAGCTTCATGCGTTGGGTTAGTTGTGTTGTATATCTGAAAGGACATGTTATGTGAAGGATTCTCCTCAAACTTGTCAGCTCATGATAAATGGCAAAAGAATTGTATTTTCTCTTGTCTATTTTTTGTTTGGTTGAAATGAATGTACATGATGCAGAATATAAATATATTGCACTTTTTGTAGGTACAAAAACTAATGGGCTCAACACCATTAGATCTTGGAAGGTCTAATTTGGCAAAGAGTGGGCAAATAAGTAGAAATGCTCTCTGCCCATGTGGATCTGGAAAAAGATACAAAAGGTATGACTTAATTCCAGCTGTTCTTTAGTTGAAATTAAGAGCAAATATCCAATCCTGATATTTCCATGGGTCCTGGCCCTACCAACCCATCCCTTCATAGAGGTGAACTAGAATTCTGGCTGTTGTGGCAGTTACACCCTACTGGCCTTTGGCTCTTCGAGGTTAAGCTTGAGTCTATGAAGAGAATGGAAGGTGGCATGTCAAAGGAGAAGAGAGAGGATGTGACACCTCAGTTTAGACTCAGATGAGAAATTCACCTCAGTTTTAACTCAGATGAGAAATTGTGAAGTTAATGAGGGGGTATGAAATTGGATGTGAGTATTTTCAACAGATGATTGAGTGTATTAAGTTAATTAGATAAATCTCCATCTGTGCGATGCCATCTTATGTATAACTGTAGAAAATCTAGTTGTTAGCATGCTCATATACAATTAGATTGGGCCCCTTAGGTTTAATTGGTTGATATAGTTGAACTTTTAGGTTTTTTGGTAGAAAATCAAACTTTTAACTGAGAAGTTGTGACACCTAAATTTAGTTGTAGGCTAATAAGATTTTATAAAGCATAGGTGAATGAATTAGCACTAAATTGGGCCTTGAGCATTTTGGGTTATGAGTTAGGTTTATTAAGTTAATTGCCATCCTTGGCCAGAGTCTTTCAACTCAAAATGGCATTCCACTGGGGTACTTTTCCTTAATGACATCTCAACAATTTTCTGCTTCTGAAACAAGCAATGTCCTCATCAGCTTCCATTGGCCATGATCTATGATGGCTAAATATGGTTTTTAGAGGTTTGACCCGCCTAGATCAGCTTATTCCTGGCTCATCAATTAAACGTGTGGGCATTTTAGTTTCACTCGCCTCTGGATGAGTTACTCAAGATGACTAACCACTTACGTGTATTTTGCTGCATGTATGGACCCTATGTCATTAATCCATGTATCTTTCTTTTTTTAATGCTAATGTGAGAACAAATAGAGGAGGGTACGTGGCATAGATTACTTGGTGACCTACTAAATAGCTTGCAACACTCCATGTGACCTGGAAGGACAACTATGAGGCATGGGTTTTATTTGGGTTGCAGCACCTTGCGACCAATGTGGTACTGAAGACAGACCCCAACCGTCATTTCAACACTTATTGCAAGTATAACTCATCACAATATCAGTTCAAACCCATTTTAATCTAAATCTTTCCTTCTGAGAAGTTTACATATGCATTCTAGTGAGTAATCCATCATTTTATGTTGTGTTTACTTGAGAGGAAGGGAGCTCAAATTGAGGTGAGAAGAAAAGCAGTTATTTCTTTTATTTACTTGGATAGAAGATCAAAAAGGAGAAAGGAGCAATTTGAAGTTTTCTTTCTCCACTTTCTGCTCCTTTAAAGATGTGTGGTAGCTGGGAGGAAAGAGGCAAGTATTAAAAAGACCGATTTAGCCCTAAATATTTTGAGAACGACACAATCAAAGGTTAATTTAGCTATCTGTCTTATCCCTCTCTTTTCCTCCTCCTCCTAAAGGGAACAACCTTAAAGTAGAAGTCTAAATACCTAAACCTGTCTCATCACCTGAATCACTGATTTTATAAACCTTCCTGTATATGTGAAGGCTAGAAAGTTAGGTTAATCTTTTTTCAAGTAGTGACACGAATGAATTATTTCCATTTCTTGTTTACTTTGATAATGTGTATACTTTGAGAATGAGACAACCAAAAGTTTAATTTTATTATTTTGTCTTATTTTTTCTTCTTTGAAGTGGACAAAAGAAAAGGGAAAAATTCCTTTTCTCTTCCTCACCTGTCTCATCATCTTAATCACTGGTCTGATAAACCTTCCTGTATACACTATAGAGGAATATGAACTCTAGGAAGTCAGGTTATTTTTATTTTTTTTCAAGGAGTGACGTGAATGATTTTTGTTTCTTGTTTTTCAATACAGATGCTGTGGGGCGACATAAAGCAGAAGGAACTTGCGTCTGAAGACTCTCGACCTCTGAATACTTTCCAAAAAGCCCGGCAAAGATTACCCAAATCAATCATGAGATGTAAAACATTGGAGGTTAAGTGGTTTTGACGGTTAAGTTTCGGATCGTAATCAAGCAAAACAATTTTTTTTTCCTGATGCAGATTCTTTTGGGGGATGAATTCAATCAAAGATGAAGTGGTTAAACCTAAACCCTTAACCTTGTCCAATTGTTTTTTGAATGTGTGTTTTATCCGTTGTAGGTTTAAAGTTCAGAAGCTTCTGCTCATCAATAAATAAAGCAGTTTAAGTTGCACACATTCTTTAGCTTAGATGGTCATGGAACGTGATCATCCGCACTCTTTTTTAATATTATCTCAGGATTTTGTAATCTTGCCAACTGAATATGCAGTTTTTTTCCCAATCTTTTCTTTGATGTATTTTTTCTTTATTTCGGCAATATTAGTCGTAATTAGGTAACACAGAACAGCATGCTTCGGCCTTTCTAAAACAGTTAGCACGATATGATACAAATATACAAGTCAATTATTATTTTTAAAAATAATTTATGCCAATTTAATTCTATAAGTACAAATTTATATATAATTAATTTATTTTTTATATATATCCTACCAATTTTTTACGTGATTGGGCAATTTATTCTTTATAATTGTATATTGATTCAAATGGTATGATTTTCACGTCGTATCAATTGCTACCGTTTCTATTTCTGTCATCAAAATAACCTTCCGAGAAATACGAACATAGCCCGAGACGGCCTGCCTTCCGAGGTATTACTACTACACAACTGATAGCAGCACTCCTAGAATGCTCCTCTGTGAAAACAAGCATGGATTATTTCCTCAAACAAACACAGAAAATTCAGCTTCAAATTTATGCAATTGGATCATTTGGTTTGAACTAAAACTAGAATACAAACTTGCAAGATCAATAATTCATCAATAGAGATCATCTCCAGTATTCACATCTTAATGTCTACATATATTATTCACTATTTTTTGTGCAAAAAACAGTGTCACCAAATCAAATCAAATAACATATGATACAACAAATACAATGCCGAACAAACTAAAACAACGATGACCCTTTTTTGTTAAAAATTAGGGAGGCGGAAGATGGTTTGGCATTTTCCCAAATCTTGACATTGACTAACATTTGCCTCACACTTTAGCTTCCTAAAACCCGCCAAAGAATGATGATTTTATGCTAAACAATTCTATTTTGCTTGTAGAAGTTCATTCTCAACTCGAGTAAACATGTCTGTTAGTCGAAGTGATGAATTTGATATAACATTTTTTGTTATCCTCTTTTGATGGCTGGTGCTCTTCAGCCAAGCTATCCCTAATGATACAATGACATTGCATGCCCTCAGTTTTGGGGACAGATCCTCTATCTGATATCTGAAGTGAAGCTGCAGGACAGAGAAGAATAGGTTGCCAGTGAGATATTTTTTTTACAATATTATCCACATCGCAACTCCATGTGATTTTGGGAGAAATGAAGCTTACATTGAAATAATCCCCAAGAAGAACACCTTGGAGAGCCATCACCTCTTCAATCAGCCATCCTTTTTTATCAGGCAGAGGAGATTTTTGCTGGGTGCTTGTCACTTCCCCTCCGTAACGTGACAAATTCTTGTCAAACTTGTAGTGAATTTGCCGTTGGTACACATCCGCTCTTACGGTTTCCCATGGAGAAAGAGAATAATCAACACAACCAAGTTTTTCCATCACACTTTTTTCCAAAGGACCTCCATTGAATAACTCCATCAGTGAATTACTCTGATCATGCATCAAAGTTTATTTTACTGATTCCTGTTTGGCAAGAACAAACATGCACAGGGTAATGGAAGAACTAACTTACATTGAGATCTATAGCGGAGGAGAAGACATCTGACATTTTAGCATCCTCTAAGCCTAAGAAAGACCCACTCTCTTCGTTATTTAGATTCCTTGCTCCAGATTCTTCAAGTAACTGCATCTTCTGTTCAGGGCTCAAGGCTCTTGCTTTCCACAGGGCCATGATTGTCCTGTTGGCAATTTTGATTCCTATCATCTTAAATTTAAGATAAGTTTCAGCGAACAGAATCCCAACATATAATTTTTTACCGCAGTTACCTGTTTGCAACATTGAATGAAACAAATGACTGGAAGTGGAACCTAAGTCTTCCATCTGGGTCAACTGCCTTAGCACCATGCTTTGCATCTGTGCCTCTACCTTTGCGAAGGATGATTAAAAGAGAAGGACTTCCCATATTTGCTAGTGATGGAGGAACCACTTGTATGTCATCAATATCTTCCCAAAGAAAGAAAAAATTCGTCTTGTGTCCAAAAAGGTTTGTGTGGAAACCAATTATTCTAGGAGACAGAAAAATGCGACCCTGAAAAATAAGATACATCTCTTACTTAACCACACACCTCACAAAAATAGCACATATCTCGTGTAGAATGGCATGTCTATGTTCATAACTGGGTCATATGATTCCTTTTTTTTTTTTGATATTATAAAACAAGTCTACACTGGTTTACATAATCATGATTGCCACAACTAATAAGATGTAAATTAGATCTTGAGCACATGAAATGTTACACTAATTACACAAGAGATCAACTATTGAATAAAATGACTTGGTGAGCAAGTAGAAATAAGAGAAACACCTGTGTAGGCATTCTGCGCTTCAGATGACAGGTAAAATCGTTGATGAGAAACTCTTCTGGCGGCAGACCAAAGAGCCTTTGAAAGGTAGAATTTGTTTGAGGGGACCGTACTACTATCTACAGGTTAAAAAGGTGCAAGAAATGTCATGAGTATACTATATTTGAAGTCCAAACCAGTAGAAGGAAAGCTTCAGGTATTGTTTAAGACAGAACTAACCTTTTTCCCAACCTCTTTCTCCATTTTAGTTATGTATTCCATGACAATGTCATTACCTCGTGTATTGTTTAAGAAAACCCGCAAAAGTAACTTAGACTGACATGTCTGTGCTAAATTCCCCTGAAGAGGAATCCTTACATCCACCAAGTCTGCTAAGTTAGACTTTACAAAGTTAATTTCAGCGTGACCAAGAGATGTTGCTTCATCGAAAGGTCCATCAAAGTCAAAAACATCAACATTCATCATAGATGGGGGATCATCCATAGCATCAAATTCAAAAACTTCTGAAAAAATAAGGCAGATACAATTAGAGTTTGGCAAAGGTTGCATTAAAAGTCAACAGCAAATATTGACATGATTATAGTGTGCATTTTGTTTGATCCTATGCATGGGACTGTATAATGACCATGCAGCAGTTACATTAGTGAAAAATCTTGTAACAAATTTAAAACAAGATTGTGAGGAAATGGTAAAGATTACTAGAGGTGGGAACCATCATTCACCTAATTTGATCCTGGAAAAATTTCCTACAGAAATCGGTCAGATGTAGCAGCATAATTCCAGTGTGTGCAAAACGAGTTAAGAAATATTTCCTTGTTAATTGGGTCGATGATAACTAACAACCTTTATGACACCACTTTATGAATATTGAAACTGTACCAAACTTGTAACAGTAGTCATATGAGATACTAAAACTAGATACTTATTAATTTGGCTGATGTTAACTAAAACCCTTTATAACACCACTTTATGGATACTGAAACTGTACCATATATGAAACCTGGATACAATTGCAGGTGCGTGAGGAATAAAATTCTGCTGTGATAGGATATGGAACTTATCCTATTTAAACTCAAGCTAAACTCTACCATTGACTTAAAGCAACTAAAGAAAAACACTTAAGAACACAATTTGAAAGGAATCAAGGAAGATTTAGCTGGCATTATGTAAGGTTGGCATGGCTGTTAATGATATAATGAGACGATAAAGCACTGACCATGTGGTATAAAAAGAACATTGCAAGAAATTAAATGAATAGTTACCATTCCATTGAGGATTTAGTGTTTGGAACTTGATTGAGCTAGTTTTAGTTTTTCCATTGCAAGAAAAGACAACATAAGGATCAGAGTATCCGGTTGAGTCCACAGCTGCTAAGCTACTACCTTCTATTAAAGCGACAGTTAATAACCATCCATCCCCTTGTGCTTTGACACCGTGGTCACTACCTGCATATTACATACTGAATTCACTACATGAAATGTCTACCATGAGTAACACTTGAAACAAAAAATATTTTTTGAAAGTAATCAAGTAGCTTGGGGCAAACTCATGTTAGGCCATACACAAAATTGTTACCTCTTTGCTTCAAGGCCTGTAGGTAGCGTCCTACCACGTTTAGAAAAAGCTGTCCTTGTAGAACAAGAACTCCGCAAACAACAATTTCACCAATTGAATCTGGCAGGTCTATTCCAGGAAATTCAAGTCCCTGGATTGTACTAGGATTTGCAAGAATAATGTGAACGAGAACATACAACATTGCAACCAGAGTAGATATGACTGTAAAGTTCCCAAAGAATCGAGATGCCAATTTCCAGTCAGACTCCCGCTCAGTTTGCAAAGAAGCTAAAATCTGCTCCTTGCTTATAGCAGTTTCTTTTAGATCAACAGGTTTTCTATTCTGTGATAGTAAATCAACAAACTGACTATAACTATCCTTCAATCCTTGCCTTGCTCCATTTTCAATCATTGATTTCATCATCGTGCTTTGTAAAAAATTCATGCGCCATGATATTACCAAACGTGATGATTGTTCTTCAGATGGCAAGTGAGGCCCTGGCATTATACAGAAAAGAATTTCTGTTCTGAAATAGCTACCAAAAGGAACATCAGGTATGCTTACACTTAACAGGACAGCAAAATTTGTCCCGTCGGCCTTCAAATAAGTCTGCTCTTCTGTAGCTGACACAGCCTTCACTAACTTTGTTGCAGCTTTTGTGTATAAAACCACTCTTTTCAAGGTTTCTCCACCATTTTCTAGTCTCCAAGGTCCAGCTTGAAAACCAGTTGTTCCTTGAATGTCAGCTAGTGATTGCCAAAAATTTGAACTTGGTGAAAAGAGAAGCGAGTTCAGATCAACCGGTGCAGTAGAATAAGATTGGTCAACAAGTATACCTCCTGGCAAACCTGCAGGCATATCAACTCCTTCTAACTTTGGTATTATGCATTTCAATAATTCATCATATGGGATATCAGAGCCTGCATCAACAGTCTGCTCTTCTGAAATTTTATCTGCTGATGAGACTTTAACTTTTTCAGGGCTAACATCCCTACTGGAAGAAGAAATATTCCCAGAATTTTTCCCACCAAAAAACTGATACACTCGACCCACAAAAGTAACTGCATTTGGTTTGTCTTCCTTGAGAGTGTCCATTTCATTAGTTTCTGACACATTAGCTTGTTCTGTGTCGCCATTGGAAGAGACTGAATTCCTTCCCTTGGTTAACTCACTTGATCTATCATAGCTTGATACGAGATCATCAGAAATGGAACGCACTGTTTGTTCAATGTTTTTTTGATACAAGGAAATAGTGAGACAAATTTCACCTGCAGAATAAAACCACAAAGAACATTACTTGTAAAATCATACATGCAATCATCAACGAGAAAAAAAAGGAAAAGTCATTATGAAATCGAGAGGAAACAAACATTTAAACATGATTATTGATAAAAGAATTTGTTCGTTGGAACATGTACTGATGTAAAGAATTTAGATATAGCATCATCTTCATCTCTAATCATTAGCTGAAACAACCCTAGCGGCTGCATTAACAGATTAACCAATAATTTTATGTATGCATGGAAAGGAGACACATTACCACAATCTTTGCTCTTCAACTTTTTGCCTTTGGGCTGCAACTGATACCAGGTCAACCCAAGCGATAAGTTGTCAGAATCCAATACTTTGGTCAGTGACACCTTCACTTGGCCCAAGAAATCATCAGTGAAATACTTATCTTCATCCAAAACATTCACTATGAGCTCCTCACTAAGGTCTCCCACTTGAAGGTTAAACACTTCATCCCAAAAAGGGTTGAGATTTTTTTTCACCACCTTAGTTTTCGCTCGGTGCTTTCCTAGCTGTAATTTCACATAAGGATCACTCAGTCCATTCAGATCCATAGCTTGAAGGTTCCTGGCTTCGATGACATGCACCAGGAGCTTCATTGCAAAATATTACTCAGCTAAACCTACTTCAGCAGTTGAAGGTACCAAAAATATTATAGAGTACAGGAAAGCAGCACTTGCTTGAAGGAGGGCAAAATCTGATAAGCTCGGAAGATTTACGTGTTTCTGTTATTTTTTATTTTTATTTTTGCGGTTTGCAATACATACAGAAAGTTTGCAACTTGGTGAGAAACTAACGATGCCAAAGGCGAAGGAGAGAGCAAATGAACAAAAAAGGAAAAAAGATGAAACTGCAAAAAGAAGGTTTTCTAACAATCTTAGGCTAAGTTGTTCCCTCCTCCGATCAGAGAAAACGAAAATCCACCAAGAACCCTAAATATCGATTGATAGTGAAATCAAAATCAAGAACACAAAGCGGCGTCGAGAAATTTTTTGGAAGTATCACACAAGAATAAGATCGGAGCTTCTTAAAGGAGACCGGAGACGAGATCGACGAGGTGATTAAAATGAATGTCGCATGCAAACTGTCGCCAGGGAACCCTAACTTCTCGATCCCGGTATCAAAACGATGGAAATCTGGAAACGAAATGAGGAAGGAAAAGAGATGTAGAGGGAAAGAGACAGAAGAGAGAAAGGATTATAGAAGAATTCACCTCAATCTCACTTCTGCACCTTCTTTGCTGCTTCGGTCTCCCCGCGCTGTTTGTGTTGACTTTGAATCCTTCGTGCCAAGAATTGCCTTTTAATACGCAACCAAAACTGGATTTTACCCTCTCGGCAAATCCAATCATGCTCAAACTCCATTGAATTAAAACCCACTCTCGCAATCGCTTTCCTGAAAAGTGAAAGTAAGAGCCCATCGAGTTTAAAATAAATCAAAATTTTGAAATGAGGGTTTACTGTTCGGCTTAATTTGAGCTGGTTTGAAGTTTAATTTAAATTTAGTTTATTTAGATGTTATTGTGCTTTCAATTTAAGTTTAGCTTCAGCTTGGTTCAAATTTAAATCATTTAGATATTATCAATTTTTAATTAAATTTATTTAATTATGTTTAAACTTTTAACTGTTTGATTAGTTATTGAGTTTGATAATTTAAATTTATTTATTTTATTTTATTTTATTTTATTATTTGTTGAGCATATTGAAAAGAATTTTATTAATGAATATGATTTGTGAACATTGTTCATGAACGTTAATGAACTGAACACATATGTGTTCAAGTTTATTTATTTAGTTTAACAAGTTGTTCAAACTTGTTTGTCTAATTCATCTTTTGTATATTTAACGAATATAAACAAACTCTTATCAAGCCGAATGTCAAAGTTTGTTCATAAACATTTGATTCATTTACCGCCCTAACTATCGGTGGAAAAAAAAATTAAAATATATCATTTCCCGTAACAAAAATATTTTCAAAATGAATTTCTTGAGGCCTTTTTTTTCCCCAAGAATGGTGTGATGCTTACATCCTCCAACCAATAATCAAGTGATTTAATGAATTTTAACAGCGGCCTACTGTAGAAATTCTTTTTCTAAAAACAAATGTAAAAATATTGATAATTTGGATGAGCATCCATTAGTATTTTTGGATATATTTACAGCTGAGATTCCAATGATAAATCTAAGAATATTGGTTACCGGATAAGTTTCTGTAAGCCCTTTCTGACTTAATCTTGTGGTCGATCGAAAATATTCATGGCTCAAATCGATCATCTTAAAAATTAATTAGTACCAATAATTGAATATTTAGATTAAAAAAACTTATGGTTTTTGAAAAATGACACCAGTAGTAAAATAAATGTTTAGGAGTTGACTCCAAATAAATAAGTAATTAATATGTCGTAATTTATTGCAAAATTAAATTTCAGGACATGATTGACTACGCCGCATTTCTGGACCAAATATTTTGAATAAGATTTCTGAGCGGTATTATTTTAAAGAAAGGAATAAAAAAGAAATCTTAGTGCACAATTTATTGTGGACAAATTATTTTTTTCTAAAACAAAATTTGAGAGGTAAAAAAAGTTAATAAATCATTTTTTTAGTTCATATTTTTTTTTTAAGAAAAATCAAAGATCATGGCGTATTTACCATTTTCATGTAGAAATTAGAATAGATCGATAAAGTTGAGGATTATCGATATGAGTTGTTAGGATATAATGATTAGATATGGTAGTACATGCCAAATAAAATAAATAGATTGATAAAGCTAGTAAATCATAATTTATGAGATGGACCGGATAATCAAAGTGATTAAAAACGGCACACCAAAAAAGTCAAATAGAATAATAAATTTGAAGGGGCAACGAAAATTACATTATGCAACAAGGATTAGTTGGGCAAATACGATTGGGATGGTCAACTTATGGTTTGACTTTTTCAAATGATCTGAGCCGTTCTTATTCTGTAATATTTTAGAGGATTAATCACAGCCTTTAGCTCAGAAACAGTCAACAACACTAGTTTATATATATATATATATATATGATTATGTTAAATTATATATTCAATTCTGCAATAAAGGGGCTAAGTTGATTCCGAGAATTTAGACGGTCAGGCCCACAATTATTTATCTAGGTCATCTATAATATTTCTATCAGTTTCGTCCTCAATAATTTCACCGACGATTTACAGAAGGACACATATAAAATTTGAAATTGCTTAAAGCACCCGAGATTTGGAGATGATCAAAAGGCATACCCATAGTTTGTAGAATTGTGATCCTACGCAGAATCGATTTAGGGTCAAGATCGGATCGGTCATGATCGGATCGTAGAATAGTACGATCCTACCAAAAACCCTTAAAATCTTATCATATATGATTAATAATTAGAAAAAAATACTTAAAAAATTAATTTACATATAAATAGATAACTAATTTTGCATATTTATGCAATCATTTACACTCAACACCTTATATTATATTACTACATATATAAATTTAAATTAACTAGTAATTTAACTACACATTCTCACATAGTAATAATATTTATATTTTCATATCATAAAATGAAAGAATATAAAATTTCTATTAACACAATAATA
>JBBMJZ010000067.1:2877417-2899109 GCA_037833815.1 Zingiber zerumbet | reverse complement strand
GGAATATAGCTCACCCGAACCCATTTTTGACTTTCTCGAGCAGTCTTCCGCTCTGGCTTCTCGTCCCTCGAAAATTCTACGCGTTTCTTTATCGTCTGCTAGCTTACTCTTCTACAACACCTCATCCCTCGGACGCACCGAGCCCGTGGACTCTCTCCCGTGACATCCTTCTCGCTAGTTGCGTCTTTCGCTCGACTTCCTATGCTCCTAAGTTCCTGCACACTTAGACACAAGGCATCAAAAGACAACATGACCTAACTTGACTTGGTTGATTACTTCAAAATTATCACAGGGTACTTACAGAGGGAATCGAATACAAAAAGGAATCGAAAGAATGTAATAAGCTATACTTTCTGTTTATAGAAAGTAAGTACCGAACTCAAGCTTTGTTACCAAATATTTTTTATAGACAGTCATCTCAAACTCAGTGTTTGGATGGGCTCTCGGTGGCAGTCAGGTGTAGTAAAATCATAACAGGGCGGTAGCAGGAAGCCGGAGCAGTCGGAATGCCAATCGGACACGTAGAAGCTCGTATATCAGTTATTCTTGAATGCTTGGTTGAGACACCCTTATAAAGAGTGTGGAAGGTGCCTTCTATAGGCAAAAATCGATCTCGAACTCATTGCTCCTTATTGCCAACTCGTTCTGAATTCTATCTATTGCAAGACGCCTTCAATAGCACCAAATACGCCTTCCATGAAAAGTAATGAATGTGCCTTCCATGATTTGGCTAAACTTACCCCAGTTGTTTTCTAACTAAAACTGTCAGTGAGCTCCCCAGGCGAAATGATCACCGCTCTAGCCCTAGCGTCGACTCAGGTATGCGCTAGGGGACCTTGAATTTCGATTTTGTGCTCTGGGAAGCGCGGCTTAGCATCGTTTGAATGGAGCCACTCATCGGTAGGCAAACAGATGATGACCTTGATATGTCTGCGGCCGCTAGGATCTGAGGGCCCTGAGATGATCTAGCCCTTGGACTTGGACATGGAGGAGGAAAGAATAATGGAAGTGAGGGCTTCTGTGCTGACCTGCGGAGGCGGCAAATAGGAGATTAGTGGCGCGAATATGATCCTGACTGGCAGCCCAGATAAAGAGGGAGTCCAATCAGAAGAAGGAGTCGATAAGACAACCTCCCTTTCGGGAATGGCGGAGGAAGAAGTCTCGCCCCGACAGGAACGAGAGGAAGAGTTCGCTCGGTACCTCTTATGGCGCTGGATCAATGATTCGCCAGAGATGGCTGACTATAACGGGACCACGGTCGGCGAGCAGGCATTCTGATAGAAAAAAATCTGCCGGGCAACTGAATGTATACTTTCCAGGTAATATATGGAGTGTTATGACTATGCAATGCTACCATTTTTTATTAACACCGACTTAAAGTTATGTAACTAACGCCAAATATTTGCTAATTTGGATCGTGCAGGGGAAAATTATTCCTCTATTTTCAGTGATCGCCAAGCTGCAGCAGTCGCAGGATTGAATGAGGAATTGACAATGCAAACTCTTTGCTGGCTGGTATAAAGGATTCACCTCCACCTGCCTCAACCTCCAAAGAGAACCTCAGAGTAGAAATATTGGTTAGCAACCATTTACCAGCTGACCGCATGCTGAGTGGGGATACCTCAAGGGAATGGGAGGTTGGCATTCCAGACCTGACCAAGGACCACCAGTTCAAGCCGACATGGTGTTCATCTAAGAAGAGGAAATATCCAAGGGAAGTGAGTCTTGGAGACGTTTTCCCCCTTCCGAAATAGCATTCTGTAATGAGCAGATGTGGATGTTAGGGCTCACTCACAGGAGCATATTCCTGTGGAAGCTTTGTGCCGACCAAGTCATCGACAGTGTCGATCATGAGAAGTGCAAGATCAGTAGTGATCCCCATTTCAGTGCTCCTATGATTCTTTCGAGCTTGGTGATGTCCCAGTGAAGTTTCCACAATTGTACATCCCCTAAACCTCGGGGGAATGTGATACTTATTGGAGGATCGTCCACAACCTTGGTGGATGCAGTTTTCAAGTATCTTCATGTGTTGTCACGCAAGGAATTTTCAAAAATGAATAAAGTCGCTGAGCTGACAAATTCAACATTTACAATCTTGGATATTTCGCTTCACGTTTCTTTTTTTCCTTTTCAAAATTACATGGTGTTTTTTTTAAGGTGAGCATTTAGTTAATTCAGTCTATAAATTTACCAAATTAATTAAAAATCAATTTACTATTGGCTAACCTAATTCTTCGTTCCGCCACAATGAAAATGACA
Organism: Zingiber zerumbet; assembly: GCA_037833815.1. Lineage (NCBI taxonomy): Eukaryota > Viridiplantae > Streptophyta > Magnoliopsida > Zingiberales > Zingiberaceae > Zingiber > Zingiber zerumbet. Next base: position 2,896,850 of record JBBMJZ010000067.1, on the reverse strand, counting down.
ATTTTGACCGTTTGTTATAACAAAAATTGATTACGTTTGATCTAGATATTTTTCTTAATTCATTTTCAAAAAATGGAAAGGAAAGTAAATTATGAAATTAACTTATAGTCAACCATCAAATAATAAAATTAACTTATAGTCAACCATAAAATAAAGTGTGGAAGAATTTTTTTTTACTTTGACTTTGTGAAGAATATCTCGAAGCCATGACAGTGATAATTATAAAGTCAACTGGCTGTCCATTTTTACCATCTATTTCACAAATTTAGCAGTTAATTGGTCTCCAGGTCAACGACCTTTCAGTCAATATCGTCTTTAATTCGTCCGCTCTACCTTCTGGCCGGTGTTTAAAGAAGAGTAGTTTGAATTTTAAAGCCCTCGTATTTACCTGACTGAATTTCCAGAGCAAAGCAGATTTATCTCCTTCGGTCAAATTTGCTCCAAAATCACATCCACCAAAACCAGGTAGAGATATCCTCTCCACAAAATCAGTGGGAAAAAACTTTTTTGTCCTATCTGAAGCATGTTAAGCTTAGTGTACAAGGTCAAGTCACGGCAAGGGGGAAAAAGAAAAATCAGGGAAAAGTGGAGGTCAGGTCTATGGATTCGGTTGAGTAGTACGCAAAGCGGTGGTCCATGAATGAGTTTTAGTGGTATGCAAGCTCGAGGATGGCTTAGGTTGGACAGCAATTGGTGAGCATGTGCACACCATCGAGCAATAATCAAGCAGCATAAGTGCATGACAAGGTGACACAATCGTATGATCGACAAAACATTGCCCCCACGAATAAAGTCCAGTTGGTACTTGGATTTGGATGATAAATTTCCACATGAGAGCAAGGACTAAATTCTCATAGTAACAATCTCTTAAGAAATAAAATCCCTCTATTTAAAAGATCGATCAGTCATCATGATTCACTAGCTTCATTTCATTTTATTATGGGACCATGAAAAACGTTTGAGATGAGTGAGTCATCCTGTATCATAAAACATTAACAAAAAAAAAAGTCAAAATCATAATTTCCTTTTTTTTCTATTCTTTTTTTCTAATTACTTCTTTTCCCTCTCTTCTCTCCTCTCCTCTGACCTCACTGCAAGTAAGCATACCCAAAGAGCAAGAGAAAAGGTATACGCATTTACTCAGCAGCTTGAGTCCACTCTAGTTCACTTCTTTTTCCATTTCCAAACTCATCAAGAAAAGGGCAAAGTACGACAAGTGTAAGAGAATCCACAATTCATCAAGACAGCAATTAAATTATAGCCCCAAACCAAATTTTCCTTCTGATAAAGCCGGAGTGGTTGATTGAAAAGGGATTCCATCTCTGTCCAAGCATAGCATATTGCACTGTCAGTGGTGAGATGGTAAAGAATATCTAATATCGGTATCTGATCCTTCTCGCATTCTCTTAATGATGAATTAGACGCCACTGGAACTATAATAAAACACTACCAATTTAATGATGAATTCAAACAGGACAATTTTTCAAAATCTACATACCCAAGCTTCATTTTGCCCAAATCATGAATCCCAGTTTCTAAATACCCAATAGGCAATTTTTTTTACACATTTTTTAGCATACCCAAAATACAACTACTAAACACCTTAATATGAACCAAAACAACTTCAAACTATAAAATAAGACTAAATTTACAAGAGTATGGACGATGAACTTAAGTTATGTACCCGGAAGCCTAAAAGGCTCAAATCTGGTTTAACTTTGTTATTTGAAGCGGCTTTACTCCATTAAATTGTTTTGGATAATAAAAACAATCATAATAGAGGTATTCTGAGTTTAAAAAGAGTAGGTGAGAGAATATGCACCTTTTGGGGCATTTGCAGATTGGAATGGCGTAATTGAACAAAAATGAAACCTTCCTGTGTGATATTGAAATTTTACTTTTATGGACTAGCCCATTCATGGTGCAAGGAAAACTGAAGGATGAGGCAAAGGACTAGGATGCAACTCAATTCTCTTGCCTTCAACTAGAATCAGATTCTTCCACAAAGACCCAAGAAGGGTAACCCCAAGCTGAAGCAGATGAAAAAGAATCCATGATCTTTAAATAAATGCAACAGCTTTATGTTCACTTTTCAATCATCTCATCTCACACTCCTCTGCCAAACAAATACATCTGCTATCTGCATCATGTCACACAAGGCAAGTTTCAGTAGAAAACAAGGAAACAGTTTTAATTATAGCTTAGAGATGATTCAGCCTGATGACTCGTTGATTTTGCTCAGTTTTACTGCATGACTATGAGGATGAATATCGATTGCAATGGCTGCTACAGGAGGATCAAGCGAGCTTTGATGCAGATGCAAGGTTATACATGACACAATCCTTCAAAAAATCATGTAAATAAAAGATATATGTTGTAGATGTGCAATAAGGTGACCTTCTACTTATTCGTTTGGGTACTGAAGAGTTGGAGAGCCATTTGGTGGAGAAGCAGCATTGCAGGGTACGAGTGTGCGGAACCTTCATCCCCCAGGATATTGCAATTCAATTAAGGAAGAAGATTAATCGGCGAGTTGAGATCATGGAGATCAAGGAAGTGGAGGTTACCAACGATGGAGCTGTAGCTCTGAAGCAACAGTAAACTTGTCCTTATGGATCAGGCATGATTCTCTAATCTTAATTGTGTAGGTAGATACATAAAAGAAGTTTATGATGATGATAGGCATACCATAGTGTAATGTTTGCATGAAAGAGAGAGAAACATAAACTTGTCCTTATGGATCAGGCATGATTCTCTAATCTTAATTGTAGGTAGATACATAAAAGAAGTTTACGATGATGATAGGGATACCATGGTGTAATATTTGCATGAAAGAGGAACGTATCTTGTGGCCAAGTTATTTAGTATGTATTCAGGGAAATGGAAACCTACAAACTACTGTGTAAAATTATCTTAGTAAGTAAAATTAGAGACCATGTAATGCCATCTGTAAAGGAAACATCTAGACTAACAAGGAGAGTGAACAGAAATGTTACCAGGTAATACTGTTAGAAAAGGTTGTAAATGGATTTCTGATTGGATTATCCATATCTGAAGAAATTACGTATTGGATTGATCAGGATCATAAATGATTCTAACAGCTCTTCACTGGGTCTGGTATGAGTATAAATCTCCTATTCATATATCTCTGCTTGGAGAAACTCTTTCCCTAAAAATGTGGTTTGATTAGTAAATTAGTAACAATATTTTCAATCCATCCAACTGCATCCACAAATAATATAAATTTTTCTATCTAACATAACAAGATGATATAAGACCAACAGCAGTTCAAACCAAGTAAAAGAGATACATTTACATGCTTACTTTGTAAGGTCTAGAACAGTTTATAACAGAAAATATGACACCTCTAGAGAGGCACTTCAAGTTGCTCAAAATTTAAACCTACTAAATTAAACCATCATAACTTCGATAGAATTTGATTCTTTATCAAATATATAAACATATCAAACACCATTGGTATTAGTCCAGCAGCAAATGAAAACTAGAAATGGAAGGGCAACCTTATCATGACTAACCATCAATTACTAGCACTAGTTTGTTTATCTCACAATAGTGTGCATGCCTTGCATGGATGAGCGCTCATATGTATATCCAGCAGTGTGATAGCATTAGCTCGGTGTGCATGGGATTCTTTAAGCTACAAAAACGTTCAACTACTCATTCGTTGAGAGAACCTAAACAAGTAACTAATCCTGGTAAAATCATAGTCATTTCTACAAATTCCCTAATCAAAAAACATATAAACACAATAGCCTTGTTTCCCTAGATAACTAAGATTTGAAATTAAATATTGAATAACTAGAATTTTTAAAATACATAAAGATTGAGATCCAATTCATTTTACATAACTGAAATATTTATAGTGATGAAATTCATTGTGACCGTTCCCAAGGTATTTCAAGCACATTGTTGTCGATCTACACAATCAAGTCAATATTTTGCCTATAACGCCAACATATCTCTAATAAGTCAGAGAATCTTTCAAGGTAATCCACGAGTAAAGAACCAAAGAACACTAATCAATCAGCAGCATGTGGTAAATACTTATTCCGCTAGCACAAAAGCTTTCAATCTATACGAAGCCAAGAACATCATGGATTCGGAAAGATAATCAACACTTGAAGAACTAACCAAAAGCAAAAAAAAATCTTTGTCCTCTAAGCGAAGAAATGAAGTGGCACGAAACTAGAAAAGAATTTCGTGCGGGATCGGCATCAGTGTCTACGCCTTCTTATAGCGGGCTACCGCGACCCCATTGGGGAGGAACCCCATGAGGCGGTACATGAAACCACTCGTGAATCCGATGAGACCACCGGTCATCATCGAGGGTCCCCGGAAGTTGAGCTTGATCCTGACAGCGAGACCGATAAATTCTTCTCCGATTTAAGAGAAACAGCATACCTAACCCTAATTTGAGGAATTTAGATTCAGAACCAAGGAGTAGGAGTGGAGAGATAAGGGTACCAGATAGGTAGTCCGTAGTCGACGCTGACAAAAACGCCGGTGATGGTGAAGAGGCGGAGGTAGCTGAGGGTGTTGAAGTTGGTATCACCGTGTATTCCGACTTCTCCGCTGCCTTGCTGTTTGTGTTCATCCTATCGCCACCACATTGCCCCACGATCTTCAAGCTCTCCCATGAACATGCCAATATGCCATGGGGCGTCCCTTGCGATCCGAGCCTTATATCAGAAGTGGGATTGTGGGAAGCGAGGCCCAAACTTCACACACCTTACCCCAACTGCTTTTAGCTATTTAATTTTTTTATAATCTAAATTCATTTCTTACCGCCAACTACATGAATCCCGATTCTATAAAAATTTCTCAATGATTTCTAGAGTAAATCACAGAACTACTGTAGTAAGTCGTCAGTGGACCACCAGTCTTCATCTAAGACCGTCTAACGTCAAATCGATACTTCACGTCTAAAAATAGACTTGTGGGTTTTCTCTACCCATAGGTTCTTCGGCCCATGCCCGCTTAGCCTAAGTTTTCTACTAAATTCAATGTCAGCGTGTGTCCCGGTAAAGGATAGATCTGTGACATTTTCTTTAGTTTCGTTATACGTCTTAATCCCTTTCCTATGCCTACAGGGTGGCCCAACTACTTTTAAGCACTTTACCTACATTCACATGAATGTTTGTCCACAATCCCATGAGTTGATATAGTTGATATTTACATGAGACAAGAGAAATAAAATGTCCCTTATAATATATCTTATCTACATCTTCAAACCACTTGATAGAACCATATCATTTTTACTCAATCAAATTAGTCCACGGTGTTCATTCACATTGCAAAATGTGAAAATGGAAATTCAATAAATTGTATTAAATTTATCAGTATATTTTTTTTCTCAAAATTAAAGTGTTGTTATAGTAACTATGAGTTCATAACTTTTACACAATTATAATAATTATGATGTAAAATTATTATATAATTATAACAGCTAATGCATAATTGTTACAGTAGGAATATTTCATCTTTGATCAAATTAATATTATATTTTAATCATATTTTAATTTTTATCAATACTAATAATACTATGATATATCGATTATAAAATCATTACAATGAGCATTTTATCTCTTATTAATATTGGTCAATACTAATTAATTTTGATCAATATTATATTATTATAATTATAAATCATAATTGATATTTGATGTCTAATAAATACTAATCAATATTGTATAGGAGAAGTTACAATTTCCTAGTTACCATAACTATATAATTATAGCAATTATTAAAATTATAACTATCGTATAAAGGATGTAACTACTACGAACACTATCAAAAATAAACATTATTTCAAAGAATAAAATATACAGTAATAAAATATAATGTTTTTTTGATAATAACTAAAAGAGGCATTTTGTGATGATTTCCAATAAATGCCCTATTTAAAATAGATTGAATAATCTCATTGACATTTGACCCGAACTGGGAGAGCTAGCGCAAGGTCTTCTCCCACCCACCTTTTCTGTTTCACTACACGCGGTATGATCGTTGACTTAGTTTTTCTGACTTCATGATCCACGTCGATGTTAATTGTATCGATCTCGACTATTCTCCGTACTTCCCATGAGGTTTGATTCATCGAGTTGCGTACATTACGTACCGGACGATTATTTCCCATAGCCACCGGTCTCTTCTTCGCATCAACTATTGGATCTGACTTCAACGAGCGCGTTCGCTTTTGCGTCGAGGGTTCGTCTACGTCTTGCTGATTAAAAAAAGGTGAAGCGAAAAAAAAAAAAATTGAATAAAATGAAAATGGGAAGAGAAGGGCGAAGGAAATTGCGATCGGTGGGTTAACGTAACTCACCGTCTTCCTCGTCTCGCAACTCAACTCTTGGAATTGGTATCCGTCTCGCATCGGACAGTGGATCGCCGACGCTGTCCCTCCGTCGATTCGTCGTCGCCGACGCTGACCATGAGACGCAAGAAGTTCTTTACCAGCATCGCGAAGTCCCTTTTCGGAGGTAGAAACAAAGGCTAGTTGCTTGTTCTTGTTGTTTTCTTCTTCTAGCTTCTCGATCGATCTGGAATTTTGAGCTTGTTTTCTTGTACTTAAGGTTGCTGTGGTAGTTGCAGCGGCGAAGGAGGAGGATGAATTGGAGAAAATCGCGGCGAAGGAGGAGAAGGTGTTCCGGTACGAGACGCTGGTGGCCGCCACACACAACTTTAGCCCCAAGGAGAAGCTCGGCGAAGGAGGGTTCGGCCCCGTCTTCAAGGTGAAGCGCCCAAAAATAAAGAGCGATCGATCGAGTCGATGGCCAATATAATTGGGGGATTAGTGTACTGTCATGATAATCGATGGCGGAGACTGAGTGCGCATGATGTGTTCGATGCAGGGGCAGCTGGCGGACGGGCGGATGGTGGCGGTGAAGCGGCTGGGGAGGGGATCGCGGCAGGGGGAGAGGGAGTTCCAGAACGAGGCGCTGCTGCTGTCGCGGGTGCAGCACAAGAACATTGTGAGCCTATATGGTTACTGCACCCACGGCGAGGAAATGCTCCTCGTCTACGAGTACGTCCCCAACGAGAGCCTCGACAAGCTCCTCTTCTCCCGTAAGCACCATTGCCCTTCCCCTTGATTCTCTTCTTCCTCGAACTCTTCCCCTTCGGATTCTTTTGCCCTTTTAATTTTACATATTAATCCTCACCCAAAGTGATTTGGAAAGAAGGTAAGTCAAGGAGAGTTTCGTCCGCCCATTGTATGTGGTGATCCGTGATATATTTTACAAACGACCCCCGTGACATATTGCAGCAACGCCATACATAAAATATTAACTGTGAGGGCAAGTAATTGTACATACGAAACATATCTTCTGCGTTTTTTTCATGGTCAACTGATAGCTTAATTTCTCTGCAATGTTATCAAAGAAAAATTGTTAATTGTCGTGTAGCATTTCTTAGGATTGATATGAACTTGATTGCTAATACAGGAGAAAAGCCAATATATAAAATTATTTTGAATTTTCAATACTTCTAAATATGACCGTTTACCAGCTGATTGCATTCTTCTAAACTTAAATCACAATCGACCCCGGACATGGAAGAATATTATCATTTGGATTTTTATATGCGACATTTTGACTGGATAAAAAATGATTTTTTTGTTTGACGTGGCTGAGGACTCTTTGAATACAGCTACCTCACGAAAACATTACACTATTTTCGATTTTTAAAATTCACTTATCTGTTGTCATAATCCTATCTTATTCTTTAGTTGATCAATGGTTCATTTTTAAAATTGTTTTCACTGAACTGGAATCGAGCAGGAGGAGAAGAGGGAGGTCAGTGGAGGAGGAAGTCGACGGAATTGGACTGGCAGCGGCGGTTCCAGGTGATGATGGGGGTGGCGCGGGGGCTTCTGTACCTGCACGAATCGGCGCACACCTCAATCATCCACCGCGACATCAAGGCCAGCAACATCCTGCTCGACGAACGGTGGGTGCCCAAGATCGCCGACTTCGGCATGGCGCGGCTGTTCCCGGAGGACCAGACACACGTCCACACCCGCATCGCCGGCACCAACGGCTACATGGCCCCGGAGTACGTCATGTATGGCAAACTCACTGCCAAGGCTGACGTCTTCAGCTTCGGTGTCATCCTCCTCGAGCTCGTCTCTGGCCGCAAGAACAACGCCTTCAACCTGCTCCCCGACCCCGATGCCAACTCCCTCCTCGAATGGGTACGCCACGCTGATCTCCGTTCGATCCTAGTTTCTAAACCAGATTAACTGGAAGTATTAAGATCTTCTAATTGATTGATTGGATATCTGACATTATCTCAGGCATGGAAGCTTTACAGGAAGGGGCGTAGTGTGGAGATGATGGATCCTGCTCTGCAGCCCACCGCAGACGAGGAGCAGGTGGCGTTTTGCGTGCAGGTGGGTCTCCTCTGCACGCAGTCCGACCCCAAGCTGCGGCCCGACATGAAGCGAGTTCTCATCGTCTTGTCGAAGAAACCGACGGCGTTGGAGGAGCCGATGAGGCCCGGAATTCCGGGATCCCGCTACGCAATTAGAACATCGCACTCGGCCACCGGCGTCTCCCGCACTTCCGCTGGCGAATCTTCCTTCGTCTCCGCCTCCACCTCTGTCTCTGCATCGTCGTCCACTGCACCCTCGACGTCGGCCTCCACAGCTCCGTCGACGTCGTCCTCCACAGTTCCGTCGACGTCGTCCTCCACCGTCTCTTCGAACACCCTCATGCGCCATGGGTCGCATCAGAAGCAGCGCCGCCTACGACGACAATAGCTTCGTTTTGCTCTTCATTCATTCTTTGTAGTTTGTTGGTAATCGTTTTTTTTTCCCAGTGTGTATATATAATTTGGTGGAGTCGAGTGGTTTTCTTGTAGTGGGACTATAGTACTGTTTATAATGCTATAGGATGAGCATGATTAATGCCCTCATCCTCAATTCTTAATTTCAATATCAAGGCCAACTTACTAAATTTGTATTTAACTTAAGACAAATTAAACCTTATCTATTAAGTCACTGAATCTCACAATAAGAATTTTGAGTTCAACAAGTTGTGTCCAAACTAGCTGTTGCTGCTTTAGCTATGACTTGACATTCTCATTGAAACCAGTTCAAATCTGACAGATTCAATATCCTCAGTTTCCACACTCTATCTCAAATTGAAATGGACCGTTCTCATGTTGGAGCTGCAGTTTTAACAACATAACCGAATACCATACATGTTCTTTCTGGTTTGATATGGTGAATTGCAGAGATTAGGTGCATCCATCCACAGAAGTTGAATGTTAACTTGAGCATGAGAGGTCACACCAAGTCCAACCTCAGCATTCATTCTAATATCTCGTTGAGTGTTGCAGGGACCAGAACTCTCTTCACCACCGGATCATTAAGAATCTTACACTGTTGTTGCTACCGGTGACTCACCTAGCAGCACTTTTAAACTGGAACATTTAGACACAGACAAAACCAGCAAGGTGAAAATTGAACTGCAATGGTTAGCATGCATGGATAGTTGAATTCTTCATCTACCATCTCCATACTCTTATCAAGCACTCACTCCGAATGGACATTTGATATTTTGATTAGTCATACACTCATACTCATACTGACACAACTGGAGCTGCATTTCTATCTTAAAAGTTTAAAATGCAGTAAATTTAGAAATAGGATTTCCAATCAAGATACTTACAAATATACTTACAAATGCGCAATTCAAAAATATTTGATCAAGCTGAGACACATTCAATCTTCCTTGCATATAAACCTTTACAAAGGGTTCATTGACTAACCATTCATTTTTGCTTGTGAATCTCAGCCACGACTGATCTCATAGGCTTTGCAGTAAACCATCTGCGAAATGATTAATAGACACTCAAATATTGCAAGAGAACAAAAAAAACATCTATGAAATAAACTCAATCAAAATTTACAAACAAATAAAATATATGTGCGTCTCAGGACATCAGCGGTTATTTTTTATTTTTTATACTATTATTTTTTTATTTTGAATTAAAAAAATAATATTTCTTTATTTAAATCCTAAATACATTAATATACACCGTAACACAATACTATACACCGTAAATACTTATTTATTATTATTTTTTTTTTTAACTCAACACTATAACCCGAAAACCCTCAACTTAGAGGTAATGCAATTAGGAAGTTTGGCTAAATCCTAGGCGCTTAATTATTTTTTTAATCTAAAAAAAAAAATTATATATACATGATTTTATTATGTTGGGTGACACCTGTGGGCACCTTTCACTCGGGAAAGTATCTCTGATCATTGGAGGCGTTTCCGTGCATGAGAGGGGCCCATATGGGTCGTCTACGCATGCTGAATTTGTTTTTTTAACACTTGATTTGATATTTTTTAAGAAGTATATATGCTACCCAAACGTTAAAAAAACAAATTAAATTATATTTAGCCAAAATTATTTTCTTATATTTATCATCTAATCTTAAACAAGCGCATCGACTTTCACTAAACATAGATCTTCTACTAATCCAAATTTATCTCCGTATTTTGCGCTTCATTAGAATAGAATACTTTTTGACACCTAAAACCTTCAAAAACAAGGTGCCAATGAAGTGGTCATGAGGTGGCTAATGACCAAACAAAGTAAAAGTTGCAAACAATCTTATCGAAATTGTCAAAATGAAGGTAAAGACAGATTATATATAATCCCCCCTCATCATATTGCATCTTCAAACTCTTTTCACTAGGGAATCAAAGCCTCCAAGAAAGGAAGAAGGTTCATGAACGTTTAACTTTTTTATTCTTACCCTTTTCAACCATGTGTAATTCTTATAAATCATCAACTTCTGTGCAGAACATAATTTATTTGCGAAGATGCTCGAGACAGAAGCTAATCCCCATATGATGGTCAAGGAGATTTACAAGTCAGCCCTGAGCAATAGAGAGGTAATTTTTTTTTTAATAAAAAATTTAACGTTTTTCTCTAAAAATTTAATGTCTTTTCACAAGGATGAAATGATCCGAGGGCATATTGACACTGCTGCACCATTTGAGTCAGTTAAGGCAGCGATCCATAAGTTTGGTGGTGTTGTTCATGGTGAGGCTAAAACAATTCCAGCCGCAGAGGTAAATTTAGCTTGACTGGTTTTACTTTTAATTAAGATAGCACTCAATTCAACCATTAGTAGCTAAATTCTTTTATACGCAGAGGCAGAAAACTATACAACTTGAATTTGAGAAAGTACAAGAAGAAATTCTAGAGCACAGAAAAGAATATGAAGCTGTGGAAGAAACCAAAGCACAAGTGGTGAAGAAGCTAGATGATGCAAAGAGATATATCGAAGAGCTGAAGTTGAGCTTGGAGAAATCAGAAAGTTCGGAGAGAAAGGCCAAGGAGGAAGCTGAAATTGCAGATGTGAGACTGAGACAACAGCATCGAGAAATCGCGAGCTGCGCAAGTGTTGCGAACATGGGAAGATTGGAGGTTGCCAAAGAACTCATTGATGCAGATTTAGCATCAGCAAAGGAAGAGCTAGAACTGATGATGAGGGCTAAAAGATTGGTTTCTGAATCAAATGAGATGGAGGTGAGAACCAACAAGGAATTGCTTGAGCTGGCTCAATCGGCACATCATGAAGTTGAGGAACAAGATTTTCAAGTTGAGCAGGACAAGTTAAACTGGGAGAAGGAATTGAAGCGAGTGGAGAATGAGTTGCAACAGTTCAATGAGTTGCAACTCCGGCAAACAAGTGAGCTGGAATCAAGACTAGACAAAGTTTCTGCCGCACTCTCTGAGAAGAAAGCTGAATTGACTTCATTGAAAGCATTACATGAGGCGAGGGTTGACGTTGAGGAAGCAAAAAAACAAGTCGTCGATCTTAAAGCTTCGGCTTTTTCACTCTCTGCCGAGTTGGAGACGGAGAAGAGATTCCTTGAAAGCTTGAGAGAAAAGGAAGGTTTGGCTATGGACTCTGTGTCATCTCTTGAAGCTGAACTTGAGGCCATGGAAACCAAACTAGAACAGGCTATGGCACATGATTCATCTGATAGAGTCACCTTGTCGATAGAAGAGTATTTCAAACTTAGCCAGAAAGCGAACGAAGCGGAAGAGACGGCGAGAAGAAGGACCATCTCTGCCATTGAGCAACTCAAAGAAGCCAAGGAATCCAAAGCGAGGAGGTTGCAGGAGCTGGAGGAAGCAAATAAGAAGATCCTAAGACAGAAGAAGACATTGAATGCTACATTGGAAGAGATAGAGAAGACGATCGAAGCAAAACTCAACCTGGAGCAAGAGCTGAGGAGGCCGAGAGGGCAGGAGAGGATGGCGACGAGTGGCGTTGCAAGGAGTTTATCTGCGGTATCGGATCCCGGTGTCTTGTTGGATCAAGAATTCCATGTTGTCGAAGTGGATGAAGCACGCACGAGGAGGTCGAATAACTTCAAAGTAGTTGGATGGGCGAGGAAGAGGAGCAAATCACTGCTTCCGAAGATTGTCAATTTTTGGGGATAACAAAAGAAGTCCGAAAGGATTAGAAACACAACACGCATGATCTTGAATTAAAAGGAGCATTTGAACTCGATGTTGTTTTACATGCCCTTGTTCATGTCGAAATTGGAACAGAGATGAAACATTTGAACTTTCTTCCCCCATTGTACCTTTTTCCATACTATTGATTCTTTCAATTATTTATTTTCCTAAGTTTTGCCAAAAGAAATTATTGGGGTAGTTTTATAAACTATAAAATACAAAACATGAAAAATAGTGAATTATAGAAAATATTTTAAATCGTAGGAAAGTATGATAGTAAGTCATAATATAAAATTATAAGGGTATTGTAAAAAGTTTAAAAATATAGATTAAAAAAGCGAAAATTTTACAGGTTGGCAGAAATTTTTTATTGTTATTTTCAATATAATCTAAAGGCATATAATAATTAATTATTTCCTTTTTCTTCTCTGCAATGGGAAAATACATTAAAATATCCCTATCGTTTCAATCTTTTTATATTTATGTCCCTAAAACTTTTTTTGTGCCATTGATATCCCTCATCCGCAATTTACTTTCAAAAACACGTCCCTACCATCAACTACTCTGTTAAGATTTAACGGGACGTGCACGTGATCACCACGTGAGTCGGGAAAAGTTCATAAAATATCTTCAACGGCCCTATTTTAACATTTTAAACCCTAATCCCCAAAATTGATCGTCTCCTTCCTCCCAACTCCCTCTGTCAATCTTCCGATTTGTGTCTGATTTTGGACGGCGACAGCAAGAGAGAATCGTCGTGACTCTCAATCGTAAGTGTGATCCATTTTTTCAATGTGTCTTGTTAATAATTGCGACTGAATCAGCCATTGAATGTTGAACTTTAATGGATTTTGTTTTTGTTACTTACGGTGTTTATCATTTGAGATATGCTTTGTGATTTTGGAGTGGGATATACTGAAAAAAAAAATGGGCAGATATTGTAACAATGTAGGAAAATGAATACTTTTGGGGCCGATATACTTAAAAAAACAATCTTTTTATTTTTCTAATATGAAAAATGTCAACTTTAATATTATGGTATATTTTGGTAAAGATACATATTAGCAATTTCAACGGGGATTTTATTTTGGAAGGATGTGGTGCTTAAATTTCATATCTTAAGAATTTGGATATATTAATTTGGCATCAGATTTTGTTCATGATCCCTATCGTCGAATATTTTTTTTCTTTTATATCGATTGAAACAGCTCTATGTCATATCTTAATTTTAGTGTAAAATGATGAGTCCTTTTGATTTGATTTTAGCATTCTATTAGAATTTTGCAATGTATATTATATGATTAGAATTTATGTTTGGAATGTTTATTTATTGTAATATAGGAAAAATATATATTACTTTTGTTGGATGGAACCTGTTATTTATGACAGTTGAAAAGAAATTCATGTTCAAGTTAACAAATACAATGGTACGTTGCATAAATCATATCTGAGTAAAGAGGAAGTATTGACAACTTTTAATTTATATAAAGAGAGACAACGTGCTTCCTTCACCCCTACTTGCTAAAGAGGTCCAAGCTCAACTTTAGGGTTAACTTCAACTACCTCTTCAAGTTTTAGTAAAAAAATGAACCAAACTGAAGAATTATCGAAGTTAATAAATAGTCAGTTAGATTTAGCTGATAAGTATCGTAATAATACATCAAGATTGTTGAAATGTACAAAGAGTTTAAAAAAAATTAGATTCTTTTTATGTTAGTGATTAATTAATAGACTTGTTTTAGTTGGATAAATGTATCTTTTATAAAAAAAGAGTTAGATGAATCTACTAAATGTAAAATTCTATTCTATGATGAATGAGCACCACCAGTTTGTTTTCTGCTAATTCAAGTTGTTCATTTCTTTTCTATGGGAGCTAAATATGATCATCTCATTATCTTATGGAGATTATGTCATTATGTGCACTTAGTAAGCTTATTTAAAATTCGTTAACCAAAAATAAGACAAAGCTATAGATTTTTATATGCTAATACGTACAGTACATAGAGAAATATTTTAGAAATTAATCACCATTGAATTAATTTAATTATTTAACCTTCCAACGTCTCAAACCCCATTTAGGAGAAAGTGTCCTAAAGCTTAAAAACTCTCAAAAAAGGTTATTGGAGGTCAAGTCTTCTATGCTGGCACTTGAAAGAGAAGACCTTAATAAAGGTAAAAATAATTAAACTTTTTAGCTATAAATGTAATACACTCCCTTACATAACAATGAAAAAATACATTGAAAAAGCTGAGACATGGCTATCACAACATATATCCATTAAATAAGCATAGCTATCACAACAACATATATCCATAAATCGACAGTACACATATTCTCCGAAAATACACATATCCAAACGTAAACATCAACAATCACATATGGCTATCCAAAAACAAGGTTTCTGCAAAGCAATCGTATTCGCAAAATGAAAGATTTTGCTAGAAATTCACATGTCCAAACAGATTACAAAATACACAGTCAAACCAAAGTCAATTCTTTATGGAAGTTTCGAAAGTTTCGAAATCCTTGCATTTGCTTGTACTGGAATTGAGCGGCTTTGCTTTCTTTGATTAGCAACACATTCTGAGTTTGGAAACAGTGAAAAAGTTTTTTTCCCCTCTCATGAACACAGGTTTTTGCATGTTCTGAAAAATAAATTATACAAATTCACACTGGACTACAGCAAGACAAACAAAATAATAAATGCTATTAACCTACATTTATGGTGTTCGAGCAGCCTTGCACTCCAATTTTCATGCTAACCTGTGAGGCTGGCCTACGAACCTGTACTCACAAAAATGCAATTCATATTAACAATACAAGTGTGGTAATACAAAATATTAATTAGTTGTAGACATATAAGAACATAGTTACCTGAAGTTTTTTCCTTTGAATTGTTTTTGAAGTTACTGTTGGTCTTGATTGACTCTACTATGTTGGATGTTCATCCACAGACTCCCTGGTGACTTTGCATTTCCTTTTGTTATGCCCATCTCCTCCACAATTCTTGCACTTGGTATTTCTCTTAGTTCGACGGAGATATGTTCCACTAGGTACTTCATCTCCTTCTCTCCTTCCAAATTTAGCTGGTCTGTCCACTTTCTCTATGTACACTGGTGGTAGTGGAGGTACCAATTCATATTCTGGCCATAGATCAGGACTAGTAATGAGAAAAATAGCATGCTCATAGCATCTCTTATATGTATTGCCTTATAATATGGATTACCATAATCGATTGGATTTTGATGCTTACACTAGATGGCAAACACCGCATGCTAGCAAGGGATGCCCATCAAGTACCATTTTCTATAGCTGCAAGACTTCGTACCGAAGTCGACAGTGTGTTGACCAGATGATCCATTGACTTGAAAATGTGTATGATCAGCTTGTTATGGGATATTTTGTGGTGCATC
Organism: Zingiber zerumbet; assembly: GCA_037833815.1. Lineage (NCBI taxonomy): Eukaryota > Viridiplantae > Streptophyta > Magnoliopsida > Zingiberales > Zingiberaceae > Zingiber > Zingiber zerumbet. Next base: position 2,880,920 of record JBBMJZ010000067.1, on the reverse strand, counting down.
CATATATATCTTCGCCAAAACATTTTGAATTTTAGGACAAATCTTCTTGTCTCATTTTTCTGGTTTCTCTCAATTGAGCTGAAATCGGACCATCATCAAATTTCGTATATTTTCTAACATTGGAAGTATCGACTTCTCTCTAGCATCCAAAATGAAACTATTAAAGAACTCACACATATTATTCAAAAGAACGTCACACCGAGGAGTAGTGGTAAAATGTGACTTAGACCAATGTTTCTTTGTTTTCTTGGCCAACCACTTGGAAGCCTTCTTGTCAATCTATTTCATCTCCTCCATTCTTTGTCGAAAATCTGCAATTGTTGTGGCTTTTGCGGTTGCCCAAATGCATTTTTAATTGTCATACCTTTGAAATAATCCCTTTTCATGTTGGTGTGTAAATGTCTGACATAAAAATGATTATCTACATTAGGAAATATATTTTTAAATGTTGTAATTAGACCCTTTTGTTTGTCTAAGATAAAGGTCCAATCATATCCATTGCCAAAGCCTATGTATGCATCTACTAACTTTAAAAACCAAATCCATAAATATTTATTCTCTCTTTCCACCATTGCATAACTAATAGGGAAGATGTTATTGCTGGGATTTAGCCCAATAGCTACTAGAAACTGTCCAATTTTAGTTTTATAAAGCATCCATCAACACCTATCAAAGGTCTACACGCTTTTTTAAATCCTTCCCTACATGAAAAACAGACATATATGCGTTGAAATCTTGGTCCATCGTCATCCTCGATCAATTTTAAGATAACTGATGCACTTGTATCTATACTCTTTAACTCAAGACAATAATTTTTGATCTTGCTAAATTGCTGCATAATAGTTCCATGTGTTGGTACAGGTTGTACTGATAATTAGATTTTGATGTATGACAAATATGTTAAAGTTGGATGTGTTGTTTGTCTAACCTTTCTACCAAGTGTGCAGGAGTTAACTGGTCTGAAGGACTTAACACCAGGCTGAAATCCAGTTAGGTCCGCGGGATCCGATAACTCGTGTGAAGTCCAGATAGGTCTATGAGACCCGATATCTGACGGGAAGTCTAGTTGGGTCTGCGAGACCTGGCAACCGACTGAAGCCTAATTGGGTATGTGGGGCCTGATAACTAGCGTGAAGACCTAGTAGGTCAAAGACAAAGTTAAGCGACTGTAGTTGGTAAGTGGAGGTAAGCAACTGGAGGAGAGATCCAGTGAGGACGCATTTCCAGTTGTGGGAATTGTAGGCGTCAATTTAGCTTAGGTCCATTTGGAAAACCTAAACTGAGACCTTGATTAGATCCTGGTATCGAGGAGATAAGATCTAATTACTACTACTATTCTACTGTATTGCGTTAACTTTATTTTACAGGATAAACTTATTTTTTGTTGTCCGGACTAACCTTTTTTTAGGGAAAAAGTGTTGAAAAAGGGTGTGAAAAAGGGTGTCCGGGCACCCGAAAGGGATCTGGGCACCCGAAAGGGATTTGGGTGCCCGGACCAGCTTCGCCTGGGCGGCCTGCTAGGCACGTGGGCAGTCCGAGCACCCAGGGCTGGTCCAGGCGCTCGGATAAGAAAAGTTACCCATAAGCTGAGTTGGAGTGTGATGACTGGCTAAACCTTATGTCAACAATCCAGACGTCTGGAGGGGGTTTAGGTGCCCGAAAGTTGATAAATTTCACTGATCAAATTTCAACGAGAGCTCGTCAGGTCAGCACAGTCTAGGCCCCGGGAGGGACTCCAAGCGCTCAGAATGGACCTATATAAAGGCCTTCGGCCAGCAGCTTCAGAAGAACATCAATTGCTACAATTTTTGTACTGAAGCGCTGCTTCACTGACAACTTGCGCTCATGTTTTCAAAGTTGTATTATCGGTATGATTTAATTCCTATAATTGTACTTAAATTCTGTAATTGCTTCGTGATTATAGTGATTGCCCAACGAAAGTACTCAGCGAGGGCGAGCCTTGGAGTATGACTCGTAGAAGACACTGAACCATGTAAAATCACCTGTGTTAGCGTTCGCTTTTCGTCTCTGTTTTTTTTCTCTGCATACTCTTGATTTTCGAAAAAGTAAAAAAAATTATTCACCCCCCTCTAGCATAATTATAGTCCTACACCCTGTTGCAACTCAAGAGCTTTTCTCCTAGCTAAATAAGATTTTCCCCTCGAAATACATAATTATAAGATGCTGAAAACCTCATCTTGGAATGCTACGACACCCAACTTGGAGTTCGATTTAAACTTTTTGACAAAAGTTTTTCCCAACTAACTCGAACTAGTTGTTCTATTACCATTATCCTAAAAATATCCACTGTGTTCCGATTTAAAAGTTTTTATCTATCAACAACTATCATGACCTATAAGGGATACATGAATCGCCCAATCACATCCTTCATTTTTACATTGACCCCTAAGCCTCTTCTTATTGACTTTAACCAACATAATAGCCTTCCCATGTCTAATGCAATAACTTTCAATGGCAAATTTAGCCTCATCTCTTGAGCTAAAAATCATTCCAAATTTCTGTTGGACGTTGCATCAGTTGCAATGTTAGGAAGATAAAAGGGTTCCCATTCACCTTCATCTTCCTCCAATGAATGCCATCAAAGCATTGGTTTGTAACTGATGCTTACTTCTTATATAATGAAGCGTCTAAGAGCAATCCAGGTGTGTGAGGGTGATGGTGATCAGTGCACAGTAGAGGTGACGGTGGGCAAAGAGAACGTCCTGTGGTTGGGATTTGGCAGTGAAAAATTTGAGGAGGTTCCAAACGTTGATCTTCTCGGCGATAGCAGCAACGTCTTCACTGGCATCTTTTTTGATTTCTTCTCGAGGGATCACTGTGAGTTGTTACCATTTTTATTTTGTGCTTGATTCGTGATGTCAAACAGACAACAATGGTATCAGAGAGTTTTTGAAAGCATGAATTTCAATGGACGGAACTGAGAAATTGCGACGTTGCAATTTCACTCGATCTCTGCAAGAATCGGCATTCTGAAGTCGTGATTTCCACCCGGTTATATGGAAATCATGTAGTCCTCGGCGGCATAGAGTCTTAGCAGAGGAGCGCCGACAATCGTGTTTAAATACAGGTGAAAGTCGGCTGAGGGAAGCCTCGCGTTTGTCGCGAGATAGAAGATGAACAATGTTAATTTGACGGCACAGTTTTTTTTCCTGTTTTAATCAATTACTCAATCGATTCATTCATTTGAATCGATTGATAAGAAAATTGAATCAATTAATTTCATGACGCGGTGATTCATATTCTTAATCGATTCATTAATCGATTGAATTCGTTTTAATCGATTCATTCAATTGAATTGATTGAATAAAATCTTAATCAATTCAAAAGAAAAAAAAATGATCAGTGCTGTGGATGAGACACAGTAAAAAAATCAAAGGTTTTGTATAAAAATGTTTGATTAAATGCATTTATTAATTAACTACATGTATGAAGAAATATTTTATTAATTAATAAATATATGTTTAATTAATTTATGGTTAAAT
>JBBMJZ010000067.1:2865173-2876547 GCA_037833815.1 Zingiber zerumbet | reverse complement strand
ATTTTTTTTTTTAGTGCATAAGCTCAACCATGAGATCATCGTCGACCTCAACTAGTCCTAGTTGCAAACTTAGTTGCAGTTTTAGCTAATTCAAGCCGTAATTTTGGCCGACCGTTGTTTTATCTTATTTTTTATTTAAAGATAGATCTGCTACCTTAATGACCCCCTAGTACCGACTCTATGGATATGGAAAGAGCTAAGTGCAGGTACATAGGTGTTAAGCACATGGTGGGATAAACTCCATGTCGTCAGTTTCTAAAAATTACTTACTAACCATTACGCTAGAGACGTCATATAACGCTATGTCCTAGGACACCTTATTTTGTACTTAAGGTATTATGAAATGTGATTAAAAAATAGCAATTTTTTTTTATCTTAAAGTCTACTGCTGATCTTTATGATTTTTAGGTATATTGTTTTTTATTTGTGTGTTATTAATAATATTAAGAGGTTTAAGTTTTTAAAATTAGGTTTAAATTATATGCATGTTTAGTTTTACACGTTTAGTTACGTTGCAATTACTTGTTCAGATTCTAAGTATTTTACTTAATTCTTTTGAACTAAAATTAAACTATTTAGTGAAATATTTATATTATGTAGAATACCTTGACTAGAAAAATAAGATACTTTTCCCTTTATATCTACGAACTAAAATGTCATAATATTTGTTTATTCATGTTTAGTTTACACGTTTAATAATAATAGAACTTTTACTCTCATTAGGATACAATGTATATAAAAATAAAACATGAATGTATAATAGATAGAAAATAGTTTCATCATCTCAGAATATTTTACTAGAGTTAAAAATTTTATGAAATTCTCTAAGTCATCAGTATGTATAAATGACGTAAAGTTAAAGTATCTGAATAATCATTGCAAATGTTGAAATACAACTTTCCATGATGAATGTACTATTAGGAGATTGTTGGTTCAATTGCCTTTGGGTCAAGGTTGACTAGTTTATTAAGCTCGAGTAGATTCGGGTTTAAGTTTCGATGTTTGGACAATATGTTTTGGACAATATATGAGAAGCGGTTAGATAGGTCAAGGTCGATCGGATATTTGACTAGGAAAATCCTAACTGGAGATAAGGTAAAGCAAAGTCCTAATTCCAGGGTTAGGCAAATCAAAGTCCAAGTGAGTCAAGGAGGATCACACGTTGGCAAAGGGAAGTCCTAACTGCAGTTAGATAAAGTAAAGCCTAAGTGGGTCAAGAATGATCACACATTGGTAAAGAGAAGTCTTAATTGCGGTTAGACAAAGGAAAGTCCAAGTAAGTTAAGGAGAACTGCATATTTGCAAAGAAAAGGCCAAGTGGGTTAGGGAGGACCACACGTTGGCAATGGAAAGTCCTAACTGAGATTAGGCAAGAGGAATATCTAAGTGGGTCAAGGAGGATCGCACTTGGTGATCAGAAGTCCAATGAAAAATTGACAAAGAGAAAGTCTAAGTGCGTCAAAAGTTGACTGAACATTTGATGGTTGTAAGTCCAACAAGGAGTTGACATGAAACGAGGAAGTTCCGGTGTAGTAAACTTCCAAAGGTCATAACTTTTGACTCGGATATTAGAATCAGGTGATCTCAAATGCGAAACGAAGCTCGTTTAGAGCTCTACACATATTATTATTGCCAATTGATTTGGTAATCGATTGGGGGATCAATCGAGTAGGTAATTGATTGGTTGATGAAGCATAATATAGAAAGTGTCTTGATCGATTGGGTAATTGATTATCATCTTTTCCAATCGATTGGGTAATCAATTGGGAGAGTTTGTGAGTGAACAATGAGCTTATGAATCGATTAGGCGATCGACTGAAGTTGTCAATCGATTAGGTGATCGATTGAGAGTGTTTCTTCGTTATGAATAGTGAGTTTCCCAATCGATTAGGTAATTGATTGGGAGGAGAAACTTGTGACAAATAATGGGCTTCTTAATCGATTAGATGATCGAGTGAATCCACGTAATTAATTAGCCATAATCGATTGAGAGAAGAAGAAAAAAGCCGTTGTGAGGTTTGGATGACTGAATTTGCTCCGATCTGATGTGGTAATCAATTGGGAGTTAGGTTACTCAATTGGGAACCCTAATCTGCAAGATATAAGGCATTTGCAGGATTCAAATCAATAACTCTTCTTCTCCACTGTTCACCACTAGTTATTGGAAGACTCCGAGAGAAGTATTGCTATATTTTTGAGTCTATAAGAGGCATTTCAAGCAACAAGAGATCAAGAAAGCAAGGTTCTCAATTGTATTATGTATTTACATCTTATTTTCTTTGTATTCTTGTATGTGAGCTTGTATAAGGTTTTTTCACCTTCGGATTGTTTCTGAGAAAGAGTGTTTTTTATAGTGGAGTGTGTATATTGTGTGGTTTCTTGGATTAGTCACCTCAAAGTGGTGGACACCAAGTAAATCATAGTATTAGTATTGCTTCAAGTTTTCCGTTGCAACAAATCAACAAGACGAAGCGATTGGAGCTAATCACCTCCCTTTAGCTCCTGGAGTGTCCCAATAGATACCATGAAAGTACATGTATGTAGAAATAGTTTTATTCCAAATTATTACAATTAGTATTATTCATAGAGAACCTTATGTATTTGATCCAATTGGACATTCCATTGCTTCGCCATCCTACCTGATTGCTCCAAAGGAATCATCAAGTCTTTTGGAATATCAACTTTAGCAATCCTTGCACCAACTCTTTCTTTAATAATCGTTTGATGTTCCTCATGTTGGTATGGACAAGTCTATGGTGACAAAGCCAAGTTTCTCTTCTTTAGACATGAAATACTTAAAAAATACATTAGTAGGACCAAAAAAATTCAAATTGATACTTTCATTTCCATGGCCTATGAGCATAGTAGTGTTTAATTCATTATACTTGATTAGACATTGAGATGCATTAAAATCAACTCTATATTCCAAATTGTTAGAACCCTTAGTTGTGTTTTCCTGTGTTGTCAAATAAATTTAAGTTAGGTCTTGTTGTGTTTTTATTTGTATGTCTAAGTATGCAAGGATTTAGGAAAATATACAGGTATTTGATGTCTAAAGAGCATCAGAGATGACAAACCTTATTTGAAGATGTAAGCGAGTAAGAAGGATGACATGGGAAAGAACCCGATGAACTATGTGCATCCAAGGTATGAGGAGTTATGGAAGAGTATTCTAGCAAAACGAGAAAGACACATGGGAGCGAGCTGGAAGGGCCAAGTGTATCTAAGAGACGAGTAGCTAGAAGGAAGACTGTACAAGGAAACCGAGACAAAGTGAAATGGTCAAGTATAAGGTTGACCATTTCCAAGCGATCGGAAGCTCTCCGGGTGACTGAGTGTCATCACCATGTGAGCAGGATCCGTTGCTAAATGGATCATGATGGAGTTTATGTCAGCAAGCCTCTAGGAAACCAGAGAGCCTCTGAGCAACCAAAGAGCAAGGAGTCATCCAAAATCATTAGAGGATCATTGCCAGCCTGGAGGTTTCGACGAATATAGGCAATCGGGGAGCCTATGGTTGATTGAAGAGTGCCACGTTAATAAATAGTCAAATCCAGATGAAGGATATAAATAGAACTGAAGCTCAAAGAATAAACATAATACACATTCGAATACATTGTCTTTCAGTTCCGTTATTTCCTTTGTGCTTAATCGGTGTAAGAGGTTTCTTAGCCTTCGAGTCATTTCCGATGAGAATATCTTAGTGGAGCTTTTTATAGTCTTGGACTAATAACCCAAGTGTTGTAACCAAGTAAATTTAGCCTCTTCTTATTCTGTTTGTGTTATTTTCTAATTAATGTGTGTGTCCATCCTAGATCTTTAGGAAGAGAAATAGATTGGTTTTATTTGTAGGTCTCTATTCTCCCCTCCTGTTTAGCTATCCGAACCACTTCTGCGACACCAAAAATTGATATCACTCCCACCGCTCAGAAGGACTAACTACTGACTAAGCAACTAAATCGGGAGGAATGACCAGATCAAACATCCACCCACCTAAATTTGAGGGCGAGTTCATTATATGGAAAAAAATGGAGATGTTCTTTAAAATTGATTTTGATATTATGCTTTGTATACATGGTTTTGAAGTGCCCATAAAGAAAGATGGTGAAGAAATGGAGGAACAATAATGAATCAAAAAGCAATGAGATGAGTTCACGACTAATGGATAGTTGGAGAATCACCCAAAGAAGAGCGAGGAAAAATTAACGAGCTTTGAAAGTTAATTGGTCGAGCTGCATGGTGGATGATGCCTCCAATATGGTTGGAGGCGCCCTGGCACTTTTTGGTTGAAGGAGCCTTCGACCTTGTTGGAGACGCCCTTGAACCTCCTTTGCAAGCGTCCTTGAGCCACCACTGGAGGTGCCTTGAATTGTCATCACCGTTGTGAAGAGGATAAAACATTATCCATTGGAGGTGCCCTAGAAGTCAATGGAGGTACCTCCAACCCATGGAAACTAATGGTAACATCTACCTAGAATGCTATCAATAGCATTCTGGAGCTAGGAGTTAACTACAGCCATTGTAATCAATTTCTATACTTCTTACTGTGCTGTCAATGATTGTAAGAGGTTTCTTCTCCTTCAATGAAGGAGATTCTTAAAGAACTTTCACTTGCCTTGGATTAACAATCACCTAAATTATAACTAAGTAAATCATGCCTCTTTTCTTTTATATTATTAATTAATTTATTTATAATTATTTAACTGTTTATCCTTGCTAGTTCGAAAAGCAAGAGATTTTTGTAACTCTTTTTTCAGGGTTATTCACCCCCTCTAGTCAGCCCTACGTGGATCAACAATTAGTATCAGAGTCTGGACGAGAGGACTAACCACTAACTAAATCAACGAGAGATAGTCGGAGCTAGCATTTACCCACCAGTGTTCTAGGGGGAGTTCGCATTTTGGAAGAAACACATGGAAGTATTTTTAAAAACCAACTTTCATATTTTATTAATAATTAAATTCGATTTAAAATTACCCAAAAGTAATGATGGAAAAGAACTTGAGGAGCATTATTAGACTAACAATTAGCACGAAGAATTTATGTCAAATGGCAAGGCCGAATTCCATTCTTCTAAGTGTGCTATCTACTCAGAAGAGTCTGAGACCGAAGAGATTGCCAGAATAGCACTAATAGCTGAATACCTACTTGAAGACGATGAAATCACATCCAAGATGAGCATTGAGAGCAACGATGAAAGGGGAGCTTCGAAGGATAAGTTTGATATGGTAAGTGAGGTACATAACCTCTCCTCTGAAAAAAGGTAGATCTGCTACCTTAGAGACCCTCCAGTGCCGGCCTCACGGATATGGAGGGAGGTTCATACAGGTACACATGCCATAGACGCATGGCGAGGTAAACCCTAGGTTGTCAGTTTCTGATAATTGACCCCTGACCATTACACCAGAGATACCATGCACCCACCGTCTGCGCTATGCCTTGGGGGCTACGTAACCTCTCCTCTGAGAAATTATATAAAGTTGTACAAATGCTAAGTAGATCTTTATGTAAAAATAGAATCAAATACATAAAAACAAAAACAAAGAAAAACTATGAATATTTGTTAGAAGATTTTGAAAAATTAAAAGGTGAAAATGTAAATCAAAAAGATAAAATAGAATTATTAGAAAAGAATTTTACAAGTTTATATTTCAATTCTTTACTCGTTTCAAATTTTAAAAATTATAGAAGGTTAAATTGGTATTTTAGATTTTACAAGGGTCAAATTAGAAAAATTCCTAGAAATTATATAGCACAAATTTTTTTGATAAATATGTAGATAGGAACTCATTTTGGATTCTGAAATCATGTCTAACTTGATTAAAATTAATTTTTATACAAGCTTTAATTTTAATTTGCTTTTAAGTGTAAATATCGTTTACAAAATTAATTAGTTCATATACCTACTATTAATTTTTTACATTGAAATTTTTTTCTATGATAATTAAGGATATTTTTTGTTAGAATAATTTTTTTTCAATTTTTTTAAGATTATATAATGTTTTATGAATTCTTGATAGAACAAGAGAATTTTAAATTTTAAATTATTTTGGAGATAAATTTTTTAAAATATGATTTTTTTTTTTTAAGGAATGTTATATTTTGAATGTTAAAAAAAATCAGAAATATGTTTTTAATTAAAAATCTATTTTTAATAATTTAAATTCAAGATTATTATTTTTTATTAAAATATTCATTTTGATCAAAATAAAAAATATATTTTAATTGGTCCAAATTTTTCTATTCAACCATAAGAAAATTTTTAATATTTTTTGAAACTTAAAAATATTTTTTAACTTATTTTTGTCAAATCTTATTTTTAAATCTCCAAATTCGAATATTTGAAAATAATTTTTTAAAAAATATTCAAAGTTATTCACTGGTTCATTTAATTTTTTTCACTAATTACCCATACTTTTTTTTATGTGATTAAAGTAGGAGAGAGAATAAGTTAAGGGTGCATAATTTTTGTAAAAGTTTGATTGTGCTTAATATAAGATTTCTTATACTTATTGTAAATTTGTTACTTGTAATAAATTGTAAATTTATTTCTTAAATAGTTTTATTATTTGTTTATCCTAACTTAATTTCGGTTAATGCATATAAAAAATGAGGAGAATATAAGTATCCAAAGTTAGTTTTGATGTGATCAACCGGGTTAAGTTAGGTCCTACGATTTTGATGCCTTGTGTTTGAGTGTACAGGAGCTTAGCAACACAAGAATTCAAGCAGAAGACATAGAAAAAGAGAAGGATGACATGGGAATGAAGCCGACGAGTTTGGTGCATCTGAGAAACTAGAAGCTGTGAAAGAGTACACCGGTGTATGAGAAGAACGTGCGTGATGTTTGAGGGATGAGAAATCGGAGAGGAAACCTGCTTGAGGAAAAGGTTGGAGTTGGATTTGAGTGAGCTCAACTCCAATCGACCGGAGAATCACCCAAAGAAGAGTGAGCAGGAGTTAACTAGTTTTGAAGGTTAATTGATTGAACTTCATGGTGGAAGGCATCTCCAACATGGTTGGAGGCCCCCTCACGCTTTTTGGTTGAAGGCTCCTCTAACCATATTGGAGGCGCCTTGAGTTAAAGTGACCATTGTTGTGATCATTACGAAGAGGATAAAACGTTATCCATTGGAGGCACCCTGAAAGTCATTGGAGGTGCCTCCAACCCATGAAAACCAACTGTAAGAGTTGCCCAGAATGCTATAAATAGCATCATGAAGTTATGAGTTAACTACAACAATTCGTAATTAATTTCTATATATACTCCTTATTGAGATGTCAACGATTGTAAAATGCTTCTCCATCTTCAACGAAAGAGATTCTTAAAGAGCTTTCACTTGCCTTGAATTAACAACTATGTAGGTTATAACCAAGTAAATCCTGTCTCTTTTCTTTTATATTATCGATTAATTTATTTATAATTGTTAAACTGTTTATCCTCGCTAGTTAGAAAAGTAAGAAATTTTTCTAACTTTTTTTTCAGGGCTATTCATCCCTCTCTAGCCAGCCTTGCACGGACCAACAAAACACTCCATCATTGAGAATCACATATCAATCTCAGTCATAAGGTAGTGCTCCATGTGGCTATTTAGTCAACAAAGTTGTTTCCTTCGAAGTAAGGTGGTTGTATAGTGTTACAACCTCCTTTCAAAGACATATTTGTTAAATATAAGTGAATGGAGAAGAAATGGAAGAGGAAAGAGACTCCATTGAGAATGAGACTTTAGTTCTATATTGAAAGTTTCTAGGCATTTTTGTTGGTTTATATTGATTCACATATATTGAGGATGTTAACAAATGCATGAGGAGAGACTCTCTCTCACGCGTGGGTACGCAGGGGGGGTGCAAATCCAGGGCCTGGATTGCACTGAACCAAGTTGAACATTGCTCAGCTAATAATGACCATTAAGATCATTAACTTTGGCCATTGATCCGAGCTCCTAAGCAAGCAAAGGCTCTCCGTTTTTTCTTCCTCCTGCTCGGCGGAGTACCCGTGGTAGCATTCGGTGTCACTTAGCTCGCCGTGACCACTAGTGCTTGGTGGGGATCACGGTCAGCCGTTGTATCCTAGGAGACAGACGATCCTAGTAAGCCTCGAAGAACAACCGGAGGTGGGGTGAATTTGTTTCAAGGAAACTGCGACTTTCGCAGGCCTCGGTCTTTTTCCCCGCTCGACTCCTCTTTCCGTTCGCTCGGCCAGCTTCTTCGCTTGCTAGATCGACCTCTCTTTGTATGCCCGGTCGGTTGTTCTGCCCGTCTGATCTAACTGCTTGGTCGGTCTCTGCGCTCGCTCGGAATCTTCACCCGATCGGCTTGTTCGCTCGACCGACCTCTCCACTCGATCGGTTAGTCTTTTCGTCTGCCTGCCCTTACTGCTCGGTCGGCAACTTCGCCTGACCGGCCACCTGTCAGCACGACCTGTCTTCCTTGTCCGACCGACCTCTCCTGCTCGGCTTGTCTTCCTCGTCCGACCGACATCTCTGCTCGGCTTGTCTGCCTTGTCCGATCAGCCTCTCCTGCTTGGTCTGTCTGCCTTGTCCGACCAGCCTCTCCTGCTCGATCTATCTGCCTTGTCTTACCAGCCTCACTTGCTCGACCTGTCTGCCTCGTCTGACCGGCCTCTCTGCTCGGACGCTCTGCTCACTCAGTCACTTTGAGGTCGGCACTTGGATAAAAACTAGCCCCTGCTGGCAACTTGAGATTATTTGCTCATGTCAGTTCAACTGTAAGTTGAATTTAATTCAAGTATTTAAATTCAACTAATACCCCGTAAATCTCCGACAACATATTATTTTGTGTACAATAATCTTTACAGCTCGAAACTTTTACTCCTTTGGATGCTTACTCTGATACTACCTACTAGGACCTTGCGAGTTAGATGGGGTATTGAATACTTTAAATTACTTCGTAGTTGAGATTGGACAATGAAAACCTGGAAGCAACACAAGCATAAAGCTAATTCAAATGATTTTACTTGGATTAATTTTGGAAGAAAAAATGGAAAAATTGTTCATAGTTCATACGATATAATTGAAAAATGTGTAAATAAATAAATTAGTGACTATAATTGGAGATGCATAAAATACATGGATTCCCTAATTAAAGTTTAAAGGGATGGACCGTCTAACAAATTAAATGTCCACTTTTTTTTTCTTTTTTTTTTTGTGGGAAAATGACCACCATTTTAATTGGCTTGTATGTTAGAAAATAAAACAAAGATATGGAAACGATAGTAATAAATCGTGAAAATTATTTTTTTTACAAAAAAAAAAAAAATTGGAGAAATCTTTTAGTTCTTTCTTCCTCGTGTTTGGTACTATGGAATATAGTTAGATGTCTACAATCGTATTAATTGATCCATTAGTTCACTCCACAATTTAGAGATAGAGATTAAGTTGAGTTGTCTATTCTTCACTACTTCATATGAATCAATATTTTCTATGATATGTTATGGTATATGTCATTGCCTCACTGTACAATATTTAAATAATCTAGAAAGTTGACTTAAGTTTTATTGTTCAAATAAATAAATATTTTAGATATTTCTTTCCGGAGAAGAAAGGGTGTCTTGAAAATGAAACATATTTAAGAGAGGTTGATAATATATTGATCAGTTTTGTCTTGAAATTTCTTATTAAAAAATATTTAAAATCCCGATTTCATTTGTGTATGTGAAAAGCACAAATAGTGATAAGGACATGCGATAAATTTGTAATTTGTGTTTGTGTGTGCCTATGTAGCTTGATGAAGAATATGTGTGTGAATTAACTAATGAAAATAAATATATTTATGTGAATCGACAAGTTTCTTTGATATCTCCATCATGTCTTTTAAATTTCAGCACATGCTAATTCAACATAAAAGTCTCTCGCTTCAAATTAAATAGTGATACAATATAATCGTTATCTTAATTAATATTAAGCACAATAATCTAGTTGGACCGGTTGGTGTGTTACACTTTCAAATGATAATAAGATCACGACTAGCATGCGCATAAATACTTATTTAAAGAAATGGTTTCAGGTATATAAATTAAATTCATAAAATATATGTGGTTATTTATTATATATGCTTTATCTTACTTTAAAAAACAATTTATGTCGGTATAACAGAATAATTTAAAATTTGTCATCAAAATCATAATAAGGGTCACAAAATTTAAGTTGAAAAAAATTGAGATCATTTTATTGATGGTTTTAGGAAGAGAATGGAAAAAGGAATGGGAATGATTGAAGTGGAAAATAAGAATGGAAAGATTTTTATATTAGGTAATGACTTATTTTTATATTTGAGGGATTGGATTCGTGAGAATGAGATCCACTATTAATTACCTAAACTAAACATCAATATTCTATTCATTTTCCATTCCTTATTTCTATACCATCCAACCAATGAGGATTGAAGTTAAAGTGTTTGACTCTAAGATGGAACGTGATCGAAATAGTCGTTTGAAGTTATTTATTGCATATAAGAAATTAGTCGGACTGTAAGGTATTGATGTTATATTTATTTACGATTTGATCTATTGTTTTGCCAAGGTCTTTCTAGAGAAAAACAAACAATAATAAATTTTAATCTGACAACAAAAAAAACTCAATGCAAAGAAAACGACGAAAGGAAAAAACACATGTTTTATTGTGCGGGTGTGTAGACAATAAAGTATACGATTGTAGAATTACACGTTCTCAAAATAATTATTGATTTAAGTTTATCGGACCTAGAGAGACATCTACTTTGAAATGATTCGCTAAAAGATATTGTAAAATATATAGATCAATAAATTTCTGAGGGATTTTCACACGACGAACTTAGGGGTTAAATCTTTGGCCAATAAGGGTAAAAATGTAATTGCACAGTTTATATATTTGCACAATAATTGTAAAAAGATAATTGGTAAAAAAAGGTTATTTGGAGATCAGCAGTACCTACTATTCATTTGTAGCAGCTATTTTGGAGTAGTTGCTATAACGTGTAATAGCTAATCGGAAGTAACTGCTACACAGTGTAGCGGTCACTCTTAACAAGCTGCTACAACGTGTAACAGCTTCTAATGACTAGCTGCTTCAACATGTTGCAGTTGCTTCTACAACGTGTAGAATCTCATCTAATTGATCTAAATAAAAAAATTGAGATTGCTATGATCTATTATTGGTTAAAAATGCAGAGTAACATCTTGTTGAGCGTAAACGATGAAAGAGCTGTTACATTATTGTAGCAGCTAACATTCCATGTAGTTGCTACGAGCTGTAGCAGCTACATTGCTTGTAGCAGCTACATTGAATGTTAGCTGCTACAAAAAAAGGTAGATCCGCTACCTTAGCGGCCCCCTAGTGCCGGCCCCACGGATATGGAGGGAGGTTCATGCAGGTAC
>JBBMJZ010000067.1:2833824-2846620 GCA_037833815.1 Zingiber zerumbet | reverse complement strand
AACCCGCAACCCGCCTTAGAATGGGTTGGGTTGGAAATTTCCCAACCCGCCAAGTTGGCGGGTTGGCCCGCCCCGCCTCGCCAAATGATTAGCCCGCCATGGACCGACCCGCCTCGCCACGGGTTGGCCCGTCTGACAGCTCTAATCAACACTCACCTTATCGCCAAGCCTCTCCAACAATCCCCCACCATACAGTAACCACCTAATCCATCAGCAACTCTTGATCAATTTGGTCATAATTCAAAATGCTAAAATACTATGGATCATATATGCGCCCTAAATAGAGGTCAAATGAAAACTATGGTCGGAAATCAAATGGGAAACAGAACAAAGGAACAGATACTCACCAAATTCTACTATACTCGCGACCCAATCCTTGTCTATCTCTCTATACGAACAGGGTCGGTAGAAGAGGCACAAACAAGGTAGTGATCTACTGGAGTAGCAGGGTCCGGTGATCAGAGTTGTGACATGCAGTGATGCGGCGACAAAAGACCGAGTCGAGGCTCGAGAAGGTGGAGCCTGCAACCTACCAGCCCCTCTGTCGGCCTCCGATCATGACCACCGTCGAAGGAGGAGTGGCCAATGGCGACGGTGATGAAGCGATGCATAAAAGGGAACTCAGCACTCTCGCCCTAGACTAGAAAAGGATCCTCCACGACTGGATCTACACCGGTGATGGGTCTAAGGTGGCGGTGGAATCTGGCGATCGAGGAAGAGAGGGGAAATTGGTGCAAGGAGGGCTCACGACATCCATCAGTGGCTGGAGAATCGAGATCAGTAGTCGTCGCGGCGACGCTTGGCAGCAGATTAGGGATCTAGGGCACGACACCAAGAAGATGATGATAGATCTGTGTCAGTAAATTGGGTGCGTCGCCGGCCGACAATTGACGCTGGCTATGAGTTAGGGAAAGAGGATGGCTCTAATGAGGTGGTCGGCGACGTCGGGCGGCACGGCGACGAGCTACACGGCGTCGGGCAGAGACAAGACGAAGAGGAAATAGGGAGAGGCTCGGCGTGAGAAGAAGGGGAAGGATCGGGTGAGGAAGATTAGGGTTTTATATAAACATATATAACTTAGGTTTAATCAATCAAAACCTAAGTTTTATTCCTTAATCAACTCTCATATTCAAGTATTCCAAACAGGCTTTTCCCATGCCTCCTAATTCATCCCCGTAAAATACATCATACGAGTTTCAATTAAATCTCAGAAAATTTATATAAATTCCTAAAAATTCCGTTAAGGTTATTCCTCAAATAACCTTATTATTTATGTATTATTTTTATGTCGTATTTTACATTTTTATGTAAATTTTTTTTACATCAGCTACCCTATATATTTTCTAAATTTATATTTCATAAATAATATTTCTCTAAATTTAGGGAATGAAATACATTCCCTAAATATTAAAATATTATTTAATTTAAAAGAGAAAAAATAAAGGGAATATATTGAGTAATGAAAAATAAATATTATGTAGGGAGAGATTAAAAAAAGAAGAGAGAGAAGAAAATAATAAAAAATTAAAATAATGAAAATTTTAGGATAGTTGATATAGTGTATAGTGAAAAATGATTGTCTAAATTTAATAAAGTGGATGATTTATTCTAAATTTTAAAGATATTATAAATAAATTGATGTGAATACTCTGAGATCTACATGTAGGTAAAATATTTCTATATTACTTTGACTCAAGTGTATAATTATCTTTTAAGATATAATGATTTACAATTCAAAATATTTTAAACCTTTTTTCTTTTCTTTTTTTTTTTTGAAAAGACTGATTTGAGAACTCAATAAGAGAAGAACTTGCAATTGAAAATTAAATAATTTGAGGAAGAAAAATAAATTAATCTATACATTAAAGATTTTTTTCATGAGGTGATAACCCTTTTAAAAGGATGAAAAAGGATGTCTTGTTTTTTAAAAAAAATAAATTACTAAATTAATTTATTAAGATAATAATTGGATAAATTGCTCTAAAATCTTCATACAAATCTAAACATTTACATTCAGTCCCTGTGTCAGACTCTCTTTCTTCCCGATACCTGACCAAACTGATTTGTTTGTTTCAACTTCCTAACCCATGCAAAATTACCAACTTACCCTCATATTAAATTAAAACCCTCAAATATTGCTTATTCCTCTTCCAATTGCCAACGCACTCCCTTCTCTTACTTCGAGCCTCCACGACTCCAAGTCATCGACGATGCAGACCCCGACTTCTCCTCCAAACTATTGGAGATGACTTGGCCTCCACTTACTTTGACCCTAAAGCATCTCCATCGACGTTGAATGTAGAAATCAGAGAACCGGCAGAACCCTACATTCACCTTCAACCCAAGAATCATCGGTAAGTTATAATTTTCTGCCTTAGATTTTGAATAATTTGTTATTCTTGTGTGAAAAATTGAAGCTTTAGGTCATGTGTGTTTTAGTTTATGGGTATTTTGATTTTGTGAGGTTGAGCCTGAATAAAATTTATTTTCTATTTAGAATTAAAAATTTATGAATGAGTTTGTATTGCATCTTCTTTAATTAAAGGAAAAAAATGAGATATGTGGATATTTTGTAGTGATTATTAATAAACAGAGTACTGTACCCAATTCAAATAGTATAATGCTTAAAATTTATAAGGTTGAATAAAACTAGGTTTGTGAACAAGATAAGATTTGGGGTTTGGTTTTCTGGTTGGGTTTGTGTTATTTAGAGATGAATTGATGGCAATTTTTTATTGTTTAGTTCTTGAATAGAAAAAACCTTAAATCATTAGGAAATATTTGGAAAAAAAATATTGAATTGTATATGAATGAAGTTGTGATATGCAGTTTTTATATCATTGAATCAAATGTTATGTTTTTCTGGATTAGGTTAAAATGGATTCTAGAAGTAGGTCTTGCAACCTTGCATTTTGGATAGTTGTAAGTGCAAGAACCAGTTATTTATTATTTCAATTTTCAGTGGTTATAGTCTAATGGATATATATGCGAGTCTTGGCAAAAAAATGTGCGGAGATTACTCTTGAATCTAAGATTTTGCAATAACTAGCTTCGCAACATAAGATGTATGTGACTTTGAAGAATGATGGTGATGTGCACAATATGATACATTTTGATATATATATTAAACTAAGCATGATCGATTTAAGGGTAGAGAGTAGAAACAAACATGTTGACGATAACCTAAATTTGAGGAGGTAACATATATTATATCCCTCTTCATATTATGGTTTTGATAATATTATATGTTACATTTAGTACAAGTGCATATGATATAGTTAAGTTTACTATTAATCGTATCAAACTGATAAGGGTTGAGGAGGAACAGACACAATCAAGGAGTGATGAGGAGATCGAATATGCCCTATTGTCAAATACTACAGATGCTTGGATTAACTGTATCCACGGCAAATGGTAAAATTTTAAGGATGTTGTTGATTTTAGAAGATGTGTTAAAAACTATACCATTGCTACAAGATGTTCATTTTTTTATAGAAGAAATGATCGCGAGAAGGTAATTACTATTTGCAGTGAATGGAGAATTTATGCTTCAAAATATAAAGCAGATAGTATATTTAGGATTTGAAAATGTAACCTGTGGCATACATGTGGTGAGAACAATCAACATAGTATAGGGCATCCTAAAACTGATGCAACTTGGATTGCTAATGTGGTGAAATATAAATTGAGAGGAGAGCCCTCTTATTACCCTTGTACAATTTAAAAAGACTTACAAAGAGATTATGAGGTAGAGTTAGACTACTACAAAGTGTGGAAAGGCAAGGAATTAGCGATGCATGATATTCATGGTACAGAGAAGGGATGCTATGATAGGCTAAGATGATATTATCATGCTATTCGAGAAACAAATCCTAGCAGTGTTGTTGAGTGTGAGATTGATCTCATAACATCTAAATTCAAATAGTTATTAATTTGTTTCCATGCATGTACAATTGGTTTTCTTATTGGTTGTAGGTTGTTGATTTTTTTGGATGAGACTCATATAAAGAATAAGTATAAATGTTGTATCCTAATTGATGTGTCAAAGGATGCTAACGATGATCTTTTCACAATTAGTTATTCTGTAGTGGATATGAAGAATGACGCTAATTGGGAATGATTTTGTTATCATTTGAGATGTGTCCTAATTTTGTGTCAAAGCATTTTGTTCAATGAGTTCACTTTTTTTTCGACAAACATCTTGGGATTATGAAGGCAGTTGAGCAATTATTTGTGGGTAGTCACCATTCCTATTGTTTGAGGCATTTAGTGGATAATTTTGTGAAGCAGATAAATAATTAATTACTTACTTTTGCCCATACATGTTTTGAATCTAAAATGATTTGTTTGCCTCATTCTAGGTGTTGCAAAGTTATCTAAAACATAACAAAAAGCACTGGTCTTCGGTATTCAAGAAAGCTAGTATGCTCCATCTTTGCAAGAGCATGCACAACATATAAACAATATTATCGACTCCATGCCACTTGCCAGAGGGTTTATTGCACAATCTCATCCTCAAAGTTGGGCAAATGCTTTGTTTCTTGGTGATAGATGGGGTGTTATGAATAATAACATAGCTGAGTGTTGGAATAATTGGGTTAAACCAACTCGTTATCTCCCTATTGTGACTATGGTGGACCACATATGCATACAGATCATGAACATAATGCACCGACGACGTGAATCAACATTGGTGATGATTAAGGAATTAAGTCCGAGAAAGGAGAAGGCTATTGCTAGAGTATATCTTGAATTCCAAAATTTGATAGTGCATTGGTCATGTAATTGGAAGTTTGAGGTAGTTGATAGTAAAAAATCCTTTGTTGTTGATTTAATAGATAAGAATTGCTCATGCAAAGCTTAGCAGATCAATAAGCTTCCATGCAAGCACACTTACGTCGCTATTGAGTCGAGGTCGTTGTATGATTTTTGCGACAAGTATTTCAAGACTGGAATGTATCGTCAAGCATACAGAGGAATTATTAATCAAATCCCAACTTTTGACATTAACAAGTCAAATCTTGATGAAGGAAATGTAATAAACGCACCAGATGTGCGCAGTCAGCCAGGTCGTAGGAGGACTAAGAGGATACTATCTCAAGTTGAAATATGTGTGTCAAAGTGTAGTCGTTGTCATTAGAAAGGCCACAACAGACGCAGCTGCAAAGAAACTATAAACAAGTTATTGTTTTATTAAAATGGTGTTTAAGTGTTTGATTTGTCATTTGTTAGTAAATATATGACACTTAGTTTATTTGTGGGTAGCCTGACTAATACTCTTTTTTTTACACTTATGCAGGAAAAAGAGATTGCTAGAAGGGGAATCAAGCATGGTCTTACATACTATAAGGCCTACACCGAGTAGTAGCATTAGTGATTTATGCATTGTATGATGGTTCTATTTTTGAAAACCTTGTGCAAGACTTGGTTTGCCTGTTTATGTAGTAATACTATGATCTATTATGTTTTTATATGTAGACATGTATGAGTTATGTTTGTAGTTTATGTTCACTTTGTATCATGTAATAATTACTGTTGTGTGTGTGGACGATGTTAGGAACATGAATAATATGTGTTTGTGTTTTGATATTTGATATATGTTGTATACTTTAGTTCAAGTGCTAGGATTATGACTGACCATATCCAATTTCGGCAGAACCTTAAGTATAAATGCTGATAAAATGGGTATCATATGCAAGGATGAGTACAAATATTGAGAAATTAGGTATATGATGATAATGACCAATTAACTGAAATATGGTACCGTAGGCATGTTTGGGATTAACAAATTAGATATATGATATGTAATGATGTTCCCTCAATAAATATCCAGGAACGTGTGGTATACAATGCACAATCTCTCAATCAACTTAAGTTTACCCACCCACGTGAGGACCGATTTTAGGGAGTTGGGTGGGAGATGAGAGATTTTAGGGAGTTGGGAGGGAGTTGATATGCACCGATTTTAGGAAACAGATAGAAGTTTACGAGAGGGATTTGGGAGGGAGAGGATAGATTTTAGGGAGTTGGGTGGGAGATGAGATATTAGGGTTTGGTAGGGGTTTACCGCCTCTACTTCATCTTTTAAGATTGTTTACCCACCCACGTGAGGATCACGTACACAACAACTGTTAAGTATTTTGTTTTAACAGCTTAGTAGGGACATATTTCAAATGAGGGGGCTTTGTACTTGGATACTCAAATCTTGTATAATTATACTCAATTAAACTACATTTATACTTTATTTAGGATAATTTGTACCTAATTTGTACATATGGACGATTGATCAACCTATTGTAGATAGTGCTCAATTGGATAAAAAATATACTTGATACCCCCTTTTGGACTTTTTGTACCTAATTAAACTGCATTTATATGATCAATGGCATATAAATTTGGACATTTAATTATACCAAATTAACATACAATTATACTTAATTTTGGAAATGTTGTACCTAATAAAGTGGAGCAATAGTGCCATTAACCTCTTCTAGAATGTAGTTATGAGTGTATATCACATCATGTGAATATCCTATATTTTCCTCTTCTATTTATGTTAATATGACTTTTGCTTTACCGATGGAAATAATCATCACTAGCGATGCTACTGACAACACTAAATGTGAAGTAGTAGGTTCTACAACATCCTAATTAATGTCTATATTGTGTCCAATTGTAACCGATGCTTTACAAATTGTACAAAAATTGTGTACATATATACTTTATTTTGGTTAAATTGTACCTAATAAAGTGGATTATATACCTTATACTAAATTTATACATGAATTTGGATATTTTCTGGATTTATACGTACCTTATACTAATAAAATGGATTTATACATGAATTTCTACAAGAAATAAGTTCAATCCATAATATATGATCAAGTGTGTACACAAGGTGATATGACCAAAACAACTCACAAACATTAACCTCTTCTAAAATTTGGATATGGGTGTATATCACATCATGTGAATATCCTATACATTTTCCTCTTCTATTTATGTTAATATTGACTCTCATATTGGTTCATCCATCATGTGGATATTTTATGGATTTATACGTACCTTATACTAATAAAGTGGATTTATACATGAATTTTTACAAGAAATAAGTTGAATCTATATTAGATGATCAAGTATGTACACAAGGTGATACGATCCAAACAACTTACAAACATTAACCACTTCTAAAATTTAGTTATGGGTGTATATCACATCATGTGAATATCTCATACATTATTATCTTTTAATACTTATGGATTCTAATATTGGTTCGTCCTATTATAGATAGTGCTCAATTTGATAGGAATTATACTAGATTTAGCAAACATTGGGCTAAATTTAGAAGGAAGTATACATAATTTTAGACTTTTTGTACCTATATTTTATCACATGACTCTAATAAGTTTTGATAGTCCTATTATAGATAGTGCTCAATTTGATAGGAATTATACTAGATTTAGTAAACATTGGACTAAATTTAGAAGGAAGTATACCTGGTTTTAGACTTTTTGTACTTATATTTTATCACATGGCTCTAACAAGTTTTTATAGTCCTATTATAGATAGTGCTCAATTTGATAGGAATTATACTAGATTTAGCAAACATTGGACTAAATTTAGAAGGAAGTATACCTAATTTTGGACCTTTTGTACCTATATTTTGTCACATGACTCTAACAAGTTTTGATAATCCTAGTGTAGATAGTGCTCAATTTGATAGAAATTATACTAGATTTAGCAAACATTGGGCTAAATTTAGAAGGAAGTATACATGATTTTGGACTTTTTGTACCTATATTTTGTCACATGGCTCTAACAAATTTTTATAGTCCTATTGTAGATAGTGCTCAATTTGATAGGAATTATACTAGATTTAGTAAACATTGTACTATATTTAGAGGGAAGCATACATAATGTTGGACTTTTTTATACCTATATTTTATCACATGGCTCTAACAAGTTTTGATAGTCCTATGTAGATAGTGCTCAATTTGATAGGAATTATACAAGATTTAGTAAACATTGTGCTGTATTTAGAGGGAAGTATACCTAATTTTTGACTTTTTATATCTATATTTTGTCACATTGCTCTAACAAATTTAGATAGTTCTATTGTAGATAGTGCTCAATTTGATAGGAATTATACTAGATTTAGTAAATATTGTGCTGCATTTTGAGGAAGTATACCTAATTTTAGACTTTTTGTACATATATTTTATCACATGACTCTAACAAGTTTTGATAGTCCTATTGTAGATAGTGCTCATTTTAATAGAAATTATACTAGATTTAGTTATAATTGTGTTAAATTTAGAATAAAGTATACCTTTTATTGGACTTTTGTACTAATATTTCGTACCTAATTAATAGTGTCATTATTAACCATTATGTATTATTATGATCAATGATGTCACTTAAAAATATTTCGAGTAATAGTACCCCAGGTTATTAATCAACCTGTTGTAGATAGTACTCAATTGGCTGTAAATATACTAGATTTTAGTATAAATTATCTTGAATTTTGAAGGAGGTATACCTAATTTTTAACCTTTTGTACCTATAAATTGTGTTCTCAGGTTGTTATCACTCCACAGAATTTCTACAGAATAAAAATCATATGTCTGTGATCATTACAGCATAAAAACTAATAGTACAAGAAAAATTAGACATCAAATCTATTTTTCCCTAAACAACCCAGAGGACGAGAAAAATTAGCCAAATATTTTTTTCAATAATCCATTATCATTTGATAATATCATTGATGCAACACCTGCCCGATAATTGTTCATCTTAAAGTCATTGACAAACCTCCAGAAATCATCAGTGTCATGGGATAGATACTAAACCCACATGCAGGCATAGATACCACAATCAAGAGTAACACCTTGATGACGACAATATGCTCGGATCACCTCCTGACCGCCTATGGCTAAACCTGAAAGATGAGCAATGCAACCAGCCAAAAACTATGCCCACGAAATAGGGAATGGTTTAATACTTGATCTTAAGACTTATTGGAGTAGAATATTGTCAAACTCACATATATTTTGGATGTCCCAGCTGAAAGGGAACCATAGTTTGCATTCCATAGTTTGAATTTTCCTTCAGATACTTCAAAAATCAATAGATACCAATGCCACCTGTCATTAATAGAGAAAATATATATCTAAATCTTATAAATATATCTTCATTTAGATTCTACAGTCTTCTCCTAGTGGTTGATGTCAACCTGGCAAGAAAAGGTTCATATTTCATGTTCTATAATTGTCTATATTTACCATATACCTCCAAATGCAGCAACGGTTCTTGATAGATATTTAAAACAAGAGTACAAATGTTATCTTAATTCATCTTAATCTAATAAGAAGTATAATCAAATATCAATTGTGCTATGAACCTGCATAGTAGTCTCTATATAATATATCTCAAATCCATAAGTCGGACTCTATGGTTTCATAATCCTCATGTCAACGTTTATGATTTGACTATCAACAGGCTTATCAAACAAAAAAGGACAAAATACAGGTCCAGTCAAGCTTAGGAAGTCATCTTGCCAAATGATAATACTACATGGAGAGAAAAATTATTTCTATTACAAATATTGAGAAAGAAGTGTTAAGAAAAAATTTGACTTATTCAAATAAACTTACTTCAATTCATCCCTAGACAGAAATTCTGTCAACACCTTTCTCTCTTCTTTTGATCCTTTTTAATAGCCACAGAAATCACCTCTCTCTTTATATGCATCCATTTTATTATTGGTTGGACTTTTGTTATCCTTCTTAACATCTACAATGGATTTTATCTATGTGGCAACATATTTAGTAATATAAGTTAAAATATATACATGTTTAGCAATAATATATAATATAACACACAAAAACTATTAGACTTCAAAATAATCATTCTAGGTTATGCTCCATCTACCTGTTTTATTCCCTTCCTCCTGCATTTTGGTGTTGAGCTAGGGGGAGTCACAAACATTGACGTCTTTCTTTTCGCCACATGATCAACCCTATTCCTCATAGTATTCATAATAGAAGATTGAAAAAGACTGATCTTCTCTGTTTTTGAAGTAACAACGTCACTACCTGAAACATGCTCTTCACTTGAATCATTATTCTTTTCTACTTCCAATCTATCACCATCAGCTCCTACCAATCCAGTGTTTTCTTTATTCAATTGAGAAATAACATCTTTTACCATCAAATCAACATTATCATCCAAGTTAGGAGTTAGGTCTTCATCCACTTCCACATTCAACTCAAATAACCCGGCAAGTTCAGTCTCACCACCAACTTGGACTTCAATATTTTTATTTTCTTCAAAATTAAAATTTTCTTTCTCACCACCTATTTTTTCACTAACTGGTTCTGCCTCCACATCATCATTCCTCTTTTCTTCACTGCTTTGTTCAGTCATTGTCTTCTTATTAGCTAATCTATGACATCTCACACAATGCTTTTACCATCAAAATAAGAGTAATATTGTCAAAAAATGTCTTAACATCATTATTTAACATAAATATTATCATTATTGCTATATTTACCAAAGAACTTCCTTGTTTGTCGCTTAACATAATCTGCTCATCCGGAAATGGTACTATATCCAACACATTTTCATAATTATAAACAACAAAACATCACTTCTACAATCATATTTAGAAAAAAAATACTAAAAATATAGCAACTTACCCTAGTGAAATCAATGCTGGTAAATACTCTCTCGGCAGCATCACGTTAGATGGAAATCTTACTCATTTCCGAACAAAACAACTTGGGAAAATACCATAAAGATCGTGCATGCCCAAATGAAGGTATTCTTTCATATAACCAGGCATTATTACAATAATATGAAATATATCATAATCGCATTTCAAAAATTAAAAACTCACCATTAGGCTAACAGTACAACCATCTACATACTTTTTATTTCCTTCCAACGTAACCTATTTCCCTTACCGGCGGTATGTAAAATAGGTTGGTGACACATAAATCTATATGCTGCATCTCCCCATGAGTAATCAAAGAACCTTGTCCGGTTATTAATATAGGACATAATAAATCGAAGAGTGGAATAGTTACCAACAGGAAAAATAGTACAATTAAATAAAAGATAAATAAACAACCTAATAAAATCATCCACTTCAGAATCATTCTCTAATCCAGCTAATACAAGCATTTTATCACAAATCGTAGTCCTATTTACGTTGCCGACTTTTCCTCCAAATAATCGAACCACAAATTTGGACTCTATGCTGGCATCCAAATCAATAGGTTGCCCCATATGGGCTAAACCAAGGTTGATGCAAAACTTGGTCGATGTGAATGGAACTACAATGTTGTCACCAAAAAAGAAAGAATGCGAAGACTGCTGGAATTTGTTTAATACTAAATCTATTTTGGTACTACTAATTGGCATCTCAGGAATCTCGAGTTGTGCAAGTGGAGTGCTTTTGATCCTCTCTTTTTGCTTATTACCTAAATTGGATAATACTTCGTCCAACACTGCTTTGAAATATGTTGGTGAACAACGTGAACATGATTGTTTACTGCTCTTGCTCTTGTTCTTCTCCATAGATTTCCCCTTAACCTCCTTTAATTTTATAGCTCTGGTTTTCTTTCCCATTTCTGCATAAATACACAATATGAGCATCAAAGCGCTTAAATTGAGTATATTATTTGATTTATGGCTAATCAATACACAAAAGTAACATATATCTTTCAATTGTTCAATTAAAGAAGATAAAATAGAAACACAGTCATAAAATTACAATTCGAACATCAAAACTAATTTTATTTTAGCTAGCAGATTGGACAATGGACAACATCAACAATTTAAACTATTTACCCATTCATACCCTAAAGTACAAACCCTTAACATTTTGGGCATCAAAGCACTTAAATTGAGTATATTATTCAATTTATTGATAATGCATACCCAAAACTAACATATATCTTTTAATTCTTCAATTGAAGAAGATAAAACACAAACACACTCATAAAATGCAATTCAAACATCAAAACTATTTTTATTCAAGCCAGCAGAATGGACAATACAAATAATTATAATAATTTACCCATTCATATCCTAAAGTACAACCATACAGATTTTGAACATTAACATACTTAAATTGAGTACATTACTTAGTTTATTGATAATCACTACAAATTTACATATATTTCATTCCTTGAATTGAATAAGATGTAATACAAATTTATACATAAAATTGCAATGTAGACACCTAAACCTAATTTTATTGAACCTTAACCTCACAAAATCAAAAACACTCATGAACTAAAACACCCATGAACTAAAGCTTCAATTTTTTTTATAGAAGATATAAATTAGTCAAAATCTAGGGCACACAAATTTTACTTACCGATGATTTAAGGGTTTAAGATGATTTAGTTGGGTTCTACCACCTCTCTTATTGTTTCCTTCAACGTCGATGGAGATGGTTTAGGGACAAAGTCGGGGAGTGCATCGCTGATAGTTTGGAGTCGCGGAGGTGGAGTGCATCACCAAGTTTTAGAGTCACGGAGGAGTGCGTCGTCGAGGTTTAGAGTCATGAAGTGATGTGTCAGATGTTGGGAGAGAAAAGAATAGTTGTGCGTTTTAAATCCAAATGACGCAATATGATAATTTCGCCAGGCTTAGGGAGCTAAAACAAATAAACTATTCTGGTCAGCTATTAGAAATAAATTTATACTGGCATGGAGACTGAATGCAAATGTTTAAGTTTGTATGGAGATTTAAAGGCAATTTCCTGTCGAATCAAACTCAAATACTG
>JBBMJZ010000067.1:2746687-2771294 GCA_037833815.1 Zingiber zerumbet | reverse complement strand
CAATATCCTCGAGGAGAAGGGTACTTTCTCATCAGGCTCAGTGCAGGGCCCTTCCTGCAGAACTATAGCTTTACCTTTCTTCAAATCTCGAGGGAGGGAGCTTTCTGCCACGGAGGTTGTTGCTCCTTCTTGAGACTATGGCCGTTGGGATCTAGCTGATAATACCCCAGGTCAGGTTCTCGGAAGAAGGCCGGGGGAAACTCCTCGGGTTGCTTCCTCTTAGAACCCCGATCTGAGACGTGAACATGCTCTTTAGAGGCTTCATGCGCCTTGCGCGATCGAGAAACGGTAGCTTATTTTTCGGAGGCCGCCCGCCTCTTGGCTTCTTTGAACGATTCGTACTCTCCTCCGGTCATGGTCACGTTGATTCGGCCAGAGTCCTCCATCTTTACGTTCCGGAATAGGTATATGTGTTCCCACAGATGACGCCAAATTGATCTTGTCCAGAAGCTAAGTCAGACGGATGCCGGCCACACCGTCCTCGGTGTTGACGGAAAGTCGTTGAAGCGCTCTGCTTACCCGACACCTCGCGGAAGGGTTCCCACGAGCGGATGACAGGGGATGATGAAGCGAGGACTCTGCACACACTCAGACGTGCCCACCTAATGTTAGAGGTCAAAAACCAGGGAAAAAGTCCCCGGAGCAGGCCCTCCGATGCTCAAGTCAAGTACTTTTCCCCAAAAGAACTGTAAAGCAGAAGGAAAAAGGTAAAAGAATGATGCGAAAAGGTGAGTGAGCGTACCCCCATAAGGGAGAGGACCTCCCTTTTTATATGACAATGCGTACTTCTGGAATCTGACAGGTGTCAGAGAATGTCAGGCGTTAGGTTTTGTCTGGCGGTGAATGACATGTGTCGTCCTATGAGAGGCCTAAGGAAGGTTCCGTTATCATCGAGCTACAGATCGTTGGCATATTCCCTGACATGCCCCAGTTATTCTCTAACAGGTGGTTATAATCCTCTGGCTTGATTGTCGTGTAGTGCTATGCTGCCAGGGTGTAAAGGGAAAAGCTCATAAGGACTGGCATTCTGAAACTCTTTGCCTATATATCCTGCCCTGTAAATTCAGATCTGTAAGTCTCGACCTGTACATCCTTAATCATTTACTTGTAGTTCTTGATCCGCAATCCCCGATCCGTAATCCCTGCTTCGTAAATCCAGACCTGTAAATCCCGACCTGTACATCCGTAATCACTTACTTGTAGTTCTTAATCCGCAATCCCCGATCCGTAATCCCTGCTTCGTAAATCTAGACCTGTAAGTCCCGACCTGTACATCCGTAATCACTTACCTGTAGTCCTTGATCCACAATCCCCGATCCGTAATCCCTGCTCTGTAAATCTAGACCTTAAGTCCGGACGTGTCCATCCCAACTTGCGTTTCGCGACTCGCCTATCCTGGCCTGTACGTCTTGATCGATACTTCCCGACCTACATATCCTACCTTATATGCATTGACCAATAAACCCTGGCTGGTAACCCCTGACCTGTGATCCTTGATTCGCCTCTCTTGGCCCATGCGTCCTGATCTATACGTCCTGGTTTGTAAGTCCTGCCCTGTATGTCTTGACCGATACTTCATGACCTGCCCATCCTGCCCTGTATGTCCAACCCTGCGCATCCTGTCGTGCGTTTCTTGACTCGCATATCCTGGCCTGTACGTCCTGATCTATAAGTCCTGATCTGCGAGTTCTGCCCTGTACGCCCTGATCTGGCGGTATTTTGATTAGTGACCTTTGACGCTCCCATTCTCCCCAGTGACCGTCATCTCTCCTTTCGACTTTTATCTGTCACGTCCTCTTGACTTATGACCGCCACGTCCCCTTGACTTCTGACCGCCACGCCCCCTTGACTTACGAGCGCCCCGTCCCCTTGACTTCCACCTGGTCGGCTTCCCTGGGCCTATCTTTATGCGCCGGATCAAACTGCATCCAGGAAAACCTGATGGTTCTTTTATTTAGAATCCTATATGTTATTTTATTTTTTAAACGACATGTTCCATCAGCTCTAATAAGAATTAGCAATTAGTTCACAAAAAGTTGATCTTTTCATCAGGGTAATATTTTTATGTAAATTACAGATTGTTGCAATCAGAGATATAATTCCACCTCCTGCACGGAACGCATTCAATGATGTCTACATTGCTTATGAGTTGATGGACACAGATCTGCATCAAATTATTCGCTCAAATCAGGCTCTTTCTGAGGAGCATTGCCAGGTTCTGGTTTATAATTATGTAATTGGAATATGCATATTTACTGTCCACAATTTGTAAAACTAATTGTCTAACAACCTTCCCGTTTTCTCAATATTAAAATTCAGATACAGTAGTCATTGTTGACTGCTTAAATTGTCCAATGGCTTGTTCTGTTTTCTTTCCCTACAGTATTTCCTTTATCAGATTCTTCGGGGGCTAAAGTACATACATTCAGCAAATGTTCTTCACAGAGATTTGAAACCAAGCAATCTCCTCTTAAATGCCAACTGTGATCTGAAAATTTGTGACTTTGGGCTTGCTCGGACTACCTCGGAAACTGATTTTATGACAGAATATGTTGTTACAAGATGGTATCGAGCTCCAGAGCTGTTGTTGAATTCTTCAGAATATACTGCAGCAATTGATGTCTGGTCTGTTGGTTGTATCTTCATGGAACTGATGGACCGGAAGCCTCTATTTCCTGGAAGGGATCATGTGCATCAACTAAGGTTATTGATGGAGGTACAATCGTTGAACCTAAAATTTATTTGTAATCCACCTTCTAAATAATTTCTAGCGTTTGTAGCTAACTCATGCTTGCTTACATTGAAAAGAGTAACATTGCATTCTATATTTGTCATATTAACTATTCATCCTTACACATAGTTCAATGGTACGCTAAGATCGTTATAGCCTCCTAGCTGAACTCAAGTAGTTTGCTGGCCCTTTACAGTTTGAAATCATGGTTTTTCGTTTTGTTTATTTTTCTTTTTGTATATGTATGTATGTCAGTGGCCAATACTTGAAATTGAAAATATCAGGCTTTTAGTTTTTATTATTTCTCCTGCAATTGATCTTGATTCATGATTTTGTTAGCTTTTTGATGGAAGCCGATGGGTATTTATCTTACTAAATCATCTGTTTGATCATTATCAAAAGCTAATAGAAGCTATAGGACAAGAAGAATGGTGCCTATTTTCCCCCCGAGTTTCTTGTATCCACTCTTACATGAACTATATTGAGTAATTGAGATCTGGAAAATTAGTTATTGTTGAGTATACTCTATTAAGCACTTGCCATTTCAACTTCAGTTAGTTAACTGTTTTCCAAATTTTTTACATCTTTGATTTCTGCAAAGTCTCTCTAAAGCTTCAATTGGATTTACTAATGTTCTAGTGTTGGCAATGTCTCAATCTGTCTATGTATGGAAGCCCAGTCATTTACAGCATGCAAGTGGAAAGCCAAACCTACTCAAATCCTAATCTACATGAAGTTTTGATTTATTTTTTTTTTTCCAGTTTCTATGGCTTTTTCTTTATCTTATGATCTTTTTGGTCTCATTGTTTTATGATTTGTTATATATAGGGTTTTAATGAAATTAGATATAACCAAGTTCAATAACTGTAAAGGAACTTTTTGAGTTATTTTGATTTGATATGTCTTGCTACGTTTGCATCATTAGCATGGTTTTGTTGGCATGAAACTTAATCCAACAAAATCCTACTCAAATTAGATCCTTTTCATAATCTTTGATTGGATTTTGGGTTTAGATTGAAAAATTATGGCCTTAGGGATTTAGGATTGATTCCCCAAAGCCAGACCCAACCCTTGACAATCCTAAAATTTACGGTCACTTTAATGCTCATTACCTTCATTTTGGAGGAATATTTTGCTGCATTGCATGTTATTTGCTGGTTTACATCGACATTTGATCTTTGTTTTGAATTTCCTCACTTGATGCAGCTTATTGGCACTCCAGATGAGACCGAGTTGGATTTCCTGAATGAGAATGCAAGAAGATACATAAGTCAACTTCCTCGTCATCCAAAACAGTCGTTGCCTGAAAAATTTCCGCATGTTAATCGTACAGCTATTGATCTCGTTGAAAAGATGCTAACATTTGATCCTAGGAAGAGAATAACCGGTAGGTACCTTTTATATTTTACTTGTTTTCTTTCACTAAAAAAATATTTAGTTTAGTCGTGCATGATTTCAAAACTTTTTCATTTATGAGTTTTGTATTTTGACACTTTTTATTGTTAAAACAATGATTCGTTTAATGAGGACGCTAACAGATATTTAGATTATCTAGATACAACTCTGAATGGGAACTCATGTTAGTTTGTATGTGTGAAACTAAAAGAAATCCAAGGGAATACATTGGAAGTTTAATACAGAATGCGGTTTGAACATATGTTGGCTACACCTCACTTAGAGAAATTTCACAATCTATTGTTCGAACATTGAAAGTTGATTGCTGACTTTTATTTACTATTGGCAGTTGAAGAAGCTCTATCACACCCTTACCTAGCATCTTTGCACGACAGCAGTGATGAACCAGTGTGCATGATGCCCTTCAGTTTCGACTTTGAGCAGCATGCACTTTCTGAAGAACAGATGAAAGAGCTCATCTACCGTGAGGCCCTTGCATTCAATCCCGAGTATCAGCAATGAATACGATCTTAGTCCTCTTTATTAGTGCATTGAACTCTTAGTCTGTGTAAACGAAGTTATTTGTATTGTATGGCACTATCTCTGATTTCTCAGTGTATATACCTATGTGCCAGGTAGTGCCACTTGCCATCTGTATCTCCATAACGCTGGAACTTGTTGATTCTCGGGGTGGTGGTAATACGGAAGCTTCTGATTAATTGAATTCACTTGTCAGTTGTCACATGGTTTGCCAGTAAGTTCGTTGACAAAAATAAACAAAGTGGTGTATTTTTTTGGTTTCTAATTCCAATGAAAAAGGCTTGCGTGGTGTTTGTTACTCATGGCTTGATAATTCTACGCATGAGCAGTTAAGTTGCTGATGGCAGCCTCGTCACTTCACAGTTGGTGTTATTTTTTGTGTTCATTTTGCTCGCTGTTGCCGTAGTCTGCGTGACCTAGCGTTCGGCGGTGGCCATAGTCTGACATGGAGCAGCATTTCATGTTCGATCTGCATTTTTTTTTTTTTTTTTACACGGGGCCAACTGAGATTGGAGAGGTACGTGACAGAGCGCGTGCAAGCCCACATTAATGGAACTGGTAGAAGCTACTCTAAGCCCAACCATTTAACATCTAAATGGTATTAAAAAAAACAATTCATTAGCCTAGAAGCTACTCTAAGCGCATCCATTTAACATCTAAATGGCATTTAAAAAAAAAACAATTCATTAGGCTTGAGGTGATCATTTTATCCTGCAGAAGTTTTCTATCCGTCATATTCCGGGACTCTAAATGGTATTACAAATTAATATGGAGGGATGTTAAAACATCCACTTATTAATAACTTTCAATTTTGTAAACGTGGTTAATGAACATATTTTATATATAAAAAATAAATTTTAGATATAAAGTAGATGAATAAATGAATTCTGAGATCCATAAATAATTAATATTAATATTAAAATAAATATGAGTATATGTTAGTAAAAAAGAGATGTTAATATAATGAGTACATACATGCTATTTAAAGAAATGGATATACTAACGTTTAAACGAACAAGGATGCCTAACTAAACTTTAGGGTAGTTTATCAAACTGCCCCTTTAATGAAATATTCTAAGTGTAAATTCATTTAGGCAAGGGCGAAGCCAGGCTATGGCTTACTCGGGTTGTAGCTCGGAGGCTGACGGCGTCAAATCTCGAATTTACAATGGAAAACAAATGAAAAAAAAATGAGAGAAAGAGGAATTAGCTGGGGCGACAACGTCAGAGTTGGTGACCATTGCTCACAACTTGGAATCAGCAAGGGTAGATCACCCAAGCTGGCTCCGCCATTGCATTTAGGACAATTTACCGTCCCACGGTAATTGTTATTTAGTATTTGTTTCAATAGATCTTAGAGTCAATTCCCAACGGGTATAAAATGTCTCATTGGATACCTTATCTCCACATGCAAAGGATCACTGTGCTAGAGCAAAATATTCTCCATAATTTACTTGTCTGTATCTTACCATGAGATCAACGATATGAGTCGTTTGGATGAACGATATTATCTTTTGCTCAATTTAGAACAAGTTATCGAATCACCCCTTTAATGAAAATTTCCAAGTGTGAATTCATTTACACTTGCAACACAATTTTTGGTTTCCCTTGTAAGGTTCCAACAGGGTGTACAGGTGTACAATTAATTAGAAAGTGAAAAATTTATTATAATGAGGCCGGGATTAATTCCTGATGTACCCATGTGCCCGAGAAAAAAGCTCCTACTATCTAACTATTTAATAGTCGGTTATAAATTAATCTTATAATTTATTTTACTTTTATATAATTTAGAGACGTCTCGTAAATGATGTATGAATGAAGTCATTTTTTTTTCCTAAAAATTAATTCTTGGTTGGCCTTCATTGTCATTGAAAAGACACATCAGATATTGTTTCAAATACACACAAGAGTCTATTCTATAAAAAATAAAATTCGTCACGCTGACATCCTCCCACAAGTATTGTATACTATTAAATTAAATTAGAAAACTGAAATTAAATATTATATAGGAGGATCGTGAGGCTTTATCGAGATTTAATCTTTACTCAATTCTATAAACTTTTCATGTAATAACTAATGTGGTTATACTCTTACTCATACAATAGCCTACACAGAACCAACGAAAAGAGTAATGCTTACATATTAAACAAAATCTACCTGGGAATCTAGGGCAGATTAGACTTTTCTCCCTATTTGTTTTAAATCGGACAAAATTGTGGTGGTCAGATGTTGAATCGATTTATAATCAGTCTTTAAATATCCATAATAAAAGAAAAAAAGTTAATAAGTAAAAGAAAAATCTAAATATACCTCTTTCTTACTGATTAGCACATTTTTTTCAAAATATATAAATTTGTAAATCTTAAAATAATTATAAAATAATTTGAGAAAACAAAAAAGAAGGCATTTTTACAACATAAAACCCTAAGTAGAGGTGCGTGTTCTTTGTTTTTTTTTGTTTTTTTGTTTTGGTAAAATCTACAAATCAAATGAATCAATAGAAATAGAAATATCAAGAACTTTTCATTTATTTATTTGAGCTTGTATTCCATTCCATTTCATTTCATGTTTTTTATAAAAATGGGTACGCTCTGTCTGAGTCAAATTTTTACGCTTGTCATGTTTTCCAAGTTCCAACTCACCCTCATCTCTCTGAACAACTCATCACCCTCCCAATTTCTCCCTTCGCCGAAATACTATTATTTAACTTTCTTTTAAAAGAAAACCTCATACCTCTGAATTAAATCCCAGACGCGAATTAAATCCCAGACGACAAAAAATCCCACCTGAGATGCAGCTGGAAGATACTCTGCTCCTTCAGCCTCGTACTGAGCGTATTCCTTTTCTACCCTCGCCTTAAACCCACCTATACACTGATACACAGTCCAACGATATACGGAAGGGTTTGTAATAAGTATGGTTCCTCAGTGGTATTTTGGGTAGTTAAAACCAAAACCCGAGGCTCTTTTTAGCGTCTTCCAATGCGCAAACGCTTGCCCTGCTCTCTCTAGTCATTTCACTTCACTGGCTTTCCCGACTTCCTCCTCCCCCTCGTTCCTTCGTCTCTCTAATCGCCACCTTTATCCTCTTTCCGAGGTCAAGCGAGCACGGATTCCATCGGAGACACGAGAGGAAGGCGGAGTCTCGCTGAAATATTCCAGCTTGGGGTCTCCGCAGTCGCTATTTCCGTCCTCGCCGGTGGTGCCTGGCGAAAGCACGGGTATGCGCACAAGGTCCCGTCTTTCCGATGATCGCATGATGATCGTCTTCTTTCTTTGAAAAGCATGATGATTTGTCTTCACTAGTTTTTGGTCTGCGGGAGATTAGTCTTTGACACATAAATTGGTTGGTTTTGTTATATAATTTTAAACCTGTTTTGATTCTGTCAGTATCCTCTGAATTCGACTGATGGCATATTCTTGAGTGTTTTTTGGTCCTCATTAATTTTAAAAGGCAAAGTTGTGGGGCTGTGCCTTTTTATTCTTGTGTCTCAACTATCATGTAATTTAAGAGGGCTTTTAGGATCACATCTATCTAGATGGTTGAGATTAAGAAGAAGAATTCCGCTGATCCATGAGCTCACTGTATATATACTCTTGGAATAAGAATATGTCATTTCTGGGAACCGTGGTCTGAGTTTAATCATCCGGACATACGAGTGTGGCCTTCGTCTACTTTCTTCCACCTAATTATGCATACGCCAAAGGTATGCTGTCCTTTAAAGATTCGGCTACCCACCGTGGGGGAGGCATCCTAAGTGTTATTGTTCCAAATCAATTAGAGGAATCCGATGTACCAAAGAAATCATAAACTCTCCGATCTTTCTACCTTTTTATGATTCGAATATGTCATTGTTCTTTCTTTCTCTTTCTTTTAGCCATTTACTTTGCTTTCCTCCTCTTTTGTATGTATATTCTCTTTAAAGTTGGAGAAAAACTCAACCTAAAGTAGTACACTTTGCTCTTGCTGGCCATCTTTGAATCTAATTCTAGTGGAATTTTTTTCCAATCTGCAACAGGACTAGGCATGGAATCCTATAGACCGGAACCTTGGGCCTTCAACAAGATCCTCCATCTCCACGGCCCTTCTGCAAGTTCTGCTGGTTGTGCTTACTCTACTCCTGATGAGGATGCTTACTCAATCCACAAGATTAAGCTGTCTCAGAACTTCAGTGGCAAGTCCATCCTCGGACTAGATAATGGTCTCTGCAAATACAAACATGAGAAGCAGCAAGAAAGTCTCTTTTTGAAAGAGAAAGATGCCATGGAATCCCTCCTAGCAAACCTTTTCGCGAGCATTTCTGCGGTTAAAGCTTTCTATGCGCAGCTCCAGTTAGCACAGTCTCCATATAATCCTGACATGATACAGTCTTCTGATTTAGCAATTGTTGCTGAATTTAAACGAGTCTCAGAGCTCAAGCAGGCTTACTACAATAACCACTTGGTCATCCCGCATCTTGCTTGTGACCCTAACAGAGTCTTCGCTGCTCAAATCAAAGAGAAGCACAATCTAATCAAGACCTATCGGATCACAATAGACAAGTTGAAGGCTGACCTCAAGCTCAAGGATTCTGAGAGGTTCTCACTGCAGGCTGAGCTCCTTGAGGTAGAGAAAAAGAATCGAGCTTTGGACTTGAAGCTCCATCCCGGTCGCTCAATTTCAGCCTTGGATGATCTGCATCCCTCTGGCTTAAACCCCACCCATTTCCTTGCCATTCTTCGGTGCACTTATAAATCTATTAGAACTTTTGTAAAATTGATGGAGAATGAAATGGAGTCAGTTGGTTGGGATCTTAATGCTGCTGCAACCACAATCCAACCTGATGTGTTTCGGTGGAAGAAGCCTGATCATAGGATATTTGCGTATGAGTCGTATGTGGGTAATAAGATGTTCTCCAACTTCCACCGCAAAAATTTCAATCTTGTTGCCTTGGAAGACAGGCTACAATGGAGTTCACAGGAGTTCTTCCAAGAATTCAGCCAGCTGAGGTATGTTGAACAAATCAAGAAGCTCAGTCAACACGCAGCAATCGCAAGCTTCTTTAGGTCGAAGTATCTGGAACTTGTGCATCCAAAGATGGAAGAATCGTTCTTTGGCAATCTTGATCACAGGAGGGCCGTGCTAAGCTCCGGTCGGGGCTTCCCAAACTCAGCATTCTTCTCCCATTTTGTCAAGATGGCTAGGCGAGTGTGGCTCCTCCACTCCTTGTTCTTCTCGTTCAAGCAAGACTCCGACCGGCACATCTTCCAAGTTCAGCGAGGCAACCGATTCTCCGAGGCGTACATGGAGAGCGTAGTGGACAACAATGACGGCCATCGATCCACCACGGTCGGGTTCACAGTAGTTCCTGGGTTCAAGGTGTGCTCGATGCTGATTCAATGCAAGGTCTACCTCTCCCCTCCGGATCCATGTTCATAATAATGCATGTAAAATTATAGTAGCGAGTGTTAGTTGCGCTGAATTATGTTATGGCACATTGTTAGTTATGGATTATGTATGATATTTGCACGGAGGATCTCTAATTAGTTAAATATGGAGGGTCTATAAAAGGTTTTACATGGCTACTATCTCCATTGAGAGTACAAAAACAAGAAATAAAGGCCTTGCTTCATATAATTCTAAAGAACATAAATTTTAGTTATTCGAATGAATTACTGAGAAACTGTCACTTCTAGAGGAGCCAAAAAAGAAAAAGAATATTGCAGACTGATGCCATCAAGTGTTCAACAATCACAAGAACTGAATATTCAGGCTCATGGCCGATTAAAGATCCAGCCATTGCTCCCCATCGACGTATCCCCTGTCAAGAAACGACTTCGCTTCCATGTAGCTGAGTGATCTCGCCCAGCCCACCTTCTCTCCCAACTCAGCACCTTCTCCCTTGCAGTTGAATTGCCCGAAGTACACTGTCCTGCCATGATTAATTAAACAACAAAGCGATTACACCACTCATTAATTCATCAAGTCTCCACTGGTATAGTACTCGTATTAAATGTGAAATTATTACCCATTTAAGTTGAAATATTACAGGATTCAAATAAATCAATCCATGCGTACCTTCTCCGTGACGCGTCTCCTCAGTCGCTCCACGCTTCAGGTAGCACGATGCCCTCCAATTGGCAATTGGAGTACACCACCGTCGCGTATCTCCCCCATGCTCTTCCCAGATACACCTTCCCCGTCCCACTCAGCTTGCAGTCAACGAAGGAGAAGCCGTAATTATCGGACGGGGAGTTCCTCTGCGATGCCGCCACTGCTCCATAGCTTTCTGCAACCGAGTGAAGGCTGCAACTATCCTCTGCTTAATCTCTCACCATGGAGATCCGCTTTGTTTCTTTACCTGATACAAGGATCTGGCACTGCCAAAGATGATGTCGATGGAACCTTGGATGAAGCACTGGAAGAAATAATGCCGGCCGAGGTGGTCGAAGAGAGTGTCCTGAGATCCCAATATCCTGCAACGATATAACATGGCTCTGTCTCCTGTCAGTCTCAGTGCCACTGCTTGCCCTCCCTCTTCCCCTGGTTTCGCAGCTGGAGCTGTGTTCTATATATTATCCCATCGCGTTCGAGCAATCAATGGAAAAGCACAAGGCTGAACGAATTATGTGTGATTAACTTTATTACCTGAAAAGTAATTCCATTCGCACAGAAGAAGTTCGATTCTATGGCGACTGAAGCAGAGTCGTAGGTTCCAACAGCTTGGCCGTTGGAATACCGATCCGCTGCTCTTAAATGATAAGAAAGTTTATCAGACTAGCTAGATATTGAATCACCTGTAAACGCCCGGACTTATGAGAATCCTAACTCGGTTATCGTTTCCGTCTGGGACCATGTCGACTGCCCCTTGCACGGTCGTTGAATCGCCTGCGCCGTCCTTGGAGACCAAAATGACTCTGCCGGAGATCCGATATTTGGCATCCGAATAGTACCTCGAGTGGTTTCTCACGTTCAAATCAGCCCATGAAATATATCTCCGCCGTCCGGGAAAGACCCGCGGCGATGGCGACCCCTGACAAATGGTTGCATGTCCGAGAAGAAGAACCAGGCAACAAGATGCCGTGAAGAGATCGAGAGACGAGAGCGGCATGACTTGATCAATTAAAGTAGTTGATCATGCACAATCAAGCATGCAGCAAGTTAAACCAATATTTATGCATACGCATTAATGACTTGTTGCGAGATATATGTCAACCTCTTCTTCTCTTGTTGCACTTTCACCTTCCG
The DNA here is from genome assembly GCA_037833815.1 of Zingiber zerumbet. Classification (NCBI taxonomy): domain Eukaryota; kingdom Viridiplantae; phylum Streptophyta; class Magnoliopsida; order Zingiberales; family Zingiberaceae; genus Zingiber; species Zingiber zerumbet. Next base: position 2,759,401 of record JBBMJZ010000067.1, on the reverse strand, counting down.
CTATCAATACCTAACTTGAAGAACCTTAGTCGTTTGTACTCCTTTCTGGTCCTCGCATTACTTTAACAAAAAATTAGGTGTCAGATCATAGATGAGAAAACAAGGCACCAGCAGAGTTAGGTTCATATCCAACGTAGTTCTGAAAAATGTGTATATATCAAATTCTTTTGACTTATTAAAGTTAGATCTAGCTACCATTTAGATGGGAGATTTTCATCAGATGTTGCATGGGTCAACCCTACTAAATCTCTTTGATCGTGAGAGTTCCATTACGTTGACTTATTGACGTAGTTGTGTGATTGCTATGCGGAAGGCATATTTTGTCAACATCCTTTTTGAAGATTAGAGACACTTTTCGACATTTAGGACCTTATTCTTATATGAAAAACACTACCGCTAATGTATTTTCAGTTTTTTACGCATAGAGCGACCATAGTTTCTTATTTATAAAAAATAACATAACTATAAAAAAGAAGATAAAAAAATAGTATTTTTCTCTTCCTATTCCTCCCGTCAACCTCCTAAATCTCCTCTTTCTCTTGTCGTTTTTCAATACATCCTGTCTCCAAGATTAAAAAGAGCATGATATGTTCCCATATCAAGTCCACCTTTGGGTCTGATATTATATTAGACCCACGGTAAGCCTAATATTTTTCTATATCAAGCCTACTCTGGGTTTGATATGGTCCAATATTTGATCCAGTGTGAGCCTGATATTTTTCATATCAGGCTTAGTGTGGGCCTAATATTTTCTATAACATGTCCACACTGGGCCTGATATTTTCCCATATCATGCATGTTGGGCCTGATATGAAAAATATAAGACCCAGCCTAGGCCTAGTATTTTCTCATATCATGTCGAAAAATAGCATGGGATTTAGGAGGTTGGCGGAAGGGGTAGGAAGGAAATAATACTATTTTTTGATAATTTGTTTGACAGTTTTAAAATTAGGATATATTTTTTTTTTTGATAAATAAAGAAATATGATCGCTACTTTTGATAAAAAAACCGATGTTTTTTTTTAATTCCATACATATTTTTTAAGACTAGACATATCATCTGATCATTATAACTATACTATTATAGTGCAAATATACATTTCACATAATTTTGTTACTCTATATATTTTCAAAGTATTTCATGGTCAACAATATTATTATATTGCTTCTATTTAAATCAAATAGATAAACATCATCTCAATCTCTTGGTCTTCATAATTTCAAAATAAAATTTTCCTAACTTTAACTGAAATTTCTTCAATTATTTTTTCTAGAAAAGCAATTCTTCACCAACTCCCTTCCTCGGTAGCAAGTTACATGTGCATATATATTTTCTCTTTTTCACAAAAGATGAAGAAAGTTGGGTTCATTTTTCTCTTTTATAAAGAACAAAGTTCAGTAGTTCCATCAATCTCAAAAGCATCTCGATAAACAATTTAGAAATAAAACAAAATTAAGTCGGGCACCAATAACGCATCACTACATTAATTAGATTAAAACGATCTAGACATTAAATTGAAGGCCAAACAACAACAACATATGCATATGGCGGCCAATAACTAGAATTATGGCTTCCTATGTATGTTTGTAGTTGTTGCAAGTGGGATAGGTTTTGAAGGCATTGCAGGCACATGGAATGATATAAATGGCATTCACAAGGGACACCTTTAAATCATGACAATGACACCGTCAAATATCTTTAATATGCACAAACTACATTGCGTCTTCCAAACTTATTCTCTACTCACTTCATTCATTTATCCATCCACCTCCCCTTCCATCCATCCTCAAGTTAACATTTTTTTCACTATAATTAAGTGAAGCAAATTCATCCTAGGAAAGTAGATGAAGTAGAGGAAGAAGATCATGGAGGAGAATTAAGGAAGAGGCTCATGTTATATGTAGAGTTCTTGAAGGTAGATGTCATGTTCTTATAGTTAATTAATTTTCTCCCAGCCAAAGATTGACGAGACGTCAAAATCTTGGGTGATAGCGAGATGAAGTGAGAGGAATATTGAAAGGAAAAAAAAAAAAGGATTTAAACCAAGTGAATAAGAAATAAGGAAAAGGACAATGGAGTCCCCCCTCTATGCCTCGCTCTCCTTCATCCACACCATATTTTTTGAGTGCAACCCATGCCAATGTCTCAGTCACAGCACTTCCTCTCCATTAATTGGACTACTCTTTCTTTCCATGTCCCTTTCCTCTTTCTCTCTCATGATGCTGCCCATGAAAGCTGATGCTGATGGCAATGGATGCCGCACTTAATTGCATTACCAATCCTCATTCATTTGCTGGGGCACTCTAAGTGTTTTCGTTGGACCATCGATTGAGATAAAAGAGATCAGTGAAGTGAGAAAAGGAGTGGAGAAGGTTAACAAGTTTTGCAAGCCCTGTTAATTCAGTTCCTTTATTCTTCAGGCCAAGAAGATTAAGGATATCTGGAAAGCTTCTTGTTGCAGTCTCCGTTTATCTTTTCTCCTCAAGATTTCTTATTTCCGTCGCCCAAGATTTTCCTCCTACTCCAGGGCTTCTCCCGTAAGAAAAAGAACAAATTTTGTCTTCATATATCAAATTTGTTCTCTCCAATCTAATCCATACACTTGCGTTTTTTCTTCTATTTTTTTTTTATTGGTTTTTGGTCTTTGTAATTTGCTCTAGAGGTCGGCAAGCTGGAGCCACCACCGGCAACTGCGGCAGCGGCGAAGATGGGCCGTGGGAAGATCGAGATAAAGCGGATTGAGAACACGACCAACAGGCAGGTTACCTTCTGCAAACGGCGAAACGGCCTGCTCAAGAAGGCCTATGAATTGTCAGTCCTGTGTGACGCTGACGTTGCCCTCGTCGTCTTCTCCAGCCGCGGCCGCCTCTACGAGTACGCCACCAACAGGTGTCGGATCCCCTTTCGCTGGTTTAGTTTTAATTCTCTCAATCAATTCGACAAATAGTTGGACAACAAACTTACGCAGCATTTAGATATTTCTCGCCCCCTATATCTGGCTGGAGGTTCAATTAAAGCATCTTTTTTTACTTGGTTGGAACTTTACTTCTTTTTCTGGTTTTGGTTTCTGGAGTTGAGATCTGCACTGGTTAGTGTTAGATCTTGCAGGATGAAGGCCGTGCTTATATAGATCGCTCAAATTTTGGTGGTCTTTCTCTACATGTCTCTTGCTTCCCCTTTGAATGCTTTGCTGGGCAGAGGAATGGATCCGCGGAGGGAGGAGAAGCTACAACAGTTAACTTGATTTGATCAGGTAGAGTAGGAACAGTGAAAAGGTCGAGTCTTTGTTATTGGATGAGTGACTATGTTTTGTATTAGTAATAGAATCACCTCCTCCGTTCCACCCACCCTAGCTCTTTCTTGCTTGATCATGCAAACTTTGCCATTTCCTCTCTTTCTCCTTCTTTATTCCTGTTGTTGCTTGCTGCTGCTACTCCTCCTAACTCCATGAGCAAAGAAAAGCTGGATGCCGAGAGCTGTCACGCTCTCATTAGTTCGTTCCTTGGAAGAAAAGGACCCGCGAGCTCTCACAGACGTCAGAACTCGCTCTGTTTACATTACAACTGTTAATCGTCATGAGTGACCTATGGTTCCTCTTCTAATTGTTTTCCATAATAAATCAATACTACTTAATTATGCAACTGGCCCAGCAGAGAGTAGTGCAGTACGGAATTGGAGCAGAAGACTGAGGAGCCAATGGGGGGAACGCACTGCGTGTTAGCTCTGCATAGGGACTATAAAAAGCGAGCCGAGGTTGGAAGAAGCATCAGCGGGAGGAAGTGTGAGGAGAAGCTCCCGCAAGAAGCCCGCAGAGAGAGTGTGAGACTGTGAAGAGAGTGTGCGGGTAAAAGAAGGCGTCAAGGTCATTACACTAGGGGTAAAGGGACGTTTGCCATGGCAGATGGGCAGAGGGAAAATGGCCAATCATGCGTGGGATCGAGCGCCACCGTGGCAGAGAGGACCAATGGCATCCTCGAGGAAACTAAGGTTGGAACAGAGACCAGCTATAGCGTAAGGACAGGAGTCAATAAGAGGCCTCGGAAATAGGCGCACCACAGTCGTCTGCTCACTGCTTTATCGATTAACACTTTAACACTTGGACTAACCTTCCCTCCTTTCTTGTCTCTGCATTTGGCGCAATCGAAACCCTGTTTTGTCACTTTATGATCAAAAAGATAGTCCATGAGTTGAAATTTTACATACTATTACTTAATTCTTTTCGTATTTAATACGACAAGACATTTTGGAGATTGATGCCCGGCCTCGTGACTGTGTTAGAGAATCTCGTGGATTGATCAGCTCTGTTGCCCATGGGACATTCAGCCTAGTGGCTTTATTCAGAGCCTTACGACTTTCTGCCCTTACTTGATAATATATTTGAAAATACAGATTTGACATCCTCGTCTCTCATCTCCACTTAGTGGTTTTTTATTGTTGTTCAGCTTGCAAATACCTGGAGATCTTGCCATTGCAGGTGTACCTCTCGACTCTTAATTATAGCTTGCTTAGATTTTCTATGTAGAGTACTTCCATCTGCTGTGTTAAGATGTTTTGTCACACTGCAAGTTACAAGTTTGCATGCGCTATAATCAATGTGCTCAGAATACATTTCTATCGTTAATGAGATTTGATCATTAATTCTACTTAGTGAGATTTTTCTTAATCATTAGTATGATATACGATCATGCCTCCAGATTTTTTCTTTTTGCCATCAAAGTGTCACACACTAACCTACTTGGCTATTGATTTAAATGTTTGAAAATTTGATTTTTTTTTAGGGTTTACATTAGTGACTAATACGCTAATTTTATTACTCAGATTTTTAGATGGTTCATAAAATTATTGAGCTCCATTTATTGCATCTAAAATTATTCGCTAGCTGCAGTTAGTGGTTGGTTTCTCTACAATATCAGAAGTTTATCTCATTTGGATACAGAATCATTGATATCTTTTGAAGAGATGATTTTGGGAAATGGAATTAATTATGAGTAGAGTTTATTTTTTTTCATGAGAAGTATTTACTTTATTAGATTTTCGTAGTTTTACTAATACCAAAAATAACTTGCATATTTATTTTTGTAAGCAATGAAACTTTGTTTTATTGCAGTGTCAAAGCAACTATCGAGAGGTACAAGAAAGCATGTAATGAGACCACCAACAATGGATTTGTTTCAGAAGCTAATGCTCAGGTAATCTATTTCTTTTTCCGGCTCCGTTACTTAATAAACTTTCTGACTAACAAAAATTCTAAAATGTAGATAATCATAAATTTCATATGGAATTTTTAGAACAAAATGAGCATATTGATTGATATGATATGATTTTCTTGATATATCATATTTGAAGTTTATGCACAAATTTGATACAGTCTAATGACAGTAAGAAAAGGTATCATATATGTGATCCAACAAATTATATACATTAAGATAACAATATGATATTCATATGATAGAGATAATTATATTCTGGTAATTGTCATTTATGTTTCAGTAAAAGTTTCACAACTAAGACAACTGAAATTTCCTAGTTTATCTTCTTAATTTATTTTATCCTATAAAGACCATAATCCAAAGTTCCATAGATCATAATCCAATTGTACCAATGAATGTTATACTGAACTAACACATATCAAAAAAATTAAAATAAAATTATTCTTTTTAATTTTTTTAAAGAATAATTTAATTGAACATGTAATAATCTTATTTTTAGTTAATTATGTTAATAAGATGATACAAGTAAAACTCGTATGAGCTCTTCTTATGCAGATTGAAATAAAAAATAAAAAAATATGATTTTTAATTCAGTAAAAAAAAATAAAATGAAAGAAGATTAAAAGAGTAAATTTTATTTAAATTAATGTGAAAATAAATACACCTTAAAACATTTAAACGATTGAATCTCACTATATTATAGCAAATAAAATTTCGATTTAATTTATTATCTAATAAGCTAAATTAAGTTAAAAGTATTAAGTCTGAAGTTATGTTAGCACATTTTGGTGTGTGTCATAACCTCAATGTTGCGCAATCATAACTTTGCCATTTTATTCGGAGACTGAAACTGTAACACAAAATGAACTATTGAATTTTGTAATCTGTTCGTCAACACTTTGTTCAAAGATATCAGATTTGCTAATTGAAGAAACCGCATTGAATGAGAAGAAGTTAAATCAATGCTCTTTGTTTTTGAGCTATATTCTCGTGAATCTTAATGGATTCAAACCTAATAAATTAGCTTAGTGTAGGTGAGTTAATCAAAGACAAAGCAATATATTACAACATATATACGCGGCATTCAACTTCTATAATTTAAATTTAAACTTTGCTACATATTAAATCATATTTTTTTGCAGATGGAGATGATTTGCAGTACAAACCTGTAGAGTATGTGGTCAAATGGGTCCATATAAATTCTACTTTTAGGACAATGTAAACAAAGAAGCATTATACGGAAGGGAGATGGAGCAATGAAACCAATTTAATAACTCCAAAGTACTGAAAAAAAACAATATAAAAGAGGCTGTGGACAGAGCAAAATAACTAGAGTAGATAGAATGGATTGATCTATTCTTCTTATTGTTAATACAAGGTTTTATAGGGTTGAAGTTATATGATGGCTTGTAAAAACCTTTAGGACTAGCTTAAACCCTAACCATCACTTCCATGTAAAAAAAATCTCTTTATAGTAGAGTTTCCTAATTGATCGTGTTATGGATTTTCAATACATCTATATGAAGTTTCATCAACAGAAAACAATAGAAGCCAATTGATTAACAAACTCAAATATATATCATAGGAATTAAAACGCCTTGTCTCTGGAATTGAATCAAGATATATATATATATCAAGCAGACAGAATTTTTCTTTCACGTTCTCAAGCCAAATCTCATAGGTTAAGGCCAAATAATCAAAAGAGACTTTGTAAGGCTCTATTCACGGTGTCAAATGATTTGTTACAACATTCTTCATAATAACCCCACTAATTTGGAGGGATTAATTGTCGAAAACAATACAGATCAAGAGAAATTTTATTTCACTTCCCAAAGTTCACATTCTTTTGTAAAATGCTCATAAAGCTCATAGTTATCAAAATCCCTCTAAAGCTTTCATATTGATAATGTCATTGAACCTAACAATTGAAAATGTAATTTACTCAATCCAATAATGACATGATAGATCTTCAAATCTAATATAATGATACAACATGTCTAACAATGTAAATGATTTAGGGATAAAATGATGAGTTTAATAACACTAAGATTCTTTTTTTTTTTAAAAGAGAATATTAAGGAGAGTGAAATGGATTTTTATCTATGTTTTCACAAGGGGCATACCCTCAAAATTTGAAAGACGTATGTTTTTTTTTCTTTTTTGAGCTTCATGTTTAGGGGTTAATTATAGTCTAATACATCAAAGTCATTATAGGTTGATGACTTACAAAAATACAAGGACCAAGATCATGAAGCATTTGGAAATACCTTACAAGGCTAACATAATTTCACACATTTTTTTTAATATGGATTTACTACTTATATATTGTCATTGTATGAAAATGATCTAGGTTTGTATTCTATAATATTTAGGTAATAGTTCATTTGTGTGATGAACTAAATTAACATAATATCCTATGACTAAAATATCTAGAACAGAAATAAATCCATGATATATATGACTAATAACTTAATAATTCTAAACTGTTATTTAATATTATTGCATAAAAACTAAGTGAGCGCAACTTTACAAGAATCTCAAATAATGTTATGAATAGATCATGGTTGTTATTTATCAATAAAATTATAAATAGTTTCTACATAATGAATTTTATTTTTAATATCAACCCCGACATTTGTATCACAATATACACTTATGGTGTTACTTACAAGTAATATCTTTTTCGGTTCTTAAAATTAGTATTTATTCAAGTTCGATTGAAGTTGTTTGCTAGTTTAGATATTTGATTTAGAATTTATAATGTTTCTATAGATTTTGAGCTCTAGGCATTATTAGCAACTTAAGTTTCAATTATCTAGAGATAACTAGAATACATTTAGTTTTCATGACTATTTATATACATAAATTACGAAATTGATTGAGTTTTGTTGCACTAATACGTGTTAGTTAAATTTGTAATTAAATCAATATTTGTTTGGCTAAAATTAGTTATACAATAGTTCCATAAATTATGAACTAACTAAATAAAATTCATGGCATAATTTCGAGCTCATGTATGAATACTTGTGACTAGCTCCAATTCAGCTTGATAATGTGCAAGGAAACTCTAATATGATCCTTCACCACAATTGGAGTCCTTTTTTCATCTATTTTCATTCATTTTCCCAACGCTTTAGTGTCACAAAGCTATAAAATCCATGGCTCACTTTTTCTACAGCAAGTAAAGATTGGGAACTTCTCCTATATATATATCTTTAGATAGAACAATAAAACAAATGCTTATGTTGCAACGACCCATTTGAAAATAAACACACGCAAATTAAGCAAAATAATGCAATTGTTGACCTAACGTTTCCTAGAATACAAGCATACATATTTACTTTTGCTAGCCATTTAATGATTGATACATCGTCTGCTTTCAGTATTACCAGCAAGAAGCATCAAAACTACGACAACAAATCAACAGCATACAGAGCACAAACAGGTATCACTGCAATCATAAGCAAAAAACGTGCATCCCTCGTTAACATGCAGTAGGCGCTTCTTAAAAGGAAATCCTAATTTTTCAGGAATCTGATGGGTGAGTCCCTTGATTCCATGAGCATAAGGGACCTTAAGCAGCTCGAGAGTAGGTTGGAGAAAGGAATCATCAAAATAAGATCTAAAAAGGTAAAACATAATAGCCCTTTAATTTTCCAATAACTTAATTAAGTGTTCATTCTACTTATTGTGATTCCATGTTTCAGAATGACTTGTTGTTTGCTGAAATTGAGTACATGCAGAGAAGGGTAAGGATAGCGTATCCTAACATCGACTGTGGATTTCTTCTTACTCAATACTTCTCTTATTCTTATGTTTTTTCTTTCTCTTTATTAGGAGATGGAACTGCAGAATGACAATATGTTTTTAAGGAACAAGGTAAGCTAGCATTTTATATTTTTGATTACTTGACGACTTGTTAAATAGTTCGAGATAGAATTGCATTCTTTGCCCTATTTCATCGACTCAGTAAAATGTTAATGTTGCATACTTAAACAGTAGATTATGATTCCAACAAGCTGAAGAATTGACTGTGTACAGATAACTGAGAACGAGAGGGTGCACCAACAGATGAATATGCTGCCGACGGCGGCAATGGCGGAATACGAGATGATGCCCCCATTTGATTCAAGGAACTTCCTCGAGGTGCACTTAATGCAGCCGAACCAACATTACAGTCAGCAACAAAGGACAGCCCTTCAGCTGGGGTGAGCAACAAAGCTCGCCAAATCTTTCAAGAACTAGTTTGATTCTCATGACACGCATTGGTTTTGCTAACAAATTAAATTCAGTTTGATCAAATTATTCATCGACTTTATTCTGGGCTTTCAGGTGAGATGATAAAAGATGGATTTGTGATCACGCTTAAGGAAAGCACGTTTCTAAGGATAAGCGTTTCCAACTTTTGTTGTACGTGCGTTGAATAACTCCTGTTGATTGTTATTTATACTGTCCTACGCAATTAAGACTAATTTAGTGCTTCATGCTGCAATATGGTATCGTTTTATGCTGGAAAAACTCATTTTCTCTGTCAGATGTTTTTTCTGAAGGAAAATTTCAGGTCATAAACTAATTAATATATCTGTACCTGGCTTTGCTTTAAGTTGGCTTGGAACAAACTCTGCAAAATTCAAACGCTCAAGGATCTTGTAAAAAAAAATGAATACGAGTAGTAGACTCCAGGCATGGCGAATTGCTGGGAAAGAAGCATTTATAGGCATTTAGAATTGTCGTCTTCCTCCATGATACCGATCTATCTTTCTATCTGTTTATTAATTATTGTATAAATTATAAATCAAAATGACTTTGTTGTCCAACTCAATGCATGCATGCCACTTTGAGAAGAGTGCCTTGACCATGGGCTAGAGCCTATAGTAGATATGCTGTGTGCTAGAACAATTTCTTGTAGTCAACAATGAGCTGCAGGAATTGAGTTGGTTTAATCCTCATTCCTCCAAATATCTCTAACAATTGAGTTGATTTTTTTAATAACTTCACCATGCCCAAAATAAAGTATAAACGTATCCTAACAAGTGCCATTAATATAATAGACGATCCTGACGGAAACCGCCTAGGGATGACACACTGGTGAGCTGGCTCTTAGATTGACTGGAAGAAGACCTTAGATCAAATACACCGGTAGGACAAGGAAGGAGGAGGGAGAAAGAACGTTAGGAGGATGGTCAGGAGTATCCTGACTTAGTCACTTCTATGCTGAAATCAGTTGAAAGATAATGAAGATGATCAGTAGAGGAAACTATGAGTGTTCAATTCATGCATAAAAAACATATTTGTGTCCGCTGCGGGAAGATACACCTTTTATAATATTATTGAGACGACGATCTCTTTTCATTAATTAGATGTTATGTCACTGTAAGAGAAATATCATGTTGTCATATATTTATTGTATTTACTAGTCCCATCACTCATATCTTGTATCAGTATTATTATACCGCTTCAAATGCTTGACATCCCACGTGCTGTATTTATGAGGGCATTGGCCCATGAAGCATAAAGCATTTTGGGCCTTGAGGTTGGGCCCATTCAAGATGAGGAGTCGAGTTGGGCCAATAGCAATGAGTAGGAGGGGAGTAGAACTCCTGGAGTAGGGCGATCTGATATGATAGAATGCAAGTTCATCTTTAAGGAGTACGGGGAACAATGTCCCAGGGGTGAGTAGAGTTCGACCAACTACATGTCTATGAGATGATAGAGTGGGGCACTTGTATCGATGAAGCGGAGCCCCTAGGGTTGAGGTAATTCGACTTGAAAATGACTTTAGCAGAGTTGGGTATCAAATTGGAGGGAGCATAGCGCTTGAGGTCAAGATAATCCAACCTACTACATGTCTTTGGGTTGGCAGAGTGGGGTACTTGTGTCGATGGAACGAAACCCCTAGGATCGGGGGAATCTGAATGGAGAATGACTCTTGTATAGCTGGGCACTGAATCAGAGGGAGCATTACCCTTGGAGTTGGGAGAATCTGACTTGCTACTTGTCTTTGGGTTGGCAGAGTGGGGCGCTTGTGTCGAGGGAGCATAGCCCTTGGGGTCGAAGGAATTTGACCGGCTGGTTGTCTTATACGATCCGATCGGATAATCTGATCGAGTTGACTCACCTAGACTTTTAACCTCTAACTTAGCAAAATGATCAAGAATGGAATATGCTCAAGAAACACAACATGACGAGAACATACAATTTTTTACTAACGGGATCAAAGTAACGATATCCTTTTTGACTAACACCATAACCCAGAAAGACACAAAGAGCAGACCGAGAGGCTAACTTATTACGCTCTGCATGTGGACGAATGACAAAGTAAGTACAACCAAAAACATACAAAGAGGAATATACAAGAGCATACCCATACAATTTTTCAAAAGGTGACAAACTTGAATTGTGTGAGGTTGGAATTCTATTAATGACATGAGAAACAGTAAGGATTGCTTCCCCCCAAAAGGCTCTAGGAACACTGGAAGACAATAAAAATGAACGGGTTGTTTCAACAAGATGTCTATGTTTCCGTTCAGCCATGCCATTTTGTTCAGGAGTATCTGTACACGAAGTTTGATCAATAGTACCATCAGAAATAAGTAAATGTGAAAATTGATTCGAAGTATATTCACCCCCCAAATCACAATGAAAACACTTTATAACACTAGAATGTTGAGTTTTCACAAGAGCTCTAAAGTTGTTGAAAATTGTAAGATAATCAAACCTGTGTTTTATAATATAGACCCAAGAGTAACGAGTGTAATCATCAATAAATGAAACATAATACCTTGACCCCCCTTGTAGGAATAGGAAAGGGTCCCCATACATCAGAATGCATAAGATCAAATGGAGCAGAAGAAAAAGAAAGACTTTTAGAAAATGGTAAGGCAGAAAATTTAGCCAGTTTACAACTACTACAATCAGAAATATCAAATCTTTTTAAAGGTCCTAAGGCTCCTGTAGAGGCTAAAAACTACAAATAAGGCGCTGAAACATGACCTAAACTAGAGTGCCACAAATAAAAATCAAAAGATGAACGACTCAGATGAAAAGAAGATAAATCCATACTCGAAGCAACAACTTTTGATAATTTGAGTTGATCTAAAACATAGAGTCCTCCTTGCTTATGGTCTGTCCCAATCAGCCTCTGAGATTACGAGTCTTGAACATAACAATTGGATGAAGAAAAATAAACTAGGTATCCAGACTCACATAATTGACTAAGAGAAATAAAATTTAAAGTAAGACTTGGAATATAATAAACATTAATAAAAGATAAAGAATATGTAAGAATTGAATCAACACCTACTAATGACATAGGAGTGTCATCAACAGTCACAATAGATATAGAAGAACTGGAAGAAAAGGAAACAAAAGATGACAAATTGGATAACATATGATGAGAGGCACCGGAGTCTAAAATCCACAAGGATAAAGATATACCTGAAATACCAGACGATGACAAACCTATAAAAGACGAAGCTGATATGGCAGAGGGTTGTGAAGCAA
>JBBMJZ010000067.1:2697840-2723195 GCA_037833815.1 Zingiber zerumbet | reverse complement strand
ATCGAGCTCTCAATTCAAATTTGTTTGATTGTTTAAAACCTCTAGTTGTTTGATTGATTATTGAGCTTGATAATTTAAATTTATTTATTTTATTTTATTATTTAGTTAGTATATTGAAATGAATTTTATTAATGAATACGGTTCACGAACATTTTCATGAACGTTGTTCACGAACATTGTTCACGAACGTTGTTCACGAACGTAAACGAGCTGAACACATATGTGTTTAAGCTTGCTTGTTTAGCTAAACGAGCTGTTCAAGTTTATTTGTTTAATTAATCTTGTGCATATTGAACGAACATAAATAAGCTCTTACCAAGTCGAACACTAAACTTATTCATAAATGTTTGGTTCGTTTACGGTCCTAGCCACCAGTCTTTCCTATCGGATGCATCTTCAATAATTAGTGTTCTGAATAGATTTTTATTCTGAATATGTCACATCAATATACAAATCTATTAAATTATCGCCATTACGGCTTTAAATATTTTTTTTATAATTTAATTCATAACACTAGTTAAATGACTTTATATTATATTAATTTTAAAATAAATGAGTAAATTTAATTTTTCTCTATTATTCTTAAATTATAAATCTTAAATCTCACCTCGGTTTAATTTTTTTTTATTTAACTTTCTAATTTTACGAGCCTCTCGTTGGAGAGGCGGGCATGCCACGCCGTCCGATCTCCACCATCCAATTCCGTGGACGGTCTTTGTCTCTTACTCGAAGCCAAACTAGATTTTGTCGAAATCTAAGTGCATGAATCTATAGCCCTGATCCTGATCAAAGATTTAAAAAAAAAAAAGCATCCAATTCCATAACGACAGCTGGGCAATTACAAGAAACCATGCGACTTCTAGGTCATTATTCTTCTCAATATGATTAAACTCAATTTATTTTCTGAGATAATTTGCCTATTTAACTGGAAGCAACCCTACCTAGCTCCTTCCCCTCTCCCTCCCATCTCAAGTACTTGCACTCTTCATCCATCTTTTTGCTGCACTTTCTCCGGCATTGGAATTGTCGAAATTAATTCTTAAAAATGCCAAGATCACAATTGATCAAGATGAAATATGACTGTCTTCTTTTTGGTACGCTTCCTGATTTTGTTGGATTTAAATGCTCTGCTGAACAGAAAAGTAATAATTATATGCTCTTGAACTAGATTTGGACGACACACTCTACCCTTTGAGCTCTGGCATCTCAACCGAGTGCCTCAAAAACATCGGAGGTAAGCTTCCACGAGCTCGTGCTCTGTTTTATTCTACTGCTCATTTGTCTGTTCGTGATTCAGATTTCATGGTCGAAAGACTCGGAATTGAACGAAGCAAGATTCCAGACTTGTGCAATCTGCTCTACAAGAACTATGGCACAACAATGGCAGGGTTGAGGGTAATTAACGCGTCATTTTTATTCAATTTTATTTGCTTGGATGAACACTCTGTTCTCTTGTGATTTTTGATATGTATCTACGTTTCAGGCTATTGCCTACAATTTCAACTACGATGATTATCACAGGTTCCTTATAATAAATCAGTTTCGTTTGTATTATGCAACAGTAAAATTTTAGCCAAATTTTATCTTTCTATTTAAAAGTTTTGTTCATGGCCGACTGCCTTACGACAAGTTAAAGCCTGACACTGTTCTCAGACATCTGTTGCAGAGCCTTCCAATCCGCAAAGTAGTAAATATCGATTTAGAACCTCATTTCTCTCTGTTTTATTTATATTTACAGAAATTATTTTACTACACCCATCTGAATTTTATCCTTTTCGTAAAAAAAAAAAAATGATTCAAAAACAGATATTCACCAATGCTGATAAGATTCATGCTGCAAAAGCGCTCCAAAGGCTTGGTCTGGAGGACTGTTTCCAGGGAATCATATGCTTTGAGACACTCAATCTACTGCCTTCAGATTTCGATCAAGAAAGGGTCGCTGTTAACATATTTGACATCGTTGGTCACTTCTCTCATCCAAATTCTGGAGCTGAGTTGCCAAAAACGCCAATTCTTTGCAAGCCATCCGTGGATGCCATGGAGCATGCTCTCAGAATTGCCGGCATCAATCCTCAAACCACCGTGAGATGCTTTGTCCTTCCCTTACATTGATTGCGCTTCTTAAATTCTCTCTAACTGAACAAACTCTCCTCTAGATTTTCTTCGACGACAGTGTTCGCAACATTCAGTCCGCCAAACGCGTTGGCTTGCACACCGTGCTGGTAGTTTTTTGTTTTTTTCTTCTCTTGAGAGTTCTCTGACACTGATTCGATCTAATAATTGATGTTTCGACTTGATTTAGGTGGGCACTTCACATAGAGTCAAAGGTGCAGACCATGCCCTGGAAAGTATCCATAACATCAAGGAAGCATTCCCAGAGCTGTTGGAAGAAAATGAGAAATCTGAAGCTGTTCATTACTCAGGAAATGTTGGGCTGGAAACATCAGTATCTGCTTGATTCCTCTCGGTCCATCAAGGGCAGCGAACACAACATCAGCTGGTTAAATCCTGATGCAACTGTCCAAATTGCATTAGGATCATATTGTTGAGAATCTCAATCTGCCCATGATTTTGGAATGAGCTGGCGATTTGTTAAACAAAAGAAATGAGAGAGTCATGCTCTCCACTCAAATCTTGTGCTGTTTAGTTGGTGTATCTTGGTTTTGTTGTGTAATTTAACTTTCAGATTGCTTTAACAGCCTCATAATTGCATGCCAAATATCAGACGTGCTGCTTCCTTACAAGTCATTTCTTTTACTTGTCAAAATTTGAGCAAAATGAAGCAAATTAATAAACTAAGGAATTAAAATTTTATCCTATATTGTTGTTTGGAACTCTCCTGAACCACTTTCACCTCTAGTTATGGACTTGATGAATTAAAGCTGGAATGGATATTTTCCCCAAGTTCATCATGGAGGTGCCTGTTAGTTTTAATGAAGATCATCCTTGTTGTTTTTTCTAATGAAAAATTGGGACTTCGTAACAGCATGAGCCTTATGAGAAGAAATGCTCTCTGCTTCTCATACTTTTGTTTCTTTTGCTATCTCTGAATGAACTATGATCTTTGAGAATGAAGCTACTTATGGCTCCTCTGTGCTTCTTTGACATTACAATAAATTTAATTAGTTATTCTACGAGCTAAAAGATTGCTTGTGATAATAATTAGTTCTGAAAAAGCCAAAGTAGGAGTCAAATTATTATGATTTTACAAATAGAATGGAATTTCTTTCTGAAAGGATAATCTATTTTCCCCAAATTATTTGGTGTTACCCATTTTAATTTGGCCATGGCATGACAATTCAATTAAGATAGTGAAATTAGAATTCCCTGGCATCTCATTTGACAATGGAATAAAGAATTTTGACTTGGGAGAGTTCAGATTTAGGACGTTTTTTGACTTCTTCCTTGTCCCAGCCTTCCCTTCCCTCAGTAAGAACAACGTGATAAAGATGTTATTTGCTCTGCTTTATTCAGTTTGCAAGATAATTATTCTATTCTCTATAACCAATTGGAGTACTTAGTTTTCTTTCGTCAAAATGGATCGAAAAGGGTCAAACAAGTTAGCTGAACTGGCTTTGTTAAGTATGTTGAAACGGTCTTATCAGGTGAGTCAAAGTGATATTATTATGCGAATTAAAGTGATCTTCCTAAGTGGGTCAAAATAGTTTCGTCAATTAAATTGAACAGCTCGATCAATTAATCAAGAAGGGACTAAGAAGTGTATATATAATTATTTTATTCTTAATTTAATTTCAAGAAGCCAATCTTTTTCCATGGTCAAGCTAATACATCTCTACCTTCATTGTTGTGTAGCAATGGTAAAAGAATGACAACCACTAACAAGCGATAGCCACAACAATTGGCGTTGGACCATCTCTCTTCTTTATTTTATTCCTTTCATTCACTTCACATACTGCCCAACTGTTTTTGATTGGATCGGTTTGTATGCCTCTTCATGACAACATTATCTACGCAGCCGTCAGATTAATAATTTCAATTGGAAGACACAATTCAGTTGTATTATAACATTTATATAACGAGTGCTACTCATGTTAGTTGAACCTCAGCATTAACATGCCTTGATCTTTCTCAGATTATATGCATGCCAAGCTCACCTGACCATGTTCATTCCATGTGCCAATTATTTATCATTTCACTCAAAATGGAAAAAAAAAAAAAGATTTTTAATGCAACAGAATTGATCATATATTCAACTAAAGTTTTTAACAAAAGGGCAGACCTTAATTCCCTTCTTCTTTTATCATATAAGCCTCAAAAGCAGTTTAGTAAGCACCACCACTTTCAGAGTTTTGTTGTCCCATACAAAACCAATCCCAGCCATGCATGATGCCCTGTATCTAACTCTCCCTCTGAGCTAAAAGTAGGGTTCGTGCAATCGATGAAGGAGTGCCACCATGACTTCTAAAAACATGCATCGTGAGAACTTGTTATTTGTTCCTTGTTCCATTAATTTCCAATAGGTTCCACCCCTGCTCAGATTCAGTCCGAACCACACCACAATATATTAATTGACAGTGTATATTATGAAAAGTTACATTCCAATTTATCACATTCATTGATGAATTTGTTAATTGATGAACGTATTTAATACCTATACTTCCTAACCATGTCATGTGTTCTTGGTATGCATTAACAAATGATCAATTTGCGAGAAACAACAGCACAATAACTAACAACAGAACGTGCTCCGGTTGGATGAATTAATTTGGTCCTTCTTCTGTTTTTCCCCAAACTAATTTGGTTGGATCATTTAATTATTAATTACTTGATTAAACGATGGGGAACAGAAAGGCAAAAAAGCAATCGTAGATCACTAGAATCTTAGCTATATATATATTGAGCGGTGAAGGAGGTGGTGGTGGTGGTGGTTGGAGGGCGGATCATACGCCGGTCCACATCGTGCCAGCTCGTCGTTGATTGGATTGCAAGCATAAGTTTAACATGGGTCAAGTCGAGCCAGGTTTTTACCTAATTTGCATCGAACTCCGGAGATAGTAATAGTTGGAATCAATTGTCTAGATTGAGAATATATCATTTGTTAGTATTAAAATTGGCTCTTAAAACATTCTCCAGTGATTATACCTATATATACACCCTAAAGGGTACGTTAATTAAAGAGAGTAACAGGTGAAAAAGAGAAAATAATACTCCATTTATTTTTTTTCATTTTAAAAAAAATAGTCATATAATATATCTATTTAATTATAAATTTTAACATTTTAAATTAGATTGAATCTTCTAGTTTGAAAATTACAGTCATACTCTCACGCCTAGTCATACGTTAGGTAGGACAAGTAAACCCAAACTTTTATATCTTGCCAACTTAAACCCCAAATAGATTTTGGTAAAGCTACTAGTTCAAAACCCCAAATAATTAAGAGTCTTTTTTTTCCTTACATCCCAATCTGCAATTTTATTTTATTTTATTTTTTTTTGAGAAAAAAAGGAAGGAGGCTATATTTAAAAAAAAAAACATTTTTAAGCCAATCAGTAATAGTCATCGATTCTGTAATTAAAAAAGAACAATTTGACTCAACTTTCAAGTCCAATGAAAACTATGGTCAAAATTTTCATGTGTTTCTTCAACATCGTAAAAAAATGGTATATTTATAACTTCCACAGCTTTTATCTAATTATTAAACTACAGGACTAGATATACTCACGTACAGATCCCAATCCCATACGGAACATGCACCATGTGACACTAAAACAAGAGGAAGGAACAAATCAACACGCACCACCACCTTCCTTTTCCTTCCCTTCCCAGCTAATTCCTTCTATATATCCTTTTCGGAGCTGGCAATTTATTATATATATACGATACACAAACATGTTTAACTCCATGCTTGTCCATGTCACGCCTCTGGTCCCTCACTTGCGCTTCAAGATAACTCAAACTCTTCCTTCCACCTTCTCGTTTCTCATTTCTTTATCTCAGCTAAACTGTCATATACGATCCATTTCCTTTTACTTTAATATGCGTTCTTAAAAATTACAAAAGAATAAAAAAAATGGTTGTGTAAAAGCTGTAAAGTTACGTAGAGACTCTGTCTGTCCCATATATGCACGCACGCACGCTATTTATGCATCCTCCAATCCTCAACCTCATTAGCTAGCTCTTTCCTTGCTTCGGTTGCGTAAGGCAACAGTAGTGTCCAACTCGACACGTTACGAGATTCCCATGGCAGCCTAACGCGTCACGTGATCCCCATGTGATCCTCTTCTCTGATGATTAACTTGTTAGCTAGCTCGTCTTTAATTAATATTTGTTTAAATTAAACTAATCTCAACCGCCGCCGCGAGTGAAATTAATTTGACCGAAGCCTTCATTAATCATCCACCGCGCGTCGCACATCGACACGTGTAGGTTTGCCGTCGTTCGTCGGGCGCGTCTGGATCCGGAAGGAGAATACCGGATAAGAAACGGGACCGTTACCCAGCTCTCCCATCTCGAAATCGAAATGCGTCCGTCGTTTTGTGTTATATTAAATTTTGAAATAAAATGGAGGATCAACAACCGGCGGATAATTGCGTCAATCGTATGAAGGGCTTACACTGTTGGATCCGGATAGCAGGACACGTGGGAAGACGAACTGGTCGAGTGACCGGTTATAGGATGTGAATCCGTGTGCGGTCACCGGATGAGCCGGTGGGCGTGGGAGGGAGTCAAAAACGTTCTAATGATTTTAAGCCAAAATGGGATGGTTTACAGGGGGTTTTTAGCCATCGGAGAGAGGGAGAGGGAGGAATCGAGCGTTTCTTGGGAGGAAGGAACAAGGGGTTGAGGAAGGGAATTTGGTCGCCAATTCGTGGTTTGGCCTCTCGTGATCCTCCGATCTCGCCTCCGCTTGAGCTGGGACAAAATTTAGTGCGAATAGCTATATTTTCTCGGCGATCTCTTCGGAGTTGGAGATCCTTGAGCAGAGAGCGTCGTTCCTCGTCGTCGCCACAGGTGATTGGATCCGTCTCTGCTCCATATCTCTCTAGTGTGGTTTTTCTGATGGTTTATCGAGTGCGGATTCCTGCCTTCTTCTTTGATCATGGCAAATATGTTGTTTTGCGTCAGGTTCCATCTTGAATTGATTTTGTTACTTCTTCTCTTTTTTTTTTCCTGGCCTGATGTCGTCGTTTTTTCATAGACAATCTGAATTTCTCTGCGAAAAGCTTTGCCATTGCCGTCAAAATTCGGTGGCTTTCCTTTCCTATCTGCTCACGCAATTAGACCCGAGGAGCCGAAAAAGAAAAACTTAAACCTTTATTTAGTATTTTTCTGTTTCTTGTGGTTTTGGATCTGGAACCTGAAATCCTTCCGCCTTACGGTTCTCTATCCTTGTGACATTCATCTCATTTTTTTATTTATTTTTGGATCGCTTAAATTTCCTTGGCGTTGGATACTTATTTATTTATTTATTCTCGTTTTAATCTACATGTAGTCGTGCTTTGTGGTAATTACAAGGAATTGCTTGGCGCATTTGAACCTCAAAGTCGGCCATCGAATTTCATTGGGAATTGAACGTGGATTATTAAATTTTAATCTTAATTTGTTTTCGTGAACCACCAAGTTAATTCGATCATTGAATTTCATAAATTTTAGCCTGCCTGAAATTTAGTTGCTTCCTTTTTCTTGTGACAGATTTAGGAAAGAATGGTGCTTCTTGTTTGAAATTGCTGCCCCTACTTGTGGTGAATCTTTCGGGTTTGGTGGTTCAGAACGGGATGCAAGGCGAATCAAGTGCTTATGAAGCCCCTATGGTGCCACATTTTCCCAAATCAGCTAGGGTATGTTTTCAAATCCAAATTTCATATGGTGAGCTTGGATCTATACTGTTGATCTAACTCTTGCATGTTTTTCAACAGGGGAAGCGTTCAGCAAGAAAGAAGACTGAGGATCAGCAGACGTGTGCAATCGATTTGCTTGCCAATCTAGCAAGCAAATTGTTGTCAGAAAGGGAAAATTTGCCAAGTCCAAATCACAATATTCAAACATCTTCCCCTGTTTCAGTACGTGGTACGGTTAAATTAGAGAAAATTGATGCACAGAAATTGGTAAAGTTTGAGGCTTGTGATCAGCTAAGTTGTAACGAAGATCCGCATTGTCACAAAAATTTCCTAAAAGGGAAGACAAATGACTTGTGCAATCATTCAATGGCCTCACAAGCCACACCACCAGAGGGTGCTATTGCCCAAGAACAGAAGTTGATTGGTAAGAAAGCAAAAACTGTGCATGGTTCCTACGTCGTTTCTCAGAAATGTGGCGCAAAGAAACTTGATTCTAGTACCATAGAATTGCATGACCTGAAAGAAGTCAAGAGCAAGGCAACATTCCGAGCTGAACAAATGGACAGAGATGTAAAAGATGAGAAAGATTTATACATGAATAGTGCTGACAATCGAAAGAATTATTATGAAAATTTTGCTGGTTTAGTTAGCTCCGACAACAATTTTGATATTCCCTCAAACACGAACAGCATTCGCCAGAAGCTCTTCATTCCCAAGCAGGAAGATCATGTGGATCCTGCTACGGATAAAGATGATGAGAATTCTTCTGAATGCAGTCAATATGTTGTTGCTACCAAGACCTCTAGGTTTCAGCACACAGGCGATAGCCATAGGATAAGAAAGCTTTTAGCATCTAGATTGAGGAAAGTAGCTCCAGCAATATCACAGGATGGAAAGAAAGCTAATTATGGTACGTCAATCACTCCCTTCAATTATCCCATAACTTATCAAACAAATACTCTTGTTATTGTTAAGCTCATGTGTTTCTACGTTTTTTGTTTCCACAATGCAAATCTCATGCATTTCAGCATTGTTTTTTTTTTTTCACTTCAGATACAGAAAACAAGACTTCTTTATCTGGTAAGAAAATCGATTATTCACGTCCAAGAACATTGACGAACCCCTTCAGGAAAAGAAAATTGTTTGATCATTATTCTGCGTCAGCTTCTGATGGAGGGATTTATTGCGAAGGTGTGACAATTTGTTTTGTCGAAAGGATGATATCTGTTTAGAAACAAATGACCATATGACATATCGTTTGATTGTTTGTCGATTTAAGTTGGTTAATATCTACATGAATACTTCCATTGAGGATTGGGTGTTAATAAATATTATTTTTGTTTTTACAGCAAAGGATGAATGGTCTTCAACGAAAGTAAGCAAATCATGCAATAGTTCTTCAGACTACAATGGTAAGCAGTGGAATGGATAAACCATGTGTCATTATTTTTGTTTCATTTTCCTTTATTTTCGTTCTTTTAATTTCAATCCTGATATGAGTAGGTCCTAATGGGTCTTTTATTTTATTTATCCTTTTATTTAGTTAAATTGAGGATCAAGTCTTTTGAGGTGCCAGAACTTGTTGTCGAGGTTCCTGAAACAACTACTGTTGGTTCGCTAAAGGTATACAATTATTTCAACCCCATTATAATACTTCCACCTCAGTAGTATGCATGAGATTGTCATCAAACCCAAACAGTTGGAACAAACACACGGTTTGATCATAATCATGATGTTGTGCATGTGAGATTATGCGTGCAATTGATTATACAAAAGATGGCGGTGTATTTTCCTTTAAAATTTGCTTGATTCTAGGGTTTAACCCATTTTTTATTTGTTAAAACTAGTAGTTGAACATTTTGATTATTACTTTATCGTCATATTGCCCAAGCATGTGTGCTTAGTGTTGTTGGTTCAATGCATCACAGACTCACTTTCTGATATTTTAGAAACGATTATATTTATTTCTACTTTAACCCAGCATTATCCATGCATGTGTGCAATTATGTTAGTCTGTTTTAGTCCCTAACCCATTTACAGTATTTGCTTTTATTCTATTTTTGTGAATGCCAAAGTTGTTGAGCAACAGATTTAATGCTTTAACTATTCCTTCATGCCACGTGTTGATATGTTATGCAGAGGACGGTTTGGGAGGCTATAACTACTATCCTTGGAGGCGGTTTGCATGTTGGTATTCTTCTTCAAGGAAAGAAGGTTGCAGATGATGGCCAAACTTTGCACCAGGCTGGAATTTTGCATAGCGACAAGTTAGGTGATTTGGGTTTTATGTTGGAGCCAAATATTAGACATATTCCAGAAGAACTGACATGCTCTAAAGACTCTCATCTTCTAAGTCTTGGTTGCTCTCCTGATCAACTAGATATGTAAGCGAAGTACATAGTTGATTTTTTCTTCTTTTGCCTATACTGTTTAATAAAGTGTATCACTGTCTATTTGTTTGTGCTTTTGATAGATTTCCACCTGTAGTACCTTCTGCCATAGATCAATTGGGATATGAAGCTACTCAAAAATGTGCAAAAGCCTCTCCTGAGAGTGGTCATGATTCAGTTCAGTCACAAACCAATGCACCATCACCTGAAAAGCAAACTGCCAGTTCACTACCTCTGGTTGCAATGCCACAACCACTAAATGTGGAAGCAATGGCCATTGTTCCTCTTCCTAACAAGCCTAAGATTAAATCATGTCAAATTGCTCAACGTCGAGTTCGAAGGCCATTCACTGTTGCTGAAGTGGAAGCCCTGGTCCAGGCAGTGGAAAAGCTTGGTACAGGAAGGTTCGTTTTGCTTGTGAAAACTGATGCTACATATTTGGTCACTGCAAGCATGCTCTCTTATGGGCTTCTCTGGTTCATTTATTTATTTATATTTAGGTGGAGAGATGTCAAACTTTGTGCTTTTGAGAATGAAAAGCACCGGACATACGTCGATCTAAAGGTACTTACACTTAACTTGAGTGCTTAATTTCCAAATTATTTATTTCTGAATCTGTGTTCCTTGTTATCTAATGCATCAGTGCCTCTTCTTAGGATAAAAAATTAGACTAATCGTGACTGCTATAAATTATCAAGAAAACATAAGATTTGTAATATATCCATTTTTGTTGGGAAAAAAAACACCTATACGACGGACAGACTAACCTTTCTGACTCCTCTGATTGACACAGGATAAATGGAAGACATTGGTACACACAGCCAGGATTTCGCCGCAACAAAGAAGAGGAGAACCTGTCCCTCAAGAGCTTTTAGATAGGGTTCTGTTAGCCCATGGTTATTGGTCCCAGCAACAAACCAAGCTTCAGGTGAAATCGCTTCCCGCGTCTGAGACTCTCTTACTCCTCTCATACCCTCGGAACTAGAAACCATTTGATTCATGTAGATAAACAGATACTACAATATTTTTTTTTAAAAAAAAGGGAGAGGGAGTTAAATAGCCGATAAAACTCTTTGACCTTGAATCACCATACCGTCATTCTTCACCACTATTCTTTCACGCGGAAGTTCTTTAGGAAGAATAAGGAAATGAAGATTAGTTTTTTCTTCGATTGTATACAATAGACAATGATCCAGGAAAACAGCATTGATTATGCAAAAGAAACAAGGTAGCCGTGTCACTAACCGGTGACTTCTCATTTGTTTAATTCATTCTTTTCCGTGGAGTCTGCTTGTGCCTTGGAAGATGCCGAGCTTACTTCTTTTATTTGCTTCTGTTTCAATGTTGTATTGATTAACTGTTTTTTCTTATTCACAATTTACCCTTTACTTCATGTAACACATGATTCATTTATAACATTTATTTGATGATGTTGACCTATGCAATTTAATGTTGAGATTAAGTGCTATTTACTTCGGTGAAATTACTGAATGGATCCATCAAGTTGATAGATGATGAAATTGCTTCACTGAGATTGAGTTGTATACTTGGTACTTATTTTTGGGATTATTAATTGCCAAGTATATCCAATAGATTATATGATGTTTGGTTATATTATTTTTGTCATTATCAATTGCAACTTTTTTATATTACAGATACGAACACGTTATTTCAACTGTCGAGTGTAAGTTGTTTATACTAAAGATACGTGTACGTTATTTAAACTGAATGCTAGGGAGTCGCCCGTGAGGATAATCGTAGAATGAAAAATAAACTGAATTGTAAAACTTTTTTTTTTATTAAAATGGAAGAAACTATTTTAACTTTTATGCAATTCATAACCACAAGTCATCCTTTTTTAACCTGTCCTTCAGGCTAAGCCGAGCATAAAATTCAAATTAGCGATTACACGTGTTAAATATGATAGGATCTACATAACCTGTCCCGAGCATAAAATTTCAAATTAGCGATTACACGTGTTAAATATGATATGATATGCATAAATGCATGCAGCCCCATTGGTAAATAAAACTTTACATATAGTCTCCAGTGGTAAAAAATTTTGTTTCGACTCCTAGTCAAACAGATTTACCTAATTGCCCTTAATATTTTTAAGTATAAAAAGTCTAAATATGAGTATAATTACTCTTAAATTTAGTAGATTAAACAGAATCTAGTAGATTTTCTATCAAATTGAGCACAATTCCTTTTCACCTCAATTGGATGGAAAATATACTAAATTTTCTTTAAATAACACTCAATTAGATGGAAAATATACTAGATTTTCTTTAAATGATATTGAATTTAGGAGAAATTATATTAAGCAGGAAAAAAGTCATACTCAATTTAATATAAAATATACTCGATTCTATTGTAAAGTGCTAAATTTAACATGAATTATACTCATTTTTAGACTATTTGTACCTAAAAAATATGAGGGACAATTTTGATAGAAATATACTCGATTTTAGTATAAAATACTAACTTTAAGAGGAATCATACTCATTTTAGAATATTTCTATCAAATTGAGCACGATTTTTTTCACCTTAAATGTAAAATATATTAGATTTTCTTTAAATGATACTCATTTTGATGGAAAATATACTAGATTTGCTTTAAATAGTACTGAATTTAGGAGAAATTATATTAAAGTAGGAAAAAAAGTCATACTCAATTTAATAGAAAATATACTCAATTCTAGTGTAAAGTGCTAACTTTAAGAGGAATTATACTCATTTTTAGATCTTCTATACCTAAAAAAACTAAGGGCAATTAGGTAACAAAATTTATATGAGAGAGTTGAAATAAATAAAACTTTGCATGTATGGAGTGGAAACAAAGTTTTTTGTGTTTGGAGACTGCATGTAAAGATAAAGTTGTGATTGAGGATTTTTCTCTAATTTATCGTAACTGGGGATTATAAAATTGATGAATAAATCTACGATCGAATCAAGGTGAATGTGGAGGCTAGTGCCTAGTGGAGCATGATAGTTTTCTTATAACATGATATCATGATAGGATAAAAGACTAATTTTCGATGGAGGCATGCTTTTAGAAAAAAAATATCATCTTCTAATGATTTTATGATCGACTATAAGTAAATTTTATAATTTATCTCTATTTATATAATCTAAAAATGATGTATGATGAACGTTTAGGATGAATATAATCACATTTTACTATAATGTAGAGGTTGCTAGAGTGGCTAGAAGGGAGGTTACTTAATCACCATTTCGCCGCCAGATTTGGTTGCTATTAAGCGAGCTCAGCTATAATTTCACATATGTTTCATCGTGATTTCATATTCAATTATAATGTCACTATCACGTCTGACTACGATTTTATTATTAGATGGCTAAGAAGTTAAGCTCAATTGTGAAATTACCATCAACCTAGTTGACTAGTTCAATCGTAATTTTCTAACCTCTGATCTATTGATGTGTGATTCAATTTGATTTCCTGAACGGAACAAGTACTCTATCTTATTTATTATAAATAATAATTTTCTTATGTTAAAGAAAATTAAATTAATTATATTTTAATTTATTAATTTTAAATGAGATAAATATTGTAGAGATCATTCAGGTGAATTAGAAAAAAAAACAATTATCTAACTACAAAAATTAATGGGATGAAATAGGAACATTTAGATTAAAAAAATATTATTTTGTGTGAAAACTGGCTTAGGATTTGTCTCTTGAAAAGATATTCAAGGGATAGATTTAAAGGTGGATAGCAGATCCTCTTCAATCATTTCACAACTTCACAGAGAGTCAAATTACTGAATAACTCCCAACCGTGAGATCCTTCCCATTGGACGGCCATGATACAGTATCGTAAAGTTTCAAGCAGCTATAATGTGAAAGGATCCCTTAACTTCTTGCGACTCAGCTTCTTCCTCCTTGCTTCCTTGAATAGCACGAGGGATAGCCATGCGATCCCCTCCAAGTTATCGCTCCCGACGACCAACCAGATCAAGCCCGGAATCATTTAATGAACGGTCGTGATGTGGTACTGCATGTTTTAATTCAAAGAAAGTTTGGATGACATCAGAACATCATCAGTGCTGCTGCAACACCTCTATTTCCTCTCTGCTTCCTCAGGTTTGTCGCTCCATTGCCAGTCCTTCTTCTCCCATGGCTTTTAAACCGCGGCGGCTCGCCCACACTTCAATTCTAGCTGCAGAGTTGGCGGCGGAGGAAGATTATGTCGCTCTATCTCGACAACGGTGCTGCCTTTACTACTCTACTACCTCAATTTCGATTTTGTGACCCCACTCTGATAGGTGTTTTACTCACTCTTTGGCTTTGCAGGGGAGCACAATATGGAATCTGCGCATCCCGATCCACCAGAATTTGTGCTGTGCCAATCCGGGAAGCGGATGGACCAGGTGGCGGTTTCCCCCTCTGCAGCTCCGGCTCTGGTGTTGTCGAACTCCAGGAAACGGATCGAACCGTCGGGGAGGAGTAAGAAGTACGTGAAGCAGGTGACAGGACGGTTTAATGATACCGAGCTTCACCTCGCGGCGCTGCGAGGGGACCTTACGGCGCTGAAGCAGATTCTAGGCGAGGTCGAAACGCAAGTCACGGGGACTCCTGACGATGCCGAATTCGTCTCCGAGGTGGCTGAAATCCGCGCGGCTATGGCCAACGAGGCGAATGAGATGGGTGAGACAGCACTGTTCATCGCTGTGGAGAAGGGGTTTCTTGATGTGGTTGTGGAGCTGTTGAAGTACTCCGATCGGGAGAGCCTCTCCAGGAAGAATAGATCAGGTTTTGATGCTTTACATGTGGCTGCCAGAGAGGGGCACAAAGGTTAGTAGGTTCCAGTTCTCTACTCTTTTATGTATAAGAGCAGGTGTATGATAGCATCCCAATCACCATATGAACTCATTTACCGAACTTTTTTACAATCACCTGGTCAACAATTATTAACAAGCTGCTAAATTCCGAGTTCTATTCTTACGTAACTTGTAGCTATTGTAATAATTCCTGTTTTTCTTTAGCTCTGGACCCTTGGTTACTTGTAGCTATGACAAACCAGAAATTTTGAACTTTGATCAGAATTCTTGGACTTTTTTGTGGTGCATGATTATTATTAAACATCTCACTTCGACAACAAACTGAAATTTGAGTATCTGGAGAGTGATATTGAACCAATTGTTTTCCTTACAACTGGGTCTTCATTATGTCAATCCAATCGTCTTATTTGAGTCTTGAGTGTCTTTATTTAAACAGAGGCAATAGCTTAAGATTTTCTTTTTTGGATTAATAGTTCTTTTTTGATGAAGGAAACAACCACTTACTATTTCATTCTTAAGAGTTAGTAGCTTTTCTCACCTTTGTCACAATTTCACTTGGAAGAGCTATCATTGATATGTTATATGCAGAAATTGTCCAGTTACTTCTCGATCATGACCCAGACCTAATCAAGACATTGGGTCAATCAAATGTCACCCCGCTTATAACTGCTGTCATGAGAGGTCACACTGAAATTGTGAAGTTGTTGCTGGAACAAGATGTGAGCTTAATTGAGATGTCAAAAACCAATGGAAAGAGTGCTCTGCATTTCGCCGCTCGTCAAGGACATCTTCAAATTGTAAAAGCATTGCTTGAGAAGGATCCACAACTTGCTAGGAGGACTGATAAAAAAGGGCAAACCGCTCTCCATATGGCGGTTAAAGGAACAAGTTGTGATGTTGTAAAAGCTCTTGTGGATGCTGATCCAGCCATAGTGATGCTACCAGATAGAGCAGGCAACACTGCTTTACATGTGGCAACAAAGAAGAAAAGAACTGAGGTATTATTTTTAAATCCATTTATTTTATTCTAATCAGGTTTGATATAATGTTGTTTGGGTTATGTCTGCATTGGCTGCACCATCTTTAGTTAAGGTTTAGGTTAGATGGTACTAGCCTCTAAAGCAAAGAAGTAAAGTTCTGTTTGGCGAGCACAAAACTTTATCTCGTGAATGGTTACTCAATGTAAAATCATTGAACAATTTTACTTAAAGCATAGATGTTAGCTTGATAGTCATTTGCTCTTTGTGTTAGTTTAAGCTCTAAAAATAGCTACAGAATTTGGTAATTCACAGCAGGTTTTTTGAAAAAATTTATGTGCTTCAATTTCTTAGATACTGAGTTATTATTTTCAGTTTATCAAACAATTTTCTCTCTTTATAGAGTTTCATCATATCCTCTCAAGTTGTCTTATTCTGTACGAGTAAAGGATTCACTTTTAAAAAATCCTTTATAAGAATCAAATTCTCTCGGTTTCAAAGAAATGGAGTTCCTCATTAGATCTGTTTTGACTGAATGTGTGCTTGTCCTTTTCCTTTTTAACTTCCAGTTGCAATATTCAATGAACGTACAGAATAGTTTTTGAGCTCATGAATGATTAAAACTTGGTGCCAAGCAATATGTCTGAAGGAGAATAATTGTTTCATACCTTTTTTCAATTGTGATATTCATTTTGAACTTGCACATGGAAAAATATCTAATTAAGAACACGCAAAAAAGGTTTGCTTTGCAAAAGAAAACTGTATTAAATAGCTTAGTATAAAATTTTGTCACACGGTACATTAACAAACTGTATAGATGAATGTATGATCACCTATGATTAGAGATGTCTACTTGGAATCTGAAATATAAATCATTGGCTACAACTGCTGAATCTTGACCATCTAATGGATAGCTAGCTACTGACTGATTTATGTTTCACTTTTCTTATTGCAGAAATTGAAGGTTTTTATTTTTTTTATCATGCTTAGTCAGATTATTCCCATTTCTTGTAGGTAGTAGTGACTCTCCTACACCTCCCTGATATAAATGTGAATGCACTGACAAGAGAACATCAAACTGCTCTTGATATTGCTGAAGGCTTACCACTTTCAGAAGAATCTGCTGAGATTAAAGAATGGTTGACTCGTTATGATGCAGTAAGGGCAAAGGAATTGAACCAGCCTCGCGATGAGCTCCGAAAGACCGTTACTGAGATAAAAAAGGATGTCCATATACAACTGGAACAGACTATGAAGACAAACAAAAATGTCTATGGCATCGCGAAGGAACTAAGAAAGCTACACAGAGAAGGCATTAACAATGCTACAAACTCTGTGACTGTGGTTGCCGTGCTCTTTGCAACCGTTGCATTTGCCTCGATCTTTACAGTTCCTGGTGGGACTGACCCTGCTGGGACAGCTACGGTCACTGGATCTGGGAGTTTCAAAGTTTTTTTCATCTTCAACGCTGTTGCCCTCTTCACTTCATTGGCAGTAGTGGTGGTTCAGATAACAATAGTCAGGGGAGAAACAAAAGCAGAGAGGCGGGTTGTTGAAGTTATTAACAAATTGATGTGGCTTGCCTCTGTTTGCACTACCGTTTCATTTATTGCATCTTCCTACATCGTAGTGGGCCGGCGTAACCAATGGGCAGCTTTTCTGGTTTCGCTTATTGGTGGAGTAACTATGGCTGGTGTTATCGGGACCATGACTTTCTATGTTGTAAGGTCGAAGCGTACCCGTTCGATTAGGAGGCGAGCAAAGTCCTCAAGGAGTGGTGCAAGTTCATGGCATCACACTTCTGAGTTATCTGATCCTGATTTTGACAGGGTTTACGCCATTTGAACCGCGAAGGGGATTCTATGGTCCGACATCCTTTCAGTATCTTGTATGTGCATAGTGAATCAAACACCGTCTATCGAGTGGATTGATGGTCTCCTAGGATGCAGCAAATTCGCTCCTAGTTCTCATGTCCTATGTTGTAAAGTTATGTAACAGTTGTATCGTGCTATGATGTTTCCAATGAATCACCTTAGTTATTATAAAATAAAAGAAGGTAATGTGTCTCCTATCTCTTGAAACTGATCTACCAAGAACAGGTCAATAGATTCTGAAGGTTATCTGGTTATATCACATTTTTCGATTGTGATAAATCAGAATACAAGCTTCAAACCTTGCTTCAATTTATGGTTTCAAAATAATCTTTCATTAGTTGTCAACTTGTTGACGAATGAGGAATGCCAAACGATCTCCACCTACCAACGAGCTCACATGAGAATTTTAGAGTGAAGAGTGGTAGAATCATCTTAAGCAAAACAAAATTATAATTGTTTTAATTGAAAAGTTCTTTTTTTTCTCTTTTTAATATTTATATTAATCTATTAAATTTTTTTTATTGATCATACTTCTTTCCGTCAAGTACTGGAACATCTGAAAAAGTACATTTTTAGAGAATATTTTGCAGTAAATTAATGGACCCTACATATATTCGGAGAAATCCAAATTTTTAGAAAATATGACACTGAAAACCTTCATCAACTCTTACTCTAAGACCCATGATTTCTCGGATCATATTGATAAACAATCCACTAAAAATCTCTTTTGAAACCACCAAAAAAGTAAATCGAATACAAGAATGAAAAATTATATAACAAACTACAGTGCCTTAACAATAAAGTAAATGATAGTAATGTAAAGTTACCAACACATGATTATCGAAGTTGAGAGCCCGTGTGTTGGTATTGGTTTATCAGCATCGGTCGAATGTAGTAGTAGCACGGTAGCAACATAGGGATGTAGTAGCAGAAAGGTAGTAGTAGCTCATATGTGTTAGGGTCGATTTGTAGGGGGGGGGGGGGGGGTGAATAGCTCATCGCGCTCTTTATCTTGCTTCGGGATGTTGATATGCAGCGGAATGAACTCAAAACAAGACTCGCAATGCTAACATAAGAATTTACTTGGTATTCATCTCAAGAAGAGGTGACTAATCCAAGGATCCACACCCGACATACACTCCACTATGAAAATACTCCTTCTCAGTAACTACCAGAGGTGGAAAAACCTTATACAAACTCACACAACAAGATATAACTCTAAGAAAGAAGAAAAATACAAGAATACAAAGTAAAAATCTCTTCTTGCTTGATCTTGTTGATGTAGAGCCCCTCTTGAATCTTGGAAGTGCAACATCACTTGTCCCTAAGAGCTTCCAAGATTTGGCGAAAAGTGTCGGAGTAGATCATGCGTTGGTAGAAGGTTTGAGTTGAAGAACGCCGGGGGAAGAAAGCTTACCACGACTTTATACTCGACACTTCTAGGGCTCCTAATCGATTGAGCTTACTCTCAATCGATTGTCATGTCACATCCACACAATCGCAGCTGTCCATCGCTCGCTTCCTGTAACGGTCATATCCCAATCGATTAGGGAGGCTTGAATCGATCGGCTGATCAATTTAGAGCGCCTCCGTGCTTTGCTGGAAACGGTCTAAATTGATCAACTGATCGATTCAGGCTTCCTCGCGCCCACGCAAGAGAACCGGCCTCCAATCGATTGATTGATCGATTGGCAATGCCCAATCGATTGGGGACCCTTTTATGCTTACGATAGTGCTTCCCAATCGATCGACTGATCAATTGGGCCAGCCTTCTTCATAATACACCTTTAATCGATCGATTGCTCCATGGTTCAATCGATCGGTTGATCGATTGATCTCACTTTGACTTGCTTAACTCAAGTCCAAGGTTCCCAAACCCAACATCCGGTCAACCATGACCTTGGGTCATTTTTACCAAGTGTTCGGTTAATCCTTTGACCCACTTGGACTTTTCTCCTCATGCCAAGTGTCCGGTCAACCTTGACCCACTTGGACTTGCCATCTCGTGCCAAGTGTCTGGTGCTCCATGACCCACTTGGACTTCCTTCCACCAGATGTCCGATCACCCTTGATCTATCTGGATTTCCTTGTGCCAAGTATCCGGTCAATCTTTTGACCTGCTTGGGTTTCCCAACACCAGGTGTCCGATCAACCTTGACCCACCTGGATTTCCACATTTTTTGTTTCACTCACCAGGTCTTTCCATCTGCCTAGCTTAACTCGCTAGGGCTTTCACCTAGCTTCACTCACTAAGATTTTCCCACTGTCTGACTTCATTCACCAGGACTTCCATCTGCCTGACTTCACTCACAAGGACTTTCACCTAGCTTCACTCACCAGAACTTTCATCTGTCTGGCTTCACTCACTAGGACTTTCAACTGCTTAGCTTCACTCACTAGGACTTTTAACTGTCTGACTTCATTTACCAGGACTTCCACAGTTAAGTATCCGGTCAGCCTTGACCTACTTGACTCTTCTTCACATCAAACTGGTCAAACCTTAACCAGAGGAGAATTGCACCAACAATCTCCCCAAGCAGACGATTGCACCTACAATCTTCACATATTGTCAAACATCAAAAATCAAATATCAAGACTCAAACTTAAGTCAACCCAAGCTTAGTCAACCTGGTCAACATTGACCTAGGGATATTGCACCAACAATATGGAAGTTTTGTTCATTGTGTTGGTAGAACACTGCTTTTAAAGGAGATCAATCCCTCTAGTCCGCAATCCCTAATCCCCTCCTAGTCCCTTCCGCAATTTGCATGTTGGATCACGGCCAAAATTCGGTCAAATTTAGCTGTGATCTCCTCTGGGTTCACCTTCCCACCTAGGTTATAGTTTAGGTCCAGCCAAGCAGTCAGAGGTCTCTGGCGGGGGCGGACTGTATGGCGTTGACCAAGGGACGACCCACCTACCATCGGCAGTCTCCGCCCGCTTGGCTCAATTCAAACTATAACCTAGGCGGAGTGAACCCAAAAGAAATCGCAGCCAATTTTGGCAGGATTTCTGCTGTGATCCGATGTGCAAATTGTGGAAGTACTAGGAGAGGACCAGGGATTGCAAACCAGAGGATTTGAACTCCTTTTAAAGAGTGTTGAGGGCTCCTCCAACCTCATCCAATGCACCTCCAACCTCAAAAATGATCCCGAAAGCATCAGACTCGTTCACCTCTGCCACCTTCAATCTCTATCCACGTGAGGGCACCTTCAGTCTCATTCGAGGAGCCTCCGATGCACTTTGAAGTGCCTCTAATCTCATTCGAGGCACCTCCGATGCACTTTCAGACACCTCCAGCACACTCCAAGGCGCCTCCCCGTAGCAAGAACTTTTATCCTCAAAGTTCATCCACGCGAGGGCACCTCCACCCAGCTCTAAGTCCCCTCCTTGATCCTTCAAGGCGCCTCAAACACTGTTCATCTGAGGCTTTACTTTGTTTTTGCTCTCGAAAAATCTGTTAATCTAACAGAAATATATTTAACTTGCAAAATAAAGTTAGTACAATTTAGTAAGATTATTAATTAGATCCTGTCTAACCAAAACTAAGATCTAGTCATGATCTCAACTTAGACTTCCAAAATAGATCTAAGTTGAACTAGTGCTTATAGCCCTATAGGGGCTTGTCTATACTGGATCTCTCCACCAATTACTTACCTAACCTTACCTGCCAAACACCTAGTGCTCTAGATTTGTTTGAACTTTCTCTAGTCACTCTTAGTATCTAATCAACCTGATCTACTAAGCTGTAATATTGTATTAGCAAAATAGATATAAAACAACAAGGTAAAATAATGTTAATAGTATTAAGAATTCATTGGTCTGGTTGACCACGCACGATCAATCGGAAACCAGTCGGTCATATATGCTTAGAGTTTACTCCTCCAAGACTTCTCATTACCTAAGGTTACCTCCTCATAGGGTTGCCTAGCTTCACTCACTAGGACTTCCATTACTTGCCTTCACTCACCAGGACTTCCACCATCTAACTTCACTCACTAGGGTCTAACTTTACTCACTAGGACTTTCATTGTCTGACTTTATTTACCAGGACTTTCAC
The DNA here is from genome assembly GCA_037833815.1 of Zingiber zerumbet. NCBI lineage: Eukaryota > Viridiplantae > Streptophyta > Magnoliopsida > Zingiberales > Zingiberaceae > Zingiber > Zingiber zerumbet. The sequence continues at coordinate 2,701,292 of JBBMJZ010000067.1, read as the reverse complement.
CACCTATTTTCATTCATTGAGGTCAGACTTCACTTACAAGGACTTCTCCTTACCTAACCTTCAGTTAGGACTAGTCATTTAGTAGACTTCTTACATGCCTAACATCCAATTAGGACTTACCCTTGCTAGTCATCTAGTCCTGACTAAACTTCTCTCTTCTGAAAATCAAGTCATGTTTAGATTAACCCTTAGTCAACCTGCCTAACATCCAATTATGACTTACCTTTGCTAGTCATCTAATCCTGACTAGACTTCTCATTTCTAAACATCAAGTCCTCCCCATAGGGTTGTTTAGCTTCACTCACTAGGACTTCTATTATTTGCCTTCACTCACCAGGATTTCCACCATCTAGTTTCACTCATAGGTCTAACTTCACTCACTAGGACTTTCATTGTCTAGCTGCACTTACCAAGAGTTTGACCACCTATTTTCATTCATTAGGATCTAACTTCACTTATTAGGACTTTCCCTTGTCTATAACCTCTAGTTAGAACTAGTCATTTAGTAGACTTCTCTCCTGCCTAACATCCAATTATGACTTACTCTTGTTAGTCATTTAGTTCTGACTAGACTTCTTTCTTCTAAATATCAAGTCATGTTTGGATTAACCCTTAATCAACTTAACCATACTTAGATGTATTATCAAATATCGAAATCCTAAAGGTCGATTGTACTATACCCTTTCATATAGATGAATCTGATTTCTCGATCTTAATATGACGATATAGATAAGTTATATCATTCATCCACATTAAGCTCACTTGATTCTCGGATTGTGTCCATACCAAGTGATGTACTTACTTGAAATCAATTTAATTTCTCATTCAATTTCTTCAACATTTTTTTACTAATGAAATACTGCTAAATATATAAAAACAACTTCGATTAGTGTTAGTTTGTGTTTTTTCTGGGTGCCACTTTAACAACTAGCAACATCCTCAGTATTTAGAGTAGAAAGTGAAAAAAAAAAATTTTAAAAAAACAATACAAACGATATTTTGATTAAAAATTAATAATTCTAATTAATCTTATTGATTATTTTTAAAGATGAATAATTTTTAATTCTAATTAAAAATTTTTTATCGATCATCAAGATCAATTAGAAAGCACATGTAGTGGTCACTCTAAAAATCTAGCTAACATCTTTTAATTACGTCCGTTATTTGAAAAAAGAAATTTATAAAACATTTAGCCAGAGTTACAACTACCTAAACAATAATCTAAATATTTTACCACCGCCGTGCTGTGTACGCCTTCTGATTAAAAATGAACATTAAAGATGTGTTTTTAGAAAAAAATTAAATATTTATTAATTAAGAACGAGGAATGTGATGAAGATGTATGACAGCTTCCAAACGCTCAAAACAGGTCGCCCTCCTTTCCCCATCATCCGTCTCAATTATTCCACAAATTATTTTTATTTAATGCATTACACGTGGTGCGGTAGGTATCGTATAAAAAATTTTATATTATATCATATATTTATTAAAAAATTTAATATTTAAAAATGTACATCCTACAAAAATTTCAATTTAATTCATCATTAAATAGTACTAATTTTTTAAATTAGCACAAATAATTTATAAAAAAATTATTCAATATTTTAATATATATATAAAAATAAATCTCATATCAATATTGAAAAATTCAATAATTTTTAATATAAATCATATATATGATATGATATATACAATATATCAAAATATTTGATATTTTATTCTACCCTTGTACACACCAGACAAATAAATCATCATATTAAATTTAAAATTAATTTTGAAATTAGTCACCTCACATTTAAATAGTTTATTCTCAAGGTCACATGAAGTGAGATGAGGTATGATCACGGGATCGAACTACCATTCTCCAACTTCACTCCCTGCCAATTAATATGCACAATCTAGATCATCATCTTACTCCACTTCAACCTCATCATGAGAGTTAAAAAAACTCCAAGTGGGGTTAATAATGCTCTTTTGTTTTAGTCCTTAGTTCTTGGGCTCATGATTGTAGATATTTTCTATATTTTTTCATATAAACTAATCATGAGCAACCTTAAAAAGCACCAAATCAAGAGTGTTTGAATTGGCTGACGGAAGTTTCCTTTGAATTCAAATTTTGTCCTATTTTTTTTTTTAATTTATAATTCTTTTATCTAATTTTTTAAATCGATAATTATAGAGGTGACCGATTCGATTCCATATAAATTTGTCACAGACCACTGAACTAAATCTGGAAAATACTATAAATTCTAAAGGACACCCAACATCACAGATAGGTTTAACACCATGGGCATATGAGATATCTTACGTGAGTTTCAAATCCTCATTATATGAGTGCTTTGACTGCTTTCTCTACCTTACTATCTCACCGTTCTTCGAGAGCTAGTGAAATTTCATCCTTAACCGTAGTTAATTACGCCATTGTTTTTTTGAAGGAAGTAATTTAATAGATTTGTTTAAGAATGACATACAGGATACATCAAAGGTGTCATTTTATTCATGGCCTGCTAATTTATAATTAAGGATGACTTAGCGCGAGTGATGATTGTTGTTGGCTTCGTGTGATCAAAGTGGCACGCTAAGTGGACCTGATTTTTTATTTGAAGATTTTCATTAGCCTTTTTTTAGATAATTTAAACTCATTATTCTCAACTTTATGATTTTAGTTAAATTATGTACATTATATCTATGGTATAATTTTGTTGTTCATCCTTTTAAGGTATGGTTCTCACATAGAAAAATTATATTCTTCCTTCCAAGTAATTCTCCCATCGCTTGAGGTTCACTTTTAAATGTGCTAGGATATCTTTTGATAGTAACCTTAAAAGGTATATTTTCTTTAAGTAATACAGGGTCTTTTACTATTATCGCTTGAAGATGATTACGGAGAATTTCTCCAATTTTTCTTCAGTAGGAGTGAGACCCAAGGTCGCCATAACCGCCAATATCGTCTTAAGATTGTTGGATATTTTCCTTCAAGAAATTTATGGTATATTGAACTTCGGTGTTGAGATCCGACAGTTGGGACTGGTTAGTCATCTCGACGATGAGTAAATGACTCTAATCGGTGGAGTTCGGTATGGTGATCTGGACCATGTCCCATTTATACTCTTGGCATCCCCTTTCGGTTATCAATGTACCCTTTGGTTAAGAGACATGCCTTTCTTGGTATCGTCGCTACCAACCTAATTTTGTCGGTCGTCGAGTTATCACTTCGGATATCGACACAACCCCTTTGGGTAAACTTATTCCTAAGGATAAGAGTATTAAAATCAAAGTGAAAGTTAGACCTTCTTTCCTTAAGACGATATTGTCCTGCCGAGGTGCTTACGATTTATTGGAAATCGTCTTCAAAGATATAACGACTTGCATCTCGAAATAGGAGCACTCCAAATTTTGAGCCCTGCCAAACTTTCGAAGCCTTGAAACTCTTAAGCGAGGAGAGAAAGAAG
>JBBMJZ010000067.1:2674039-2695602 GCA_037833815.1 Zingiber zerumbet | reverse complement strand
TTTTTTCTTTGATTATGAGACTGATTCAGATAACAAATTTAGTAGGTGTTTTTGGGCTGATCATGTATCAAGGAGGGCATACAGTGTATTTAGTGATGTAGTTGTATTTGATACAACATATAACACCAACAAATATGACTTGATTTTGACACCATTTGTAGGAGTGAATCATCATCATCAGACAATTATTTTTGGTTGTGGATTTCTAAGTGATGAAAAAACTGAATCTTTTGTTTGGTTGCTTAAGAAGTTCATAGAAGCTATGCCTAAAGGTCCACCAAATGTTATCATTACTGATCAGGATCCTGCTATGACGAAAGTCATTGCACAAGTTTTCCCTCAAACAGTGCATCGATATTGTTTATGACATATACTAAATAAATTTTCAGATAAATTAGACCCTTTGACTTTTCAAAACCATTATCAAAGTATAAAGAATGTCATTACAAATTCTACAACACTTGATGATTTTGAGAAGTCATGGGAAAATGTTATCAAGTGTGCTAACTTGGAGAAAAATAACTGGTTATCGTCGATGTATGAATTGCGACACAAGTGGGTACCAGTATATTTTAGGCATGTATTTTGTGTTGGAATGTCAAGTAGTCAGAGATCTGAAAGCTCACATTCATTTTTCAAAAGGTATATCTCAAATAAGAACTCATTGATGGATTTTATTATTCGTTTCAATAAGGCACTGAGACACCAAAGACATAATGAGTTAGTTGTAGATCATATTGATATAAATGAGAATATGAGGATTAAGACAAACTGTCCAATGGAAACTCAAATGGTTAAGCTATACATGAAAAAGAAATGGGTAGAATTTCAAATTGAACTAAGCGAGAGTCATGGTTATTATGTGCAACGGGAATTTAGAGGAGTTGATTCAGTGATTTACCATGTGATGAAATTTCAAAGTTGTTCTTCTTCCAAACCAAGGGTGCTCACGTATGACAAACAGAGAGATTTCATATCGTGTAGATATACGAAATTTGAGTTTGAGGGCATTCAATGCAAGCATATGTTAGCTTTTTTTCGTGTCAATCAAGTGTTTCATTTGCCTGATATGTATATAATCAAACGATGGACAAGAGATGCAAAGGTTGGAGCAATATATGCTTTGGGGGAGAAAAATTCCAGTGATGATCCAGATCCCAAAAGATTTTTGACGTCGAGACACTCGAAGTTATCCTATAAAGCTTCAATATTAATTGATGATATATTTTTGACTGACGAGGGGACAAACTTCTTGGATAATTTGATTGTATTTACAACAAAATTCAAGAGATAAACATTTGCAGAACATGCGATGATGGAAATCAAAGGAAGAGATCCATGGATGAGAGTCTTTGTATTATTGATCCTTCTCCAGTAAGAACAAAGGGATGTGGGAAGAGATTGAAATCATCAAAGGAGAAGTCAACCTCAAAGTCTAGGATATGTCGTGGATGCGGACATCGAGGTGTGTCACATGACAAGCGCAACTGTCCAATTTTACAACAACGGTATGTCTTGATTAATTCTACATTTCTATTATAATTTTACTTGCAAACTCCAATTTATTTTATTATATTTTATAAATATGACGCTATATTATTTGTCAGATCAACTGAAGATAATCATCATAATTGCATTGACGACACATATGAAATAAATTTGACAATTATAACTGGTACTATCAAAGTTTCATTTTATTAAATTATAGTGGTTTATTGAGAAAATAAAGTTAATAATTATCTTTATTGTTGCAGATTCTAACAACATGTGCTAGAATGTTTATAATTATCAATGGCCGGTATTCATCTATTTCCTTTGTTTGCACAATTGGAAAGTATATTTCATCTTACTTTTATTAAGCTAGTATAGTAATGCAAATATAATTTCTAACTTGCTCTTTTAAATTTTGTAGATAGCTGGTGTTTCACTTTTTGACATTTTGTTGTCCAAATACAATTCAGTGGCTTGCTTAAAACTTGCATGCGGTATGAGATTTTATCAACTTTGTTTTATTTTGATGTATTAAAACATTTGAATATCTAATATTCAAATATTATGCAATTGGAACAATGTTTGATGCTTTCAGACAAGGCTGGAAAGAATATAAGCATATGTTTATCCTTCTTGCAAGTTTGGCATGTGTTGCGTTATGCCAATATTGCTCTAGCTCCTGGTTCTATCGTGACAATACTCTCAATGCATGGATGAATGTTATGCTATATTCACAAAATGGAATTTACAAAGTGACTATATGTTTTATAAGCGATTTTATGTTTTATAAGCACTGTTTATGTCTAATGAATTTATTAATGGTTGTGGTAAATTGTAAAGGCATCTTTTCAGAGTCAGTATTCTGTATAATATGTGCTATGTTTTTAATGAATTTCTTTGTTTACTTGATAACATAAACAAATAAATGTACTTCAATCACAGGAACAAAATTTATTTGATAGAAAATTACATAAATGAAAGTCAACTTATTACATAAATGAATTACAACAGATACTTTGAACAGAATAGCTTATAATGTTATAAGTTGATTCTTGTACAATCCCACCAATCAATCATCCACAACCGATGTACTCAGCAACTCCGTTAGATATCCTCTATGATTGGACCCAAACAAAAATATTTTATAACTATTATGTTCACTGAGAAGAATATTTTCTGACATTTCCTCTTTAGCAATTATCTTTCTTTGAGGATGATCCATGAAGCTGCAGCAGCAATGAGTTGCTAACGACGAAAATTGAGCTCAATGTCATCAATCCTCCTGTAATATTGTTTTTAAAAAGAAAATTAACATCGCTTATGATTTTGATAGATCCTGGAGTACTATTTAATCTATGAACATGACTTACCAGAAAGAGAAAGTGTCATGACAAAATCATATTTTGGGAGCAAAATGTCTATAGCAATGGAGATGGCGACTACATTGTATGCCACTGCCGATGCAAAGTTTTGGTGAACTCTTGCCATTGTCGCTTTGGCTAATGATACAACATCAACTATCTGTAAAATATCATCAGAGTTTTATCAGTAGGATGGATTTACAGCTACAAATAGAAAGTTAACAAACATGATAACTCATCATTATCTAGTCATGTTACTCCCAAATTTTTTGATTTATACATTTTACACTAGCTGTGAAAACCTCAAAGGTAATGGATCATTATATATGTGGTCTATTCGAGGATAAAGGAAAGCTATTGGTTGCTTATTGGAATATGTAGTGGATCAGACTACAACAAGAGTGAATCAAGTAATGTTCTTTTGTGTTATCTGATCAGTCATTTAGAAATAAATCATGAGTTTAGGGCTCAAACGTTTTTTGCAAATGGATGATTACTGAATAAGATTGGAAGATCTTATACCTGTGAAAGTCCGTAGCCTAAAAAAATAACTGATGCAGCATTAGACGCGACATTCTTCAGCAACTCCCACATCCTACAAACTAACTAACAAAGTTTAGGGAAAAAAAGTCAAACAGCGAGATCTCCATTGGCAATTTCTCATTCTGTTGCTCCTATCCATCCAAAAAAATAAAGTTACAAAATTTCATCTCTCAAATTCATGACATCTGAAATCTATAGAGAGAGCAAGTTGGACAAGGCAAATGAGAAGGAAATCGACAAAGTATTAACTCACAAAACTTGAGGCGTTGAGGCGAGGGCGACGAGGGAGACCAACTTGTCGATAGGAACGACGGATCAGTGAGCGAGGGAAAACCTAGCTTGGTGAGGCAACGGAGGGACGCGTCGGTGCATTGAATTCGAATATCTAGAGTAATTCCAGTATTACAGATACTGGGAGTTTGAACAAATATAAATTCAGGATTAGGCGGTGTTTCCTCTATGAGAGGACTCTTGCCTTTATCTAAGTAAGGATCCTGTAAATAGGAATATATATATATATATATATAATTTTCTCTCCTCCTCCGCTTCTATTCAAAACGACGGAGAGAATTTTTCCTAAATCTAAATCCCCCATCTCTCGCTCTCGCTCCTTCATTCCTTCATTCGCCGCCATCTTTGTCGCTGCTCACTCTTGCCTGGCAAGCAAAGCAAAGGCGCTGCAAGCTAAGCACAACTTACAGTTGCATGTTTATTCTCGAGCTGATTGGAAGCTCCTCAAACTGCCACTAAATACATAGTCGATGCTGGTTTGCTTAGCACCTCTCTCCGTTGTACAGAGTTAAAAAATAGATAGTGGAGTTGAAAGTTGAAAGACTTGTGATTGAGAATGAAGATGGATGCTAAGCAAACTAGCGTCGGCTATGTATTCGGTGACAGTTTGGGGAGCTTCCAGCCAGCTCAAGAACAAGCATGTGACTATAAGTTGTGCTTAACTTACAGCGTCTTTGCTTTGTTTCCCCAGTAGGAGCAAGTTGCGATGGAAGACGACTGCGAAGGAAGGAGGGAAAAATGAGAGAGAGAGAGCGGAGGAAATTTATATTTAGGCAAAAATTCTCACCGCCGTTTTAAATAGAAGACACAAGGGGAGAAAAAATAAAAGTAATATTTTATTGAGAAGAAATCAAACTGGCAACCTCATATATGCGCGTCGCTCGTAGTCGTGCCATTCTGTGGGTATAATAGATATATATATCAAAATTTTTAATATTTTTAAATAAAATTATATTTTTATTCTATTCAAATTGTAATAAAGAAAGTAATTAATGAAGGCCAGTCGTGTAGTCGACGGCTTTTCTGTAAATATCGTGGGTTGTTGTGTTAGCCGGCGTTACTGGAAGATTCGTATCAGCTGTTTTGCTTAAAATACAGTAGTACAAAAAGTTACGTTTTAAAAAATAAACTACTCCTTGCTTGCATCGTCATTGGTTATGAAACCACGCGGATGTCTGGACTTGCACGGCTGATATGTTTTGTTCTTTCCTCCATTCCACGCGAACTCCGTCCACCTTCTGGCGCTGTTTGAAAGCAAGATTCTACGTCGTCTAAAACAGGAAACAGGACAAGCATTTCCTTGATTGGCTATCGCATGATCAAATATAGACAAATGCGGCGAGGTTGGATAAATCATACGTTAGTTGTGCTGTTGCCTCCTTGTGAACGCACGTACGATCCTTAATTTCCTTACGAACCCATTTTCGTCGATTCTTATCTACACGAAGGAACGGAACGCGTTTGAATTCCACATTTTCATCTTCTCACGTCGGCAGCAATCTCCTCTCGATCTCTTCTGTTTTCTCCAGGTTCGTATTTCTTGATTATTCTCTCTCTTCTCGGGGTCTTTTTGTTCTGTTTTGGTTCTAAATTTGATATATGTTGATTGTTTCGGTATCTGTAGGAACATACCTCGAGCTAGGGTTGCAAACTTGCTGTTTTTTTTGTTTTTGTTTTTATTTTTATTGGAGATGTGCTGAATAGTGGGATCTTCTCGGATCCCTGTTCTAAATGTGCTTCTTTTTCGGTTTCTTGCCTATTGCTTGTAAAAAAAGGTTTTTCTAAATATTAATGATGCTTCTTTTATTATGTCTCGTTACTTTTAAAAGAGAGCATGTATTAGGAATTTGGACGAGGCGAATATGACAAGAAGTGGTATGAAAAAAAAAATCAGATAAATAACTCGTTTGGACTGCAACTTCCTATTCAAATGAATACCTTTGCAATTAACTGAAAAAAGGTGCTAGTGTGAACGTCTTAATTTGTTTAGATGTTGTACAAATTACAGATCGGTGACTTGTAAACTTAGATATTGCATATTTGAACACTTGTGGAGGGAGGGATGCAATTTCTATAGTGCATATGATCGAAGTCACGTAACTTAATTTTACATAATTTTACATTTGTGTTTCGTGGTTGTGAAGTATGGCCCCAGCCATGAGGGTAGACAAAATTATAATGCCATTTCAATAACTTGGAATTAAGATACTTTGCTGATTAATTTTCATTTCTTTGAAGGAATATTATGCAGAGGTTGTTTGTTGTATGTCTGTGATTTTCTGGCTATTTCATGTGATGTAGGGTACTTATTCCCGTTAAATTTGAGAATTTTTTCCGTGTAATTTATTTGCCACTAGTCATCATTAGTCTCCTTGTGTCTGACCATGGTTTTTTTGGCAACAGCTACATGGCAATTATTCTTGGTTTTCAATTAAGTCTTACATCATCCTGTTTGGATCCATTGGCCCATGAGGTGCATTGGATCATATCAATAGTAGTCGTCCTTTCTTATTATTTTTTGTGCTGCTCACGTATGAAATTGGAACCTTTATAACGCTAATTTTCTTTCCGCTCACTTCATTGCAGAAAGGATTTTCATTGAATTATTTCTCCTTTGCCTCGTTTCTGTGACCAAGCCATTTGACCTGTTTGCAAGGTTCAGGAAGATGAAGTTTCTGGAATACACTCCATTGGACAGGTGATTCTAAATGCTGCATGTGTTTGGGATTATAAGTATCTGCACTAACAGATGACACATTAAACTCTGATGCATTGCCAGCATAAATCTTTTCTTAAATCATCTAAACCTGGGAGAGAGTACCATCAAAGGGCACCTTGAAGCCTTCTCATGTAAGATTTAGTTTGACTTGTGTGATTTTTGGTATGATATGGTTAAAATTTAATTGCACATCTTTTTTTCTTTTTGGTTGTTCAGGTAAACAAACTGGGACAGATAGAAAGCTTTCTTTTAGCTTAGAGCAAGAGGTACAAGTATACAATGATTTTTCTTTGCCAAAGATATTCTGAATCAATTTATATATCATGCTCAGTAATAATTTGCACATGTCATTCATATTTATGTGATTTAAAGGAGATTTTGACTAAAATTTATTAAAGAAATATTAGTTATTTAACTTTGGATATTTTTGGTGTTTCCTTTGTGCTGATTTCAGTTTGTTAAATTATATTGTTTTAGTCTTGCATAGGGGTAATAGCTATTGTGCGTTACTGATGTTTATAGGTCTCCTATATGGGAGTTTAATTCTTCTCTATGTTTTTCTGGGTCAGATTCTTGATTATCTTGAGCAATCTTCTGATAATGATTCACCTTCATCTGTGGAGTATTTGACTAGTAGATCAAGGTATTAATATATTTGTTAGAAATTTTGCCCAGCAAGCTTATGAAGTTTTCCAATCTTATTTTTTTTTTTCTGGAAAATGCAGTCGGAAAACACTTATATATCTAGTTCTAACCCTCAGCCACATCTATCCTGATTATGACTTCAGGTACTTCTATTTCTATACCATACTTCATTAACTTCATAACTGGAAGAAAGGATCTTGGGTAATGTCACTGTCAGCTTGCCCCATGTGGAAGCAACATGGCAACCCGCTGAGAATCTTTTCTTTCCAGAATTGGGAGTGTTGTCAAGTGGTTTGACAGACGGTTTAATCCGTTGCTCTGCGAGCTGAGAGTTCAAGTCTCTCCATTTCCCTAGACTTGTGGTTGCATATAATTATTTATTTATTTTTCATTTGGAGTCTTATGGTCTTAATTTTGCCGAATGCATTTTGGGTTCATGGGAGTGTATCAAATTTAACATTTCTGTGAAAATTTGTCAACCTAGCAGTGCAGTGCGATCTCATCTGTATTTCAGAGAGGAAGACTGGGATAGTTTCAGGCAAACATTTGACAACTATCTCTTTGAAGCGGCTAGAGTATGTTCCTCTACTTGTTAGCGCTTGTCAATTTATGGGAATTATGTTTCTTTTTTTGTTTCTAAAGGTTTTTATATGACACCCAACAATTCTACATTCATATATATCTTAATACCAGAATAACTTGGTATCTTAGTATCTGAATGGTATTTTACAGGCCATGGTAGCATGAGGGTATCTTTTTAGAGCATGATATGTTTTCCCTGCAGTATTATCATTAACCTAAATCCTTAATATGAGCTTATAACAATTAACAACCCAGAAATTGAATCCAAGTTGCTTGTTCATGATCCATTCTGCATTCTGTATGTTTTTATTATCTGGCTGAAATTTTCAAATTTGTTCTTTTGGTACAATTTTGTGATGCAGTGGTTGTATGTTCCTAAATTGTTGTGGTCGTGGCAAAAGTGAGTGTTTCTTACTGAACTTGTGCATACAGTTCTTTTGGAAGAATAATGGATGAGATTTTTTTTTTTTTTGAAAATTTCTTTTTTGCATATCATTATCATTTGTTATATTCTCAATCATTTGCCCATGATTAATATGCTTTTCAATTTATAGGGGTTGTTTTCTCCTCTGAGACATCCCATAAAATTTTATTGGAGTTGTTATGTAGTGTTTTAATTTATGATGTTGTGTTCATAATGGTAATTGTGGTTGTTTAGTCGATGATACTAAAGTGTTGGTGATTGCACTGTTATTGAATATTGTGGCAGCTGAATTCTTGATGTACTTGAACAATACTGGTGGTGATAATGGCGGAGGTTGTGAAGGCAATAAAGTAGTTTATGGTGGGTTTGTGATGCTAGCACCGGCAGTTGGGTAATCACAATCGGACGTAGGATATTTGTTGATGGGTGGGCTGGTGGCTAGAACAACAGTGGAGATGAATGGAGTGGTAGTGTCTGGTTGTGGCAGTGATGGCTATGGTGACCGTTGAAAATTGTGATCTGAGCTTTTGATTTTAGTTGTGACTTTGAGGGCAGTAAAGATGCCAGCGTTGAGTCACCAGTGCATCTTAATTTGCAAAAATCTCGTGATTCACTTTTTATGATCTACATTTGTTTGTAAAATATAGAATATTGATTGCATTTCTTTAGTTGTAATGCTTATTCTGATTATATTTCCACTTGATTTTGTGGACATAGGAATGGGCTACTGAAAATGCAGGTTCTTCTCTTTTTGATAGCATGACCAATGTCATTGATGAGGTGACAAATGGTTCATTTGTTGTAATTCACTTCATATCCCAGCCATGGCTAACATTTTCTTATTGCAGGTGGTGAAATTAAATGAGTGTGAAATCTACAGCTACAACCCTGACTTCGACGGCAACCCGTTTTTGGAGAAAGGATCCATGTAAATTTCCTCATGATTCCTTGAATTAATTGTGGAATTGTGCATAACTAACTTGCTATTGACAAATGCAGATGGTCCTTCAACTTCTTTTTCTATAACAGGAAGCTAAAATGCATTGTCAGCTTCCGATGTTGTTGTGTCAGGTGGGCAGTCTACTTCTTTTCACAAACAAATTTTACGTGGTTTTCTTGCCAATTATCCTTTGCTATCAGATAACAGAAGTTAATACAATGCAATTTGCTGCTGTTTTGAACTTTTGCATCTCATGTGCAGCAACCTCATAGCCGAAGACTTTGGGGTCAATGAAATGATCGAAGACGAGGAAGAGGATTTCTTGATCGGCATGGACATGTAACTTGTGGAGAAATGATGTAGATAACCTGAAGTTGCTGGTGCTACAGATCTACTACACCTATATTTGCACAGTATGTTTGGTACATTTAAGTAGTGACTAATGCCGCTTGACCATCATGGTGATGTTGATGTTGGCTTCTGATATATAAACTAGCCGCTTGACTTGGGTACTTAACTAAAGCATCAGAATTCTGTGTCTTGTGTAATATTATCGGAAATTGGAAAGGTCCTGTGATGTATGTATCGTTTGTTTGCAGCGAGGATCTTGGATTTTCGCAATTATGTTGCTTTGTATTCTTAGTTCTTTTATGGAGAATGTTTTAGAAATTGTATCTATAATTTTTCAATAAACTTATATCACATAATATAAATTTCATGATATTTGTTAAATCTATCTTTCATATAAATCATAAAAAAAAATAGTAGAATAAATATTAGTTTATGGAGTAATAATATATTTAAAATTTTTGTTTTGCAGATTTAAAAACAAATGGTAATTTTTTTTTACACCTAAAGATGAATGATATATTTATTTTAATTTTCTTTTCAGCTTTTTAAATCTATTTCTTGAAAAATAAAACCGAATACAGAAAATTTTCTAAATAAATGGTGTATATTATGTTTTTAAAATCAACGATGCATTGGTTAATTAATCTCTCTGTCTGTTCCCGCTGAAATTGCCCGCTTCTTCTTCCTCTTCCGGTGGACCAAATTAAGATATTGCAGCGACCACGACAAGTCCGGCGAACAAGCGAAGCAGAGCGTGCTTTGCTCCGCTGTTCGCGTTCTACATTTCACCCTTCGCCCTTTATAATCTCAACTCAACCCCTTCTTTCCAAGAGACACGAATTTAACACTTGTCATCAAGTCCTGAACCTATCTCCCCCTTTGATGATAGCAAAAACGCTCGAATTTTCGTAACTAGCGATCGATCGATCGATCGAGGAGGAGGAGGAGGAGGAGGAGGAGGAGTTGCAGAATAATAAATGACGCGCATCTCGCTGTTGCTGGTCTTTTTGTCTCTAGTCGTCGGCTGTGTGCTCGCCGAGGACCCTTACATCTACTTCACCTGGAAAGTCACCTACGGCACCCTCGCCCCCCTCGGGGTCCCTCAACAAGTCATTCTCATCAACGGCGAGTTTCCCGGCCCAAACATCAACTCCACCACCAACAACAACGTCATCGTCAACGTCTTCAACCAGCTTGATGAGCCCTTCCTCTTCACATGGTTGATTCCTCTGTTTCTTCTTATTTCCAATTTCCGACGAGTCATCCATTCTCCTTCTTCTTAGTTCCTTTGCTTTCATTCTTTCCTTTTCAGGAATGGGATTCAGCATCGGAAGTGGTCGTGGCAGGACGGCGTCGCCGGCACCAATTGCCCCATCCAACCGGGCCAAAATTTCACCTACCATTTCCAGGTGAAGGACCAAATTGGTAGCTTCATGTATTTCCCGTCGCTCGGCATGCAAAAGGCCAGCGGTGCCTTCGGCGGCCTACGCGTCAACAGTCGCCTCCTCATCCCCGTCCCCTTCGGCGATCCTGCTGACGATTACACCGTCCTTATCGGCGACTGGTACACCAAGAGCCACAAGGTCCTGGAGAAGACCTTGGACTCCGGCGTCAGCATCGGCCACCCTGCAGGCGTCCTCATAAACGGACACACCGGCAAGGACGTTTCCGGAAACGACGAGCCGCCTCTCTTCTTCATGGAAGCCGGCAAGACGTACCGGTACCGCATCTGCAACGTGGGCATGAAGGTGACTCTCAACTTCCGGTTCCAATCACACTCGATGCTGCTGGTGGAGATGGACGGCTCTCACACGATGCAGAACGACTACCACTCCCTCGACGTTCACGTCGGCCAGTGCCTCTCCGTACTCGTCACCGCTGACCAAGCCCCCGGCGACTACTACATCGCGGCCACCTCGCGGTTCACCAAGTACACCATCTCCGCCACCGGACTCATCCGCTATAACGGCTCCAATACCCCGGCATCCAAAGACGTGCCGCCGGTGCCCATCGGGTGGGCCTGGTCGTTCAACCAGTGGCGCTCCTTCCGGTGGAATCTCACGGCCAGCGCTGCTCGCCCCAACCCGCAGGGCTCCTACCACTACGGCAGCATCAACATCACCCGCACCGTCAAGCTCGTCAGCTCCACCGGGAAGGTCAACGGAAAACGGCGGTACGCCCTCAACGCGGTGTCGCACCAAGACACCGCCACGCCGCTGAAGCTGGCAGAGTACTTCGGCATCGCCGACAAGGTGTTCAAATACGACATCATCAGCGACGAACCGCCGGCGGCGAAGACTCCAATCCAGATCGCGCCCAACGTGCTAAACATGACCTTCCGCGACTTCGTCGAGGTGGTGTTCGAGAACCCGGAGAGGACGACGCAGGCCTACCACATCGACGGCTACGCCTTCTTCCCCGTCGGGTACTCTGTTCTTAACCAATACTCTATTCCTTGAACTCCGCCATTAATTTATGTGCATTCTTTTTTTTGAAAAGGATTGGGCACGGGAAGTGGACGCCGGAGAGCAGGAAGCTGTACAACAACTTAGACGCGGTGAGCCGGCACACAATCCAAGTGTACCAGAGATCGTGGTCGGCAGTGTTGATGACTTTCGACAATGCCGGGATGTGGAACCTGCGGTCGGAGCTGTGGGAGCGGCGCTACTTGGGGCAGCAGCTCTACTTCACAGTGCAGTCTCCGGCGAGATCGCTGAGGGACGAGTCCAACATCCCCGACAACGCGCTGCTCTGCGGCGAGGTCGTCGGCCTGCCCAAACCGCCGCCCTACGTTTAATCGATAGTAGTAATGGTTAATTATCCGTCTTAATTTGGTCAAATTAAGCAAATTAAGATGGGGATTAAAAGAGATGAGAGTGTCCATTAATTGAGGTGAGAATCCATCTTTGTTAATTAATTAGCGCATAAAATAACGCTCTCGAGGTAGCAAATTGAGCCTGTTAAATAAGAACGAAATTAAGAGCTATATGGAGAGGGCCGACTGCTGCTGTTTTGTTGTAGCAACTATTTCTGCGACATTTTTTGAGGCTGATCTTGAACTTAATCTTTCTATTCAAATTATTGTTCACCAATTGCACAGCAATTTTGTTTTTATTTCTATTCAAATTATATTCTAGAGTAGAGTATTCGGAATTTTATTTCTTGAAAAATGAATTTTGAAATAATCCTTTATTAAAGATGAATAAGGGTGTAAATGAATCAATTAACTATTTGGAGTTTCATTTGACAAAGCTCATTTAATAAAATTTGTTAAGATAAATAACTAAACTCAAGTTTCATAATATTCGGCTCATTAGCTCGTGAATATATTTGTTAAACTCATAAATCAACTTTTAAATTAAAGAATAATAGTTTTGATATTAAATTTATAGATTTTACACCCTACTTATAAAATATATAAAAATTATAAATTTTAATAAAAATATTATACTTTTCTTTAAATATATAATTTAGTTTTTAATAAGTATTTAAATTTATAAATTATATTTATTAAGTTCGTTTAGGTTCAATAAACTCGTCAGCTATGTATATATTTGTTAAATAAAATCCGAGCTCGATTCGATTATAACGATTTAAACTCAAGTACTCAAGAGTTTACCTTGAATTGACTCGATTAACCCCTAAAGATGGACGAAATCACGCTCTACCGAATGAATTTGAATTCCGGCCCGTTTATGGTAGCCTTTCCATCTTTATATGCGTTCAACCTTCACCTGTCAGTAACCGGACAGCTCACCCAATCCCAACAGAATCACCTACCAAATATACATCTGAACGTTTTTTCTCGCCAACATACCAAATCCTACCCGCATTGAAAAAACGAAACGCCAAAGGATATATCCTCGGACCCCACGAGTCCCGCTCCGTATTCGCTAATCAGAAAGCAGTCTGGTACAACAATTTGTATCTTGTTGGGAACGATCACTCGACTTCGACGATTGCATCAACTTTTATACGGCCCGTCCCTTCTCTTCGCTCTCTCACACTGCTTCATTGAAAGTAATGGAATCGAAGCAGGTACGCCGCGACCAGTGGCGGCCTCGCCGCTGCGTGGCCTTCACCGTCGCTGCGATCATCGGTGTCGCCCTCCTCCTCCTCATCCTCGGCCTCACCGTCTTCCGCCCCCGACACGCCGTCACTAGCATAAACTCCGTGCATCTCAGCCGGCTAACCGTCGGTCTTGACGTACCCAACCTTGCCGTCGACTTCAACGTCACCCTCACCCTTGACATCGCCTCCACCAACCCCAACCACGCCAGCTTCCGCTACGACGCCGGCGACGCCGTGCTCTACTACCGGGGGCAAATCGTCGGTGAGGCGGCCGTTCCACCAGGGAAGGTCGCGGCCGAGGGGTCGGTGAGGACCAACGTCTCTCTCTCCGTGATGGCCGGGAAGCTCATCGGGGACTCGGCGCTGTACTCAGACGTGATATTGGGGTCGGTGCCCTTCTCCACCACGACGAGGATTCCGGGGACGGTGGCGATTCTTGGCATCTTCAAGCATCATATGGTAGCGTACACCATGTGCGATCTCGTCGTCGGTGTTCGTAATCGGTCAGTGGAGAACTCCAATTGTAGGTACAGGACAAAATTCTGAGCTTTTTGTGAAAATTTTCTCTCCAAACAAAAACGGTTCTTTTGTCGATACGAAGACCCCTAATTTGTTCACGAACTGAATCGGCTCTTTGACTGCGATTGAATGGGAAAACGCAAAAGCAAAAGCAAATCTTTTGGGAACAAGATGAATGTTCGATTGGATTTCGATTAAGCTGCAGGTTGTTATGGATGGAATAATTTTTCTGCTAATGATCTAGTTATGATACTAGAACTCCCACGTATGTAACACACAGCTTTTCAACAAAATAAAGTTTTGAATGCAGAGTTGATGCGTTTCTCATGTATCTTATCAAAATGTTGTCCTTTCCAAAATTTCATACCACGAAACTCATGGAAGTTTTGGATGACTCAAGAAACATGATCATTGTGTAATTTCAGCTGCAACATGACCTTTGTTCTCCTTTAACTGGAAGCAATACTTAAGTTGGCCAACTTGGTAAGGAACAATTCTGCTAGGTTTGTGCTTGCAGTCAAGAATCAGAAAAGGTATATATCTTAAGAAACCTGAAAGTGATGAACTCAACTTTTGGTTAACATATGGGTGTATTAAACTTCATTTGTTATGATTGTATCTTCTGAGTTCTCATCCAATGACTGCAGAAAACTACCATAAAATCATCTGCTTGTTACCAACCATGTGATTTTTTCTGGTAGAAGTAGTTGGATTGATGTTGAAGATGACGAAAAAGTAAATATGTAAAGAACAATGCCTTTCTTCAAAAGTGAAAAAGTACTGAATAATGTTTTAAGCTGTGAAGGGGAAAAAGAAACTTGTGAGAGTTGCAAGAATGCATGCTCAAGATCAAGCATTCATTGGCAGTCTCACTTCTGTTGTATGAATAGTTCGTAGAGTGATCTATTATTATCATCTACAGGATCAAAATTTTTGTTCAAACATAACTTCTTTACGAATTAATCACAACAGGCAGGACATTGTAAGGCATGAAGATTCAAGCATAATTAGTTAGACCTCAATCACTGATGCTTTTTAACAGAAAAAGGTGTCACTGGAATTCTCTGAAGGACCTTTGCGTCGAGCGCTGTACAGTATTTGTTAATTTCAATCATTGCCTTTTCAGCTACAGCTTCAACATGGACTTCATATTTCTCATATAGAACAGGTGCAGTGTACTTGTTTGAGCTCTATCAAAATTAATTAATAAGAGAAAGTGGATCTCTAATTCTTAAATTACGGACAAGGGACAAGAGGATCCCGCCGTCTACGATGAGAGGTGTCAAAATATAAAACAGAAATATAATTGGGAGACAATTAAATGCTCAAAAGAAGAAAAAAAAAAAGGTAATTGAAGAAACTAAATTGACTCCGAGATAACTTTTCTTTTGACGGAAAAAAAAATCTCCAAGATTAACGCCCCGTACATGCACAGTATGAATTGTTGAATGTGAACATACTTTGTGAGAAAAACAGAAAATCAGATTATGAAAAGAACTTAAAGAGCAATAAAATCTGAACATTTTAATCCACGTAAAGCATATAGGCAGCAGCTTTACAGCGTCACTATTCCGGTTATTTCATATCATGAGGCGTACCACAAGAGCTATGCTTACGAATATTACTTCAGGTAAAATAACTTCAGGAAATTTTGTTGGAGACCTGAAAGACATGAATTGAAAAAGATCACGAGGCAGTTCCTGAAAAATGCATGAGCAATTGTAAATCCATAACCAACATTTCTAAAGTTACTCGCCATATTTTGTCTTAGTTAAAATATCCTCACTCCACTAGGGAAAGGAAGAGAGGGGCTGTTACCTAATGAAAAAAGATGCTGCTTAGACCAGAGAAAAACACACAGCCAGTAATAGTGTAAGAAAGTGGCAAATAAAAGGCAATAGATGATAGCCAATCCATTCAAAAAGTAGCCATATGATGGTAACTCCGGCGAGCATGCTGCCAGGCAACAGCAAAATGCAAAATAAATTTATCAATCAGGATGTATTAATTAATCTACATAGAATTGGTTGATGTTGGTTAAACAGAAGGGAATACATTCTGACAAAAAGAAACCAGAGTAAAAAAATCAATACTAACTTTGACCTGAGTTTGCAAACAAGACAAATTGTCAATATAGTCCGGAAAGCCAAAAGTTTCTAAAAAAGAAGTATATAATAGATCAACATGCTTACATTCAATAATTAAAATGATATCACATTTTACAGGACATTATTTGACAAACTCGTTTGTGGCATAAACCATGGTCTGAATGTGTGATATTGTGAAATGACTACTCTGACATCTTTACTAGTACCATCTACTGAAGATCACTAATGAGATCAGACGCATGTTTGACATTTGCTGTCCCCGGAGTGAGGGTGCCGTGGTAGGATATTCAGGTTGTCTCTTAAGTACCTGCGGTTCGAACCCCATCTACGACGTATTTATAGGAATTTTCCTCCAAATAGAGGGTGTAATCAAAGAATGCTGGGCTTCTGAGTTAGTCACCGCGTGCGCTTTCTGATTTACCCTAGTGACCGATGGAAAACTTATATGAGACCGGACCGGTCATCTCAAAAATAATCAATAAGGCTAACTAAGATTATCTTGACATTTACTTGATTTGAATACTAGACCAAGTACTCTGTTTTTTACTTAGAAAGTTGAAAGGTAAAATCTAAAAATCATCAAACAATTGTACCAATCTATTCTCACTGGAAAAATATCAATTGTGCAAAGAAATCTCAAATAACAACAGAAATTTCCACAAGATGGAACAACCCTCTGATTATGCATAACAAAGAAATTTTCCACTTAAAATGAAACTTACAAACTGAGAGAAAAATAAAATAAAATTCAAGCTCCTAAAATTAGCTATTTAGCCTGATCTTACATTTCCATTCATGATAAAAGTTACCGACTATCTTCAAAGTTTATTCTTAACCTTGAATCTTGAACTTCAATTGAGGATTATCCACACATACTACTACTGAATTCTGCAGTTTCATTTTAAACCAATTTTGATTCTAATCCAATGGAGGAAAATTATACATCCACACCATCTACATACAATGTTCATGATTCCATTGCTTAGATCTTTACCACCTAAATTTTACACGCACATGAAATGGTAAGGAAGACTCTATTCAAACAGCTACTGATAGAAAATGAAAATAAATTTAGTATTGTAGAGTGAAACATACATTTTCCTCCTCCAAGGATGGCATGCACTGGTTTTTTCCTCTCAAATAGATGTTTCTACCTAGGATCATGAAAAAAAGTATCCTCATCTGAATCTGAAGACAATGAACCCTTGAACTCATGAACCATATCCCATTCATCGGATCAGCCATGTGTTCACCCGTTTTAGACATCATCATGTAAAACTCCTCTTAAAAAATGAAAATAAATCCAAAGCAATAATTTTCTTTAGAACTAATAGAAAAAATATCCAATCTATCAGTCGACGATCAAATTATAACTCGGAAAATATATTAACTCATCAACGACAACAAAACGAAATGATCTAAAGACAACTATGAGAAGATAAGCGTTTCACAATACCAAGGTTCGTAGTTCATTGAACCTTGGTTTTCAGTTTGTCATTACTCTTTGAAATCGGAAAATTCAAAGACATTCCAAAACTTTGTGATGCAATCAAATTCGATAAGAAAAAAAAAATACACACTAAATGATGAGAAATCGATCGCAACATATTGAAATATGAAGAAAGATTAAAAACAGGCTTCCAATCTTGTGATAGGGACTCTCTGGCTTCCTTCTCGCGCAAACTGAAAGTGGCGAGGAGTTTGGACTGTCCCGTGGAGGTGCTGGGTTGGCTTACGTGTATACCTAAGAAATGAAATAAATAAACTGTAATTTACAGCATCCATATTTCAAAAATTCAATTTACCAAAAATCATATTTCTTTCATACTATACTTCAGCTCATTGAAGTCCCAAATTAATATGAAAAATTATTATTATTTATTTAAACCGAATTAAGAATACAAAATTATTTAAATTTGAGTTAAGCTAGTTTGATATATCAGTACCGAAATCTTATGTCGTATAACATACTAAAAAGTTTGATATATAGAAAAATCGTATTGATACTGTATCAAAATTTTAATATATCAAAATTTTAATATACTAATTTTCGGTATAGTATAAATCCTATACCCAACCCTATACCGTTTATACTGAAATTTTAATATCAATATGATATACTAAATACCGAACTATTAAATTAAATATCGATATCATACCAAAACTTTTTGTTACGATTTAATACTGTATTAAAATTTTTAATATACCAAAATGTCAATAAAATGTGATATATTTCAATATTAGTTCAGATTCTCTAGTCATTTATCCCTGGTCGACCTCAGTTGCTCTTCCATGTCTTCCCCCGTTCGAATAAGCTATCCGGTCTCCTTTGGCGCCTTGCTGCTTTGTACTGGGCCTCAGTTGTCTTACGTATCATCCCGAGCTGGACGGACGGTCGGCTCGGACATACCTCCTGCCGATCGGGCCCTGATTGTCCCGACCAGCCGTTGCAATTGTCCTCCGTTTGGTCCTTTGACACCTGAGCGTTGACCACCTTGACTTTGACCTCCACCTCCACCTTGGCAGTTTACCCCTCTATTGCCACATCAGTACTTATGGCAGAATGGGCTAATCCAGTCTTTCACAATAAAGTGATAAATGGAACGGCTATGAAACGACTTATTAGCAGGTTAATCGATCATTTCGAAATGACATATACATCACATATCTTAGATCAACTAAAAACTTTGGGTTTCCAGTAAGCCACTACTACATCTATTTCATTAGGAATTGATGATCTTTTAACAATCCCTTTAAAGGGATGGTTAGTATAAGACACCGAACAACAAAGTTTTATTTTAGAGAACACCATCATTATGGGAATGTACATGCGGTAGACAAATTACATGAATCCATTGAGAAAAAATGGTATGCTACAAGTGAATCTTTGAGACAAGATATGAATCCTAATTTTAGTATGATTGATCCTTCTAATCTAGTACATATAATGTCCTTTTCGGGAGCTAGAGGAAATGTATCTCAAATACATCAATTAGGGGTACGAGAGGATTAATGTCGAATCCTCAAGGATAAATGATTGATTTACCCATTTAAAGCGATTTATGTGAAGGAGTTTGGATCTAGATGACTTGGATTTCTGAAATTTTTGTAATAAAAATGAAAGTGTGGAGTGTGTAGAAGGTAGATATGGTAAAAAATCTTGATTTGGAGTCTTTTACATGAAGTTATAGGCCCATGTTAATTGATACAAAGTCTAAAATTTTCTAAACTTTATGAGCAATGTTGATAATCTTTTACGATAATAACAGAGGGCACTCTTGGACTATAGGGAACTGTAGAAACCTACAAGAGTTGGAATGAGTCCGATCAGAGATCTCTAAGTTCATAATAGATTTTGATCGAAATCAATTGATTGATCTAGATAAATTAGATTTCTTAAATTTTACAATGAGTTGGAAGTGTGGAGTATATAGAAGATATATATGGTATCCAATCCTGGTCCTAATGCACATAAGCGATGATGCAGTGATAAGGGGGGCCCACTCTGCAGAGGATCATTGCCACGGTGGAATTCAAAGTCAAGGCGGTCAACTAGCTGATATCATTGGCTAGTCGGGCGAGGTGGTTGCCCGACCGAGAGAATAGGTGCCCGATCCAACGTCACCTCTGGCTCAGCAACGCGCCGAGCAGCTGACACTCAATAAAGGAATAGATACCAAAGATATGCAGAAGACATGCCGAGCGACAGGAATCGGGACAGGTGCAGTGGAGTGCTAGCTGAGCAGACGGGTGTACCTGATCTGTTAAGTACAGTCGAGCGGCAGGCCCACTCGGCCTAACGATGGATCCATAGAATCATCTCTCGACATCCTTTTGGAAGTTAGTGCCGCTAACAAGCGGCATGGTCAGATAGAAGATTATACGTCGGAAGCTTCCACTGTCATTTCAGAGATATGCTCGCCCTGTTAAGGTACTGTGTCAGGGGCACTTTATTAACAAGTCTTTTTAGGGAAAACTTGGGGACGCGTGCTCACCTTGGAAAGCATGCACGCGGGCTACAGGAGCTCTATATAAAGGGGGTTCAAGCATCGGTGGAGGTATGCGCAATACACTTGTTGCTACTGTTCATTCTCGTTATCTTTGCTCCGCTTTCTACTTCATTGCCGGTGACTGACTTGATCGTCGGAGGTCCAACGGCGGGGACCCCTTCCCTGGCTCGGCACTGACATGAGCTGTGTTGCAGATCGGAGCGTAATCTGCATACGTTCAGCAGGAGCACCACATCCCCAGCATTCCGTCTCTTTGACTTCCAGACAAGATCATATTTGGCATCGTCTGTGGGAACATAGCCTGCATCCAAGTTGAGAAGATGGAGGACGCTGGATGACTTACTACTGTGACGCTCACTAAAGAAGAGTTCGACATGCTCATACAAGCCCGAGCGGCCAAGATGCTTGAGCAGCAGCAGCAGCAGCAGCAGGTGTTAGCCGATTGGCAAGTGCAGCAGCCGGCAATGTCCGCAGCAGGAGGCCGAGCGGGATACGAGGACCGACCGGAGTAAATTTCCATCTGGGGGAAGAAACGAGGGTCGATTGGCATGCATGGGAAAGCGTCGCCCACGCCCATCCCTTTCCATCAGGCTTTGTTCTAAACCTCCTCAGAAATAACCCATGCAAACCAAGAGCGAGAATCGTCTTTGGATGACGTGCCCGTTCTGGACGCACAAAAAGGCAAGGTACCCAGAAGTCATGCCTCGTCCAAGTGGATTAATCGACAGTTCTCTGAGGAGATCTTGCAAGACCTTCTGCCGAGGCACTATACTTCATTGGCGATTGGAGAGTACAACAGGTCGACTGATCCAGATGATATCTGAATAAGTTTGACAACACGACCACACTTCACCAATATACAGATGGGGTGAAATGTCGAGTCTTCCTCACCACCCTCTCCGGATCGGTGCAAAGGTGGTTCAGAAGACTGCCGGAAGGACACATACGCAGCTCCAAAGACTTCCGAGCTACTTTCCTACATTAGTTCGCCAGCAGCCGACGCTAACAAAAGACGAGTGTCAGCCTCTTCTCTATGAAGCAAGGATCGAAGGAAACACTCCGAGCCTACATCCAGCACTTCAATAAGGTGGCCATGGGCATCCCATCGGTCTCATCCGAGACAATGATGAACGCCTTCACTCAGGGGATCGTTGAGGGAGAATTCTTCCGATCGGTCATCAGGAAGCCGCCCAAGGACTTCGGCCACCTGCTCAGGAAGGCCAACCAGTACATAAATATGGAAGAAGCCCAAGCGGCAAGGAAGGAGGTACCAGTCGATCCCGCACCAGCACTCGAGTGGCGTCCGACGAGCAGCTATCAACCACCCAAAGGGTCGAGAGCGGAGGGAGCAAGACCACACCAGAAGGCCAGGGACACATGTCATACAACATGTGTCTGCCGGTTGGCAGAAGGCGTCAAGAGGCAAGGGAGTTCAGTGAACATCATCTTCAAGAAGGCGTTCTATCAGCTGCAGATTGATCGAGGCGAGCTGTTGCCCATGGCGATCC
>JBBMJZ010000067.1:2660422-2673650 GCA_037833815.1 Zingiber zerumbet | reverse complement strand
AAAAGAATATGATGATGATGATGTTGATGATGATTGTGATTAATATGTAAATAGGGACTCTTAAAATATATAGTAATATAATATTTAGAAATGAGCAAATTAGAATATCAAAACTAAATAAATTTTGCATGGTTTATATATGGTAAATAAAAAATTAATTTATAGTTGAACAAACCTCAAAAAAAGCTAATCACCACGATCTGATGGCTCTTAAGTCTCTTGTGACTTATGGTTTCGTGGTCGAGAGGTCCAGGATTCGATCCTCAGGGTGTCATTGCCTGGGATTAGCATCCTGATCATGCGCTTTCAGTTGTGTACCTGCATTTACCTCCCTCAATATCCGTGGGACCAGCTCTAGGGGGGCCGCTAATGTGACGATTCCATATTTTTTGAGTCTCTTGTGACTTAAAACCATGTGGTGCCTGAGTGTGGACGAAATTAGCCACGATCGCTAGCATACGGGCAAAGAGGGCTTCATTATCCGTGTCATGGGCGGCTCTGATCCAATCCTCCTTGGCTCTCCTCTGATCCTTAGTGGTCCTTCTCTGCTCCTTAGTAGGCCTCCACTAGTCTATACAAACCATTCTCTCATCCATTGACTTTAGTTGAGTGCACAGTTCTTCATTTTCACATCTTAAAGAATGCATCTCAGTAGATGAAGAGGAACTAGCATGACCCCTAGGAGTCCTAAAATGATGAAATGTCACTTTGGCCTAGGAGCCAAGGCCGTAGAGGGTGGAGTTTTCTGTTCTTTCACCGACAATATCATAATATATCTTATTTAGCACGTCGATGGATAGAGACTGTGACTCCCCGCTTCTTATAATGGCTGAGATACTTGAGCCATTCTTTCTGTCATTTGCTCTAGTATAAAAAAAATATATAATATTGATTAATATCCAATTTGACCATAATTACTCAAGTTAATCAAGATAAATATGAATAAATATAATAAAGTTAATAATCTTACGTGTAGGGCTTGGGATCTAGAATTGACAAATGCTCTATAAAATTGTACAAGTTTGATAATAAATACAAAATTTGTTATAAAGTATAATTTTAAATTAAAACTCACAAGATCCATGACATGCTCAGCAATAAATTTGGATCCTAACGTATACCGAGCGGTTCTGATGCTCGGGCCACCTGACTCTATATTTCTGTTTGATCAAGCCTTTTCAGTATTTTCTCACCACCTTTCTATAGTTTAAGTGGTCGTCCATGCATTCTATGTTGCCTTGGAAATAAACGCTAGCTAGTGCTCTTCTTTCTTATATAGTACATAAGGTCTCTGTAAAGTTTGACACGGTAGCTATTCCATATAACTTTAAATTGTTCTTTTAGCGCTTCTTCCCGTGTATATCTTTTCTGCAATTATAAGTTGAGAATTTAGTATATGAAAGGATCAATATATTATGGAATACTAAATATATTAAATTTACTTACTATGAATTCATTATAATAAAATATCTTCATCTTCTTGTCTACATGCCTCAATGTAGTGCATACTCGTTCTTTAAATTTTTCAGTGATATAAGATGCAATCCAATGACCATCAGGAACAAATGTGCAAGAAAAAAAATACTAAGGTATAAAACATTAAAGAAATATATAAACTTGAGTTGCTAATAATAAAAAATACTTACGAATCTCCGACAGCTTTAAGAACCTTGTAGCCACTGGGTGCTGCTGTCTACTACTCAACTATAATAATATATGTAAAATAACATTACAACATAACATACTAAAGTTTACAAATAAGCATGACATCAATACAAAGTAATATGAAAATTAACAGTTTCAACATCACATTAACATTTGTCTAATCAACGTTAACCATTTTAAAGTCTTCATCGCTAGACTCTGTTAGTACAAATTCATCCTCACTATTGGATATCTTTCCATCATTTATCTCCTCATAAGTAACATAACATCTACAAGTAATTGAGATGTGGATTGGAGTTGTGAATCAACTGAATGTCTCTCCATTTCGTCATTCTGAAATGCATCATGATTTTGTGCAGTGATGGTGTTCAACATTTCTATAATTGAGTGAGGCTTCATTCGACTAACAAAAACCATTCACTACATCTTCTTTTCTTCGTAGGATATTCAAGATAAAAAACTTCATCCTCTTATATCTCGAAAATAGAAGGTTCAAACTTGTTGAACCTTTTGTTTGCATTAACCTCAACTAAATTATAGTTTGAATATATTCTAGTACCTGTTCTTAGGGTAGGATCTATTGAGAATCTTTGGGCCGACTAGAAGGGGGGTTGAATAGACATTGCCAAAACTATTGGGACACTTCAGGGCTAGGGGGGTGAATAACTCATTTCGCTTCGATGATGATGATTGGCAGCAGAATACTCGAAGCTAAGCTCCTCCAATGCTAACAAATAAGATTTACTTGGTATCAATCTCAAATGAGATGACTAATCCAACGATCCACGTAATGCACACCTCTACACTATGAAAACACTCCTCAAAAATAATTCGGAGGTAGAGAAGCCTCGTACAAGCTCAAGAACAAAAATACAACTTCAAATAAGAAAACAAATGTAAATACAAATCAAAACACGACTTAGCACTTTGAACCTTGATTTGCTTGAGCTCTTCTTGCTTTGGAATGCCTCTTGAAGGTGGGAAATGCAACAACACTTGTCTCCCAAAAATCTCAAGAACTGGCGCTGAAAGCTCTGAATGAAACAATGTCCGAAAACCCTTTTCTAGTGTTCCCGTTGGTGCCTTAATCGATTAAGAATTTCCTTAATTGATTACCATGTCAGCAATCTACATAACAGCTATATTTCTGAAGCTTAATCGATTATCCTAATCGATTAAGCCTTCCTAATCGATTAGGAGGCTTTCTGTTCATGCGAGAATTAGCTTTAATCGA
The DNA here is from genome assembly GCA_037833815.1 of Zingiber zerumbet. NCBI lineage: Eukaryota > Viridiplantae > Streptophyta > Magnoliopsida > Zingiberales > Zingiberaceae > Zingiber > Zingiber zerumbet. The sequence continues at coordinate 2,670,751 of JBBMJZ010000067.1, read as the reverse complement.
TTAAGGCTTACTGAATCGATTACCCTAATTGATTCAGCTTCATTCTAGTTCTCACAGAATGGAGCTTAATTGATTAGACTAATTGATTAAGCCCTACTGAATTGCTTAAGATAAGCGATTCAGCTCCCTTCTATTTCTCGCGAATCCAAGCTTAAGAGATTAAACCAAAAGCTTAATCGCTTAAACATGGTGTAATCGATTAGCTTAATCGATTACCACCCTTGACTTCTAAACCTAAGTCTAGGATTCCTCTACCCAATATCTGGTCAACCGTAACCTGTTGGGACTTCATATTGTCTAGCATTTGGTCACCTTAACCCGCTGGGACTTCTTCACCAAGTGCCCGGTCAATCCTTTGACCCCACTTGGACTTTTCTCCTTGTACCAAGTGTCCAGTTAGCCTTGACCCACTTGGACTTCTAATCACTAGGTGCCCGGTCAACCTTTGACCCACCTAGACTTTTCTCCCTATGTCAAGTGGCTGGTTAACCTTAACCCACTTAGACTTACCGTCTTGTGCCAAGTGTCCGGTCCTCCATGACCCACTTGGACTTCCAAACACCAGGTGTCTGGTCAACCTTGACCCACTTGGATTTCCACATGCCTAGTTTCACTCACCATGGCTTTTCACCACCTGGCTTCACTCACCAGGATTTTCCTCTACCTAGCTTCACTCACTAGGGTTTTTTAACTGTTTGGCTTCACTCACCAGGACTTTCCAGCTGTTTGGCTTCACTCACTAGGACTTTTCATTTGTTTAGCTTCACTTACTAGGACTTTTTACCTGCTTTCACTCACCAAGATTTTTCAACTGTCCGGCTTCACTTACCAGGACTTTCTAGTGAAGTATTCAGTCAACCTTAACCTACTCGACCCTTCTTGTTTTGCGAACCATCCCGTTGGTCTTGCGCTTATCTAACCTTCAGTTAGGACTTTTCCAAGTCAAGTATCTGGTTAACATTGAGCTACTTGACTTTTCTCGCATTAAACTGGCCAACCTTGGCAAATCACTCCAAATGGATAATTGTAACTGCAATCTTCGTATATTATTAAATATCAAAACTTAAGCATCAAGACTCAAGCTTAGTCAAACTAGTCAACCTTGACCTAGGAAAATTGTACCAACAGGTTGAGCCCCTAAGAGGACGACAACGCTTTTTGTTAGCTCCCACTCGGGGAGGTTGAGCCCCTTAGAAAACGTTGGCACTTTGTTAGCTCCCGCTCGGGGAGGTTGAGCCCCTTAGGACATCAACACTTTATTAGCTCTCTCTCAGGGAGGTTTAGCCCCTTAGAGGACGTCAGCGTTTTGTTAGCTCCTGCTCACGGAGGTTGAGCTCCTTAGAGGACATTGGCACTTTGTTAGCTCCCACTTGGGGAGGTTGAGCTACTTAGGATGTCGACACTTTGTTAGCTCCCACTCAAGAAGGTTGAGTCCCTTAGAGAACGTTAGTGCTTTATTAGCTCCTTCCAATGAAGCTTATGATAATAGAAGTTGGGAGCACATTTGGATATGCCATCGATTAAAGCACTCATAGTGAAGTGACATCTCCAAAGTTAGTAATAGCTTTTGATTTAACTCTGATTTGTATACAACTTGCAATTGCTTGCCAAGATTAGTACTAATCCTTCTATTTGAGAAGTAGACATAATTCCATAAGAGTGGTAGCAATATATTAAAACATACCATACCGAGTATATCAAAGACATAATATGCATTGTCCTTTTCAATAAGAACTTGAATTTGTTTTAAAAAAACTAGATGAGATAGTATGAAGATCAATCTAAAATGTTAATTTGTCATGGGATATAAGAAAGCAAAGAGTACCTTTAATAGTAAACATATCAACAAGAGATGAAGACAGGAGTAATCCCTCTTCTTTCTTTGTTACATTACTGCAAGTGTACGACTCATCGTCAATAATATAAAAGATTGTCAAATCCACAGGGACTAGTTATAAGCACTAGTGATTTCTCACGAAAAATTAGCTAAACAATTGATGATTGAGAGTCACGTGCTAAGTAAAGAAAAATGAGATTGAGAAAAGAAAAGACAGAGAGGGAGACTTGATTTGGGGGATGTTCTAGGAGTTCGATTTCATTATGATGTTTATAAATATATCATGGTTCACTAATTTTCCATCCTCAATTCCCATGCACTTATAGGAAGCTAGATTTATTACCGGCTCTTCCCTGCAGTGGTCAATCCAGAATGCTATTTTGGATTTATACCTCATGCTATTAAATGGAAATGGTTCCTATGAAGTCTGATAACGGGTTACCCCTGTCACTATGGCCCCTCAATTATAAATTATAAGAACACACTTATACTCAATAACCATAGATATAGAGATAATAATAATGTCCAATTCTTTACTTCCTCGTGGGAATTATATTGCTTCTCCTTTCAAGGCAATACCCTAGATGTCTAGAAACAGGTTACCCTTGTCACTAGGGCACCTCGGTCATACAATTTAGGGCATTCCCCCTACAAATTAATATTTCTATGCAAATATTTAATCAAACATGATAATTAAGCTCAAACATAATACATGCATATAAGATCAAATAGATACAAGATATGATAATGTCATATAGATAGAAAATTAGCATATCCATGAGTTCTTACATCAATCCATATCACAATTACTTATTTAATCCTAAAATAATAGATCTACTCCATAGCACGAAGGAAAGAATCCAAAGACATAAGAATTGAAAGCATAAAAACTCAACTAGAAGAGGAAGGGAGAAGATGCATTGAGTGATACTCGGATCTATTCCTTTGCTTCCGGAGTCAATGAGATGATAAAAATGACCTTGGATCGTCGAATGGAGAGCGAAGAGAATGTCGATCAACACCAAGTTGGATCTCTCAAAGGGAGAACCTTCCTCCCTTGGAAACGAGAAGAAATCCCCTTAAATAGTGCTGGGCAGTGGCCTGGCACGGCTCATGCCACAGCCATGTGGCATCCACACGGCCAACCTCTGCTTGTCCTCTGGTCAAGTGACACGGCCATATGGACCACACGGTCATGTTCTACTTGGTCTCTAAACAATTCACACGGTCGTGTGGATTTTGCTCCTCCTCTAGAACGCCACACAGTCATGTGGCTTCACACAGTCGTGGCTATCTCCTCCTCTGCTTCTTGGCACGGCTGCATGTAATTAATCACATGGCCAGAGTCTTCTCCATCTCTGATAAGTGGCATGACCGTGTGAACTTCACACGACCAAGCTTTTTGTCTTCGCTTGTTCTCTAAATAGTCTACGAGTGTCGTTTTCATCCCAAAAGTAGCTTCTGTCAACAAAAAAATACACAAAGAGTAGATCTCCGATAAAGAAGAGTAATTATGCTGAACATATGATAAGAGGTGTAGAAATGCATAGATCAAGCGTAAATAAAGTACGTGAATGTGCGTCAAAACATGCATAAAAGTGTATATAATCTACGCACATCACTCTTCATCTTATCCCTTTCTCTGTTCAAACCAAGCAATTGGCTATTTTCGAATAAGTCCTAAGATATACCTCATGGAGAGAAACTCAAAAGCAATGCTATGCAATTTGTGCAAATGTCGTCCTTTTAAGCAAAGCTCTAAATACAAGTTTCAGCCATAATTCTTCTTTAACTACTTATGTCTTGGGTAGATTGTTACAAAAGGAAACTTGACCCTTATATATGTGAGATCTATGCAGAGATCAAAATACTTCCTTGTCAAGGTTTATGCATATCCAACAAATGATTGCGCAACGAGATAAGAAAGGATCGAAAGATCTAAAACAATAGTCAACGTCTTTCTCTCAGGTTCTTACAGACGACACCAATTTGACGTGACGACAGAAATCCACTTTGGTGTTGGTCCAGAAATCTTAGCACGATGACGCGACGATAGAAATCCATCCCTACATCAAGAACGATAACGTTGAGCAGGTCTTCTCCTAGATTTCTTCTTGCAACGCGGCGATTTAGAGGCCCGACGAGACCACTCTGATGCCTAAATTAGCATGGAGATTTGATAGAGATAAAGTGGGCAAACGATGAGAAAATGCAATAAAGTAGATGATCATATGAGATGATAGTATAATCCTCCTCTTTCGGAGAGTCTCCTCCTCTTATCTTAAAGGAAGAAGTCCAAGAGACTCTCATTTAAAAAGTCATTAACGGGAGAAGCCCAAGAGACTCACTCTTGAAAATCATTTAAAGAGACATTAATGAATGTGTTTGTAACCATCATATCTTTCAATGTTAGTAAATGTTGCTCGCGGAAACTCAGAAGGTTGGCAGCTCGGTGACTCGACTAGCCGGAAGGTTGGTCAGTTCGGACGTCGGGATGATCGGTAGCTTGGCAGGTCAGCAAATTGGACCGGCTCAAAAGGTCATAGATTGTTGATATGCCACGTAGAAGCTACATTGACTAAATCTTGAAGAGCGCTGCATGACCTCTATATTGACCGAACCTTGACCCTATCACATGACTTCTCTGTTAACCAGGTCAAGGATCTGCCGTATAGACCCTTACTTACCTCCGTATCAAAGATCTATGAAGCAATTTTTAGGTACTTGCAGTCTGTCTGATGTGTAATTGATCCAAATTAGTAATCTCAGGTTATTTAGTTAGAGAAGCATGAAAGTTCTCTTTGACCGGTTAAATCCAACAACAAAATCTGATACAGTCTGTTTGTACATAATAAAGGAATATGGAACCAGCATACCTTTCCCTTGTGACTTGACTCTGTGCTCTATATATTTGCCATCGTTATCTGAGAGATTATCCTTTTGCATGAAACCAATTGTTGATTAGGCATAAAAAAAAAATGGAGCACAAAGAATTACAAAATGGTGCACTGTTTTTTTTTCTGAAAGTAAACAGTGCACTCATAGTTGATAGGTTTGATCTCAAAGACTTTGCTGTGACTATAGGTAAACAACTCACGAACTTTGTTTTCGTTTGCTTATGAGTTATGTTGTTTTTCTTCCCTGTCTTAGTGTTTTTCTTCATTGTTCTCTAAAACAGTCAGTAAAGCATATGCCCATTGCTTGCAAGAGAAAAGTAAGTCCAAAATGGACAAGGTTGATCGAATCTTTCTTTTGCATGAAAAGGATAAACAAGAATAATATATCTCTTCCTCTTATCGACGAATGAAATTGACAAAGGAATATGCTGTGCCCCATCGTATTATAAGCAATGGCCATCGGCCATCAACTTCCTTGTGGTTTATGTGCATGCCACAGCATGTAGTAGGTTAACAAGGTATTGAATAGACTTTTAGTTTTAAGTTGATGATAACTTTTCTTTTTTTCTTTTTTTTTTTGCTTTTAGAATAATCAAAGGTGAAGAACGAATGTAAGATTTGAGCTAGAGAACTTTATTCCTTCTGTACATTTTTCTAAGCTGGTGGATATATAATTTGCCTGTGGAAGTGGAATCTGATGCCTTTTTTTTTTTCTTTTGCAAAGAAAGAAGTCTGATTCAAACTATGCTGAAGCAACAGCCTGCCTTTTGCTAAGGGTGCAGGAAGCAGCAAGGTGTCCATTTGAGGAACTCGCGGCTTGTGCATGTAGAACCTCTGCTCTGTCTTCCATATGCTTGTTGCAAGACTTGTTCCAAGTCTTCGCTAAAATTCTAAGTCAACTTTTAGTCTATTTTTTTAAGGCTCTGAACCAATTGATCCAAGTTCGTTTCTCAAATTGAGCGAGGTAAGCATTCGAGCAACCATCGTCATTTGACTTATGGACTCTTTAATAAGGTAGATTAATATTAATTGGACTTGGTTGCATCAAATGGCACACGTCTTAATAATTATAAAGAGAAAAAACGATTCGTAATTGGCAGCGTGGGATGTAAGAAACGATCGAGCACAAAAAGTCATTGTGTATATAAATAAATTTCAGCCCACAGAATCATATTATTCGGACTTGTTTTAATTTAGGTTCTGTATTCATGCCTGATTTTGCCCTCGGGCTTGGCTCGATAATAAAACGATAGGATGAGTTTTCCAAGTATTCATTCATGATTTAGTCCAGTTATTTCGGGAATATTTTATGCGTCTCCTTTTATATTTAATCTATATTTGATAAAATATCATCTAATCCTAGGGATGGTTTCTTAACGTATTACGCAAGGAAAAAATATCGTGTAAGATAAGTTCAACGATGATTTTTTTTAAAAAAAAAATTGATAAAAAGGAAAAAATAAATATTAAAAAAAATACTTCATCCATTTAAAATCAAATTGAGATTGAGAAGCAGTATTTTTATTATAAAATTATAAAAAAGTATAAGGTTCGAATAAAAGTAGAAAAATTAAAGGGGCCAAATAACAATTTCTTTTAATTAATTAAAAAGTTAGCTCCTGCCGGCAAACTTTCCAGGTGTGTTAGTCGTGGGGAATTACTGTTCACATAGCGCATCTGGAAGCATTAGTTGGATCCGTCGTGTGGCAGCAGGCGAAGCAGTCGTTTTCCAATTCCAGCATCCGTGGACGGGAATTATGTGATTGCAACTTCCCTCGTGCAAAAACCAGTCTTCCTCGTTGCCTTTGGCTGTAAGTTTTGTTCCTTTTGCAACTACAAATTAACCACAGAGAACAGTGTTGGATGAATGTTGTGAATGAAAAACGAGATAAATGAGATTTAGTTTCATATTAAAAATTTTAAAATATATTAGTTGATTTATATTATTTTATAAGTGATATGATGAATAACATATGTCACGTGAAGTCAGTAGGTCAACATACTCAGTGGGATGACAGGAGTGAGCTAGGTGATAATTAATTATCAGTTTACATGGAAGAGTAAAAATTAAAATTAAAGAAAAAAATCTACAGTGAAAAAATTTTCATTGTTTATTTTATTAAAATTTTTAAAGGAAAAAAAATACAATTCGTCAATGGATAGTTTTAGAGTCAAAATTGATCACCTTAAATAACACATGTACGTCTTTTTATTTATAAAATTACACCATATACTAAAAAAATGACGCATGTACTCTTTTTAACTCATAAAATTATACCATGTACTTAAAAAAATGATACATGTACACTTTTTTATTTATAAAATTACATTACATGTATACACTATCCTCTATCGAGATAAATAAACATGCAAAGGAAAGGATTTCTTCACCATTTCTCTTCTTTTCCTCCGAAGATAATTTTCCACTATAAATTCCTTTCCCTTCCTCATTTGCGCTTTAAATTAACATAACATTAAAGTCAAGGATAGTGAAAGATGAAAGTCGAGCAATACGATTCAATTTACACATAGGGCAAGTTAATTCATTGCTGAGTCACCGATCGAGAGGTAAATCTATATGGTCATAATTTAGCTGGCCAGAATTGAATTGTAATATATATATTTAATTAATCAGTAAATCTAAACAGCCAAAATCTGACCAGCCAGAATCTAAATATAAAATACTTTATTATTGCATGTAAACTTAATTAATACATGCAATTTTAATTAATGCATATCAATAAAAAAAATGAATGGTCATGATTTATTCTAGTTGGCCAGATTCTAACTATTTAACAATATCCTTGACCAGCCAGAATCTAAATATAAAATACTTTATTATTACATTCAAGCTTAATTAATACATGCAATTTTAATTAATACATATCAATAAAAAAAATGAATGGTCATGATTTATTCTAGTCGGTCAGATTCTGACTATTTAACAATGTCCTTAATTAATATATGTAGAGATGATATTATTAAAATATTTTTAATAGTAAGTTACAAAGTATATTTTGGATGATTAAATTTTAACCGTTTAGTATTGTCCATACATTAATGATCATGACCGTTTTTATTGGAAGTTCATTATTAGCTAGTAAATGCTTAAGGAACGTGAGAAGGGACAAAATAAATATTGTGGACATTTAATGCGGTTTTATTAGTGCGGCTTCATTATTTATTTATTTATTTTTTTTTTTTTGCATTTAATTGGTTAATAATTGATCCCATAATTTCCTTGTAATAAATGTGAATAATGGGAAAGATGAAAGGTTAAATGAGAATTGTATAAAGGTATAGCATTGAGAAATAAGAAATGATCCAAATTGGGAAAAAAAATCTACTCTGGGTGTTTTTTTTTAGCTCCACCATTGCTTGTCGAGGCATCATTCCATTGGGAAAATTCTCTTGTGATCATACCTACAAAGCCGTTCTCGAGTTTCTCGGAGCATGATCAACAAGTATTGTAGTTGTAAATAAATATATGAGAAGAGTCTCTATCTTACGCGTGGGTGTATAGGAGAGGTGTAAATCTAGGGTTAGGATTACACTGAATCAAGTTCACTCATGTGCGAGCATAATGTGTTCGTGTCGAATGTTGAACCAGTCAGGAAAAAATTTACCCAAAATGAATCAACACTCCAGACGTTTGAGTTGGATGGATTAATGGATTGTAAATGACTTTAATTCGGCCATTGAATACTGCAAAGATCATCATATGGTTTGAAAGTATATCTCGCCATCTTCTTTTCTATAACACGTACTTTGTAGTAAGGAGTGTGCAATCGGGACTCGGTGTTATGCCCCGGAGGTACACAGTAGCATGTAATTTATTTTTTTTCTCTAACCGATATAATGAGATTATTATGTACTTATCATCGTAAGTCCTAAGATGACTTGCAATAGAAGCATTTGGAATAAGGTTTATAATTTACTTCATAATCAAACTAAAGAAGGTGTGGTTAATGATCCTATCCGGGAGCTGAGCCAGACGGACCGTCAAGGTGAGGTGGCTAGAATGCTGACCGAATCGCTATGACCCGGAAGAGGGTATGCTGAGTTGCCTTCTATATTGGTCAAGTCGTTAAGAGTCTTTTAGTCAACGCTACCTGCATCCAGCAACTCGGTTGGCCCGGTCTTTGGTATCTCGATGTTCAAGGCAGATTCAACGAATATATAAGAAACCGAATCAATATTAGAGTAATGTAATATGTATAAAATAAAAATGGAGAGCGTACCCTGGTTCGGGGGCACCCTCTGGTGGATCGGTGAGCTAGTTGTGGCGCTGATCGAGTTGTCGTGACCCGGAAGAGTAGCTGAATGTGAGTCGAATGAGGAACTGGATCTGACAGCACGGAGCCGAATACGACCTGGACCCGGAAGGCGGCATGCATGCCAGGACCTAACAGTGACATGTAGGCCGGAATATGAGATCAGCACACAGGCTAGGATACAATAACAACACGATGGCTGAAACACGACGACCGCTCTACGACCGGAACATAATGATGGCTCAAAGGTTGGAACACCACACGTAAATCGGAACAAAGACAACGGTGCAAAGATCGAAACATAACCTCTGCTCAAAGGTCAGAACACAGCAATGGCTTAAAGGCCAGAACACAGTGGAAGTGGGATATGGTCAGATCGGCAACAGTGGTCGTAGTAGCCAGATCCGTGTTGGGGGACAACAGCCACCAAATTAGCATCGGGATTGTAACGATTGTGAGGGTAAAGGGGAGATGGTGCTTGGCCACTGACAGCCCGAGGGAGAAGGAGGCAGCACCGGAGGCAATGCTTGGGCTACCGACGTGTAAAGGGAGTTTGTGTGGGGGTTGCGTAGTCAGGCAGATAGAGAAGGAGGTGAGAGGAGACTGGCTTGGCGGTAGAGGATGTGCCGGATTTGTGCTGAGAGTGCTGGATTTGTGTTGAGAGTGCCGATAGCAACGCGGGTGACTGGGGTTTGCTCACCGAAGGTCGTGGAGAGGCCCTAGCAGTTGCTGCCGGAGCCATAGGAGGTAACTGGTGTGCTACGGGGAATGGAGGAGAGCGGCAGCCTGATCCGACCGTGGTTGCTTGTGGCCAGGGGCGTGCGTGGCTACGGCGCGAAGGAGGGAGGTGGCAGCGACGTCACCATACATGAGTGAGGCTGCTGCCGCTGGAGGGGACACCGAAGGTGGCAACGTGCAGGTTTGGCGACAAAGGCGACGTCGACGCGTGAGGTGGCGTCGATTTACAGGAGGTGTCGACAGTGCTCCTCGGCGGCGTCGGTGTGGAGAAGATAGGAGGAAAGGAGGTAGAGGAGCGGTGACATGCTTGTGAGGGTGGGTAACAATGGCAGCGCAAGCGGCGTCTGCATGCACGGACGTGGTGGTCGCCTCCCCAAATGAAGATCCCCTGTGTGAGGCGGCGGAGAAGACACGAAACAACCCCCCTCTCCGTAATGCTTCCTCCCCTCTCTTAAAGCCCTAAACAGTGGAATGACCAAAATGCCCTGATCCTTTTCCCTAATTACCATGGACCCCCTCAATACATCTGCATCAATTAATTTAATCAAAATCAAGATATCATGCTAGGTTGGTAGGTAATTCA
>JBBMJZ010000067.1:2495493-2513801 GCA_037833815.1 Zingiber zerumbet | reverse complement strand
TAGTTTGTAGAAACGCGACGATTTGGGGTCGGCTATTCACACCCCCCTCTCTAGCCTCCGTACGAAGGATCCTAACATTTTTAGCCCTAACTTGAACCTGGGTTGATGCATATAAAAAAGAGGGAGATTGTAAGTACCCCAGGGTAGTTTTGATATAGTTAACCAAGTTCAGTTAGGTAATGTTGTGTTTGATCCATGTGTCTAAGTGTGCAGGAACTTAGGAACATAAGAAGTCGAGTGAAAGACGTAGCTAGCGAGAAGGATGTCACGGGAAGGAAGTCGACGGGCTCGGTGCATCCAAAGGATGAGGTGCTACGGAAGAGTACATAGACAGACGAGAAGAACGGGTGCTACGGTCCAAGGGACGAGAAGCTAGGGAGGAAGGCTGCTCGAGAAAAAGGCCGAAGTTGGGTTCAAATGAGCTCAATTCCGAACGACCGGAGCATCACCCAAGCGAGCGAAGCAAAAAATGAGTAACAAGGGAAGTTAACCATTCTTGGATGAACAGTGCGAAGGCACCTTCCATCGAAGGCACCTTCCAGCCCATAGAAGACGCCTTCCAATGATCGTTAGTGGGGATAAAGTTTTATCTTCGACGGATAAAACTTATCTCATGGAAGGTGCCTTGGACCATGTTAGAGGCGCCTTCCAGCCTTGGAAAGAGTTTTCCAGGAGCTATAAAAAAACCTCTAAAGTTAGGAAATAATCAACAACTTGAACTACAACTCTTTTAACACTTTCCTGGCATTTTTTTGAGCTTTTCAATGATTGTAAGAGGTTTTTCCGCCTGCAACAAAAGAAATCTTTTAGTGGCTTTCACTGCCTTGGATTAACAACCACCTAGGTTGTAACCAAGTAAAACACTAGCCTCTTAATTTCTTTTGAGTTGTTTAGTTTAGTTTTATTATTGTTATTTTAATTGTGTTACTAATAAATTCCAAAGTACGAAAAGGGGTTGATAATATTTTGTAGGTAATTCACCCCTTCTTGCTGGCCCACGCCGCTCCTACAAATTCTAGTGGAGTACTTTCAAAGCCTTGGATTAACAACCATTTTGGTTGTAACCAAATAAATTTTGACCTTTTTCTTTTATTAGTTGTTCAGATAGTTTTTTATGTTTAATTTAATTATGCCTACTAATCTGAGTTGAAAGATCAAGAAAGGGGTTATTTTTATTTTGCAGACAATTCACCCCCCTCTTGCAGCCCCCGCTGTACCAACAAGTGGTATCAGAGACAAAACGTTTTAGAAGGACTAACCATTGACTTAAGTACCGAGATGATGGTCCGACCGAGCATCTACCCGCTAAAATTTGAGGGAGAATTTGCATTATGGAAAAAATGCATGGAGGTATTTTTCAAAACTGATTTTAATTTTTTTTTGATAATTAAATATAGTTTTATAACCCCTAAAGACCAACAAAGAGAAGAAAAAAGGAGAGTATCTTTGGACCAAGAAGGAGCAAGTGAACATTGTAGCAAATGGACAAGCTGAATTCCATCTGTTGAGTGTCCTACCTCCACAGGAAGTTAGCAAAATCAGCGCCTACGAATCAGCAAAGGAACTTTAGGAGAAGTTCCTAGAGCTACACTAAGAAGGCACGTCTAAAGCCAAGTTCGCAAAATGGGATCTACTCCGGAACCAACTAACTAACCTCTGGCTGAAAGAAGGAGAGTCAGTAGCACAACTGCATGCCAAGCTGAAAGATTTAATCACCTCACTCACAAATCTCGGAGAATATGTAACAAACCTAGATTCTTTAAGGTATGTGTTAAATGCTTTCCCTAAGATGCAAGAATGGGCATCTATAGTAGACTCCTATTATATTTCAAAAGATCTAGAGGTAAATATTTTATAGAGTTTATTTTCCACTTTAGAACTTCATGAATCTAGATGTGCAGAATTGAAAAAAGAACATAGTCAGAACATTACCCTAAAGGCAAGAACAGATGATCCAGACTCGGAAGCATCAATCAATGAAGATGAAGCGACCCTAATGGTAAGAAAATTTAGTAAGTTTAGTAAATCTAATAAATTTAATAAAGCACAGGCTAAGAAACATTCTCAAAGCAAAAGGAAGGTTCAATGCTACAACTACAATGAGAAAGGGCACATCAAGAATGATTGCCTAAAGCTAAAGACAAAGGAGAAAAAGAAAGAGCCAACCAAATCAAAGCACAAAAACTTAAAGGTAAAATGGGATGAGTTATCATCGGAGTCAGAAGTTGAAGAATACGTCAGACTATCTCTATTGGTAGACCACATAGGAGAAGAAGAAAGTAGCTTAGAGATGAGCATCGATGAAAGGGGAGGATTCTTAAAAGAAAGCTACGATAAAAGGGGGTGCATCAGAACACGAGGTTAGTGAGATACATGTCTTACCTCCTAAAAAGTCATTTCAACTTATCAAGATACTTTCTAAGAATATAGTAAAACTAGAAAAAGAAAATGCTAAGATAAAAATGACCTTAGTCAATTCATGCCCCTTAAAAATGTATGATAATCTAAAAGTATAACATGAAAATTAAAAGCACAAATAGGAAAACTAGAAAATGTCTATGCATGTTTGAATGTAAATATGTTTCAAAAATCAAAATTAAAAAATTATGGAAGAATTAACTAGTATGTTAGAAATCACGAAGGATAAATTAGGAAAATTTCTAGAAATTATGTACCTAAAATTTTTTTAGTAAATCTAGTAGGTAAGAATCTATATTAAGTTTTAAAATCTTTTCTAAATTAAATTTCCAAAATTTTGAATTATTAGGATAGAAATTTTTTTAATTAGAAAAACATTTTCCAAGTAAATTTTTATTTTCAAATTTCTTATTGAAAATTTTTATACTTATAGAACAATAATATTTCTGTTAACGATATTTTTTCAAAAAAATTTCTGTTGTGTTATTTTCTACGAACTTATTATGAAAATAGTATTTTAAAAATTTAAAATAATTTTTAGACTCATTTTTTAAAACACTTTTCTGCGATAAAACCATAAAATATGATATTCTCTATCTTAACAAAAATTTTCAAATTTTCTTGAATATTATTTGAATTATTATGAATTATTTTGTGAACAGCAAATTTTTAATATTAAAAAGTCAAGAAAATAAAATTTTTGAAACTTTTATTTTATTTTATTTTTGCCTTTAAACAATATGTTTCACATATCCAAAAAAAATAGTAGAATTTTTAGAGTTGAAAAATTATCTCTCGAGATTTATTTTTAAAAATTAGTTTCTTTATTCAAAGAAATCATTTCTGTTAGACTAAATAATATCTTTTTGTGGAAATCGTTTTACTAGTCTAACTTGTTCTGCTTAAATCCGGCAAAATTTTTTAGGATTTTTTGAAACTGAAAAGTAATTTATAAATTATTTTTTATCAAAATAAACATTAATTATTAAAAAATAAAATATATTTGAAAATTATTACTAAAAAATATTAGCCTCTTGTTAATTATTGTTATGTATCCCTAGAAAATTATTTTAAAATTTTCTAACTATTTATTTTATTTTTTAAAATTTTTTATGTGATCAAAGGGGGAGAAATAGGTAAAAGTTAAGAGGAATTCAGAGGGGGTTAAGAAATTTTTTTATCCTTGTACTTATTTTACAATTTTATTAACTTGATTAATTCATTGCATTGCAATTGTTTAGTTATAAATACAATTTACTATGTTATTTCATTTTGACTTAACCCTAACTTAACTTAGGTTGATGCACATCAAAAAGGAGGATATTGTAAATACCCTGGGTTAGTTTTGATGCGATCAACCATGTTAAGTTAGGTCCTATCTATATTTGATCCTTGTGTCTAAGTGTGCAAGAATTTAGGAACACAAGAAGTCGAGCGGAAGACGCAACTAGTAAGAAGGATGGCACGGAAAGGAAGTTGACGAGTTTGGTGCATCCAAAGGATGAGGTGTTGCGGAAGAGTACACCGGTGGACGAGAAAGACGCACGCGGTGGTTAGAGGGACGAGAAGTCGGGAAGGAAGGCTGCTCGAGGAGAAGGTCGGAGTTGAGTTTGGGTGAGCTCAATTCATGTTAGCCTGAGCATCACTCACGCGAAAAAGCAAAGAAGACCAGCTTAGTACTCTAGTCTGCCTCGTGGAAGGCACCTTCCATGAGCTAGAAGGCGCCTTCAATGCCTCATGGAAGGCGTCTTTCAGTCTATGGAAGACTTCTTCCCTAGTCGTTACCCGAGGATAAAGTTTTATCCTCGGTGGATAAACTCTATTTGATGAAAGACGCCTTGGACCACTTTGAAGGCACCTTCAAGCTGTGGATAACATTTTCCAAGAGTTATAAAAAGACTCCTGGAGCTAAGAAGTATCCAACAACTTGAACAATAGTTATAAAAAGACTCTTGTACATTTTCCTAGTCATTCTTTTATCCTGTCAACTTCTGTAAGAGGCTTCTCCTCTTGCAACGAAGGAGAATTCTAGTGGAGCACTTTCAAAGCCTTGGATTAACAACTACTTAGGTTGTAACCAAGTAAATTTTGGCCTCTTTTCTTTTATTAGTTGTTTAGTTAGTTTTTTATGTTTAATTTAATTATGCTACTAATCTAAGTTGAAAGATCGAGAAAGTGGTTATTTTTATTTTATAGGCAATTTACCCCCCTCTTGTCGGCCCTCGTTGCACCAACATAGCTAACATACTGTATTTTTCTAAGTTGAGCAATCCATTATATCACAATAGGACTTAACTTTGAACCTTTGATAATATCAAAATGAGCTATGATATGCTCAAGGAAAAATCTCAAGGAAAAGCTCAAAGATAGACACAAATTCATGGCCCACCATTTCACTTTTTGTGGGCCCCATCATTTTATGTGTCTATCCTTGAGATTCTTTCCTTGAGCATATCATTTTTCTATCAAAATATAGATGTGATTCTGATGCTCCTTGCACCAACAGAGGCATGGCTAGGTCGCGCTAGAGCACCTTGTTGACTTGGGCCTGAATGAACTGCACTAACTGCCCCCAAGGGTTGACGCCTCCTGTGGTCTCCTCCATTGTTAGGGGAGCTGATGGTCTTGGCTCCTCGGACCTCTCTCTATGACTCAGCAATTGTCCTCCTGTAGCTCACCATTTTCATGCCTTAGTGCTCCTTTTCACAGATGGCACCAAAAATGATGCTGTCAGAATCTCCTGTCTTGCTGCCCCGGAACTCATTCTCTGCCACAACACTTTAATAAGGGTTCATACTGGTAGAGCTTCCTGTCTTCCGTTGTCATGCTATCCCCTTATATACTCCTAGTCTATGGCTTCAAGTCCTTTTTTGATCATTGGTGCTCTGCTGTCCACGTATGTGATCTGTTGCACCTCCGAGTTTCTAACCTGGCTAGCAAAGCTAACATTAGTGAGCGGGGGCTGGCGTTGCCGACTTTTCCCTAGCTCCAATGCTTAAGTCAACAACGAGTTGAACCGAAAGGTGTCTCACAGAAGGAGAGAACTTGAGCTAATAAAAGAAGGGCCTTAGACAGGGAAGGGCCTTAGCCGACCATGGGCTGGGGTGCCTTCCGTTAGAGGAAGGGCTTCAGTTGGGGTTGTAGAAGAGAGGAGGAGGAGAAGAAGAAGAAGAATGACTCTCTGCATTTAAACTTTGGTTCCCTTTTTATCGGAATGAACTTTAGTTTTTTGTATACCCCTTACCCCTATCACTTCACCTTTAGACGGTATGAGCAGGGGTTATTTCATGTGTTAGGCGACTGTACTTTCATGTCAAAGGCATGCTCCGACACGTCCTGCTCTTTACCTACCGCAGACAATCTAGGATCAATCCCTAGGTGCAACATGATAGTATGTTCTTTCAGGTGTGGGACACCTTATGATCTAAGAAATATTTTTCTTATGGTTGGTCTATAGCTTGGTTGACCATTGCAACTTCCATTAGAGTCAATGAGGATGGGGAGATGTAGAGAAAGGAACTAGATTTCATGGGAGAAATCATTTCCACGTATTGCCAGGGCCGCCAATTTGGGTTGGGCCATTTGGGTTGGCCCGCCCTGCTAAGCCAATTAAGTGGGTTGAGTTGGAATTTTATCAACCTAAGCCCATCATGGGCCGACCCGCCTAGGCCCGTGATCCGCGCGGGTTGGCCCGCGGGTTGAGAAACACATGTTTGTGGACGTGGAGAAGGACACGATGTGGTTTAAGATATAAAAGTTTTTCTAGTTAGCTATCGACTTTATTGATCATGTGATTGAGGTCATAGATGGCTGAATATTTTTTAGCTTGAAGCATTGAAATTTATTTCTGCTAGTTAACAACTATCAACTTTTACATAGCTCACAATCCATCTATCTCACCCTTCGCTGCTTTGATCTTTCTAATTGTCTCTCGCAAACCATCAATCTCTTCTTCAAGCAACATTTTATGTGAATTTATTTCAAGCTGCAATTTTTCATTCTCCTTTTAAAGATTACATATCAAACTGTAGAAGCTTGCCGAAGATATGAAATTTTTTTTATTTTTTTTTTTTAAATTTATAGGCCCGCGGGTTGGCCCGCCAAACCCGCAGCCCGCCTTCGATTTGGTTCGGTTGGAGATTTCCCAATCCACCAAGTTGACGGGTTGGACCGCCCCGCCAAATGATTGGCTCGCCACGAGTCGACCTGTTTGATAGCTCTAGTTTTAGAGTAGTCAACTAGGTTAAGTTAGATCATGTTAGGTTTGAAGCTTAGGAACACAAGAAGTCGAGCGGAAGACGCAGCTAGCGACAATGATAGCACGAGAAGAGAGTCAACGGGCTCGGTGCATCCAAATAACGAGATGTTGCTGAAGAGTACACCAGTAGACGAGAAGACGTGCGCAGCGGTCCAAGGGAAGAGCAGCCGAGGAGGAAGTCTGCTCGAGGAGAAGGTTGAAGTTGGATTTGAGTGAGCTCAACTCCGATTAACCAAAGCATCACCCACACAAAGAGAATCAGCTTGGAGGCTAATCTACTTCATGGAAGGCACCTCCAAGATGCTTGAAGGCGCCCTCGCGCCTTCTTATGGAAGGCAAGGCGCCTCCAACAATGTTGGAGGCGCCCTAGACCGAGCAAACAGTAATCGTTAGTCAACCGTTGCGAAAAGGATAAAACTCTATCCTCTTAGAGGCGCCCTGGACCTCTTTAAAAGCGCCTCCGAGCAACGACAACATTTTTCTAAGGGCTATAAAAATACCCCTTAGAGCTAGGAATTTAATAGAAACAACAACTCTTGTAATCATTTTCCTAGTCGTTTCTGAGCTTTCAAAATGTGTAAGAGGCTTCTCCACCTTCAACGAAGAAAAAGTATAACCAATTAATTCTTGTGCCTCTTTTTATTTTATGAGTTGATTATTTTATTTTATACAGTTTATTTTGATTAATTAAATTGTGCATCATTGCTAAGCAAAAGCAAGAGATATCTTTTTAACTCTGATTTCAGGTAATTCACCCCCTCTTGCCGGCCGACCACGATCTATCAATCTTATCCAAATAAAATGTATTAAAGAATGCAATAGGATACTAATAAATGATGGTGAAAGTTTAGAGTCTACAACTAATTGAAAAGTATCATGAGCAAAAACAAGATCTCCACATGTATTCATTGACTTAGAAAAAACTTATAATAGAGTCTAAAAAAAATTATATGGAGAATTCTAAAAAAAAGATGTTAGCGTAACATATATTAAACTAATTAAGGATATGTATGAGGATGTAACAATAAGTGTGAAGACTTCAAGAGGAGTAACTAAAGCATTTCTAATAAAGATAGTGTTACATCAAAGATCAACTCTAAGTCCTTGTCGTTTTTACACTAATTATGGACGAACTCACTAGACATATTCACGACACAGTATTGTGGTGCATGTTGTTTGCGGATGATATTATTTTGGTAAATGAGACACGTGAAGAAATAAATGCTAAACTAAAATATTGACGAGGAACACTAGAAGTGAAAGATTTTAGAATTAGTAGAATAAAGGCAGAATATATGAAATTTAAGTGTAACAATATTAGGCATAAAGAGACAATTGTTAAGATAGGAGATGACGAATTGTCAAGGATTGAAAGAGATGTCTTACATAAAATAGAAATAGGATGGTTGAAATTGAGAAAAGCGTCGATGTTTTATGTGATCATAAAATACTACTAAAACTTAAATGAAAGTTTTATAAAATGGTAGTTAGACTTACTATGTTATATGGAGTTGAATGTTGGGTTATAAAGTTGCAGAGATTAGGTTGTTAAGGTGGATGTGTGGATATACGAGGATGGACAAAATAATAAATGAGAGCAATAAAGAGAAAATCATAGTTACATCTATTGAGGAAAAACTCTTAGAGATACATTTAAGATTTTAATAAATGTTCTAGTTAGGCGACGTAAACTATGACAAATACGCACACCAAACGAGGAAGATCAAAAAAGACCTGGTTGGCAACAATAAAACAAGATAACATTTATTTAAGTATTGATAATGATATAGTAGAGAATAAAACCCAATGGCGTAAAAGGATCCATATAGCCAACCCCGCCTAGTGGGATAAGGTCTAGTTGTTGTTGTAGTATTGCAGCAAATTGTTTCTGCTGGTGGAGAATAATCAGGATAATTAGAATTGGAACTAATAGCAACTTTGAGAAACAAACATATAAATAAATAAGTAAATAAAATAATGATGTCCACAAGAAACATCAATATAGAGCCTAATTGTTTCTGCTATTGTTGAATGGTCAGGATAAGTAGATCTACAACTAATAGCATCTCTTACAAATAAATATGTTTGAAGTTTGACAATGATAAGAAGTTAATCCTCGGTCAGTTTTTCCTAGTGATGGAGAAAAAAAAATATCTACCAGCATGCACATTTTTCTGAGAAAATGTACTTCAGCATGAGAATTAACCCTGCGAGCTACAAGCAAGTTATCCATTAACTAAAGTATGCAGATGGATGTCAAAAGTATATGTTCTACTTCTGCACAAGTTTGCACCACGGAATACAGCCAGAATATAGATTAAATAGTCAATTAAAATATTAAATATTGTGCGCAAAAAGTTTTATGGACAAAATTGTTAGCAGTTTCATTTGATGTGAATGATAACAAAATAAACTCCAAACCTACTTGCAATCTGCACTCTGTGTATCTCATTGCAGCAGCAGGATCAGCATCTATTGACCCAAAGTTACCATGTCCATTAATGAGAGGGCATCGTAGAGAGAAATCCTAGAAAGATGTAAAAGCATAGTAGGTAGTGATTTAGTATAAGAGCAAACAATGTAGATAAGCTTTCAAATTGTAGCAACAACAAAATGACATGTTATATACTAACATAAGGTTAAAGACAAGATATTGAATATAAAAAAAAAAAAGGCAGCCCGGTGCACGAAGCTCCCGCCATGCGGGGTCCCGGGGAAGGATCCCTTGTACGCAACCTTACCCTGCATTTTTTTGCAAGAGACTGTTTCCAGGATTCGAACCCATGACCTTTTGGTCACATGGCAATAACTTTACCGTTGCGTCAAGGCTCTCCTTCGAAGACAAGATATTGAATATATAAATTATAAATCAATATTTATCCGTGTGCATCTCGTAATGGCATCAATAATTCATTGTGGAAAAACACAACAATAAATGAAATTTTAGGAAAAACTAACAGATTTATGTTACTTGGTAGGTGAGAGTTTCTGAAAATGGAGAACAATAGGAAGTTTAGAAGTCTCTTGGTGGTGGTGGTGGTGGTGGTGGTGGTGGTGGCGGTCAATTCTTAGCACTAGTATTCTCACGTGGTAGCCAACATGGTCAATAGATTCCAGCACACACATTGCATCAGAATGGAAAACAGATAAATTGAGAAGGAAAAAAAAAAACCTGCAACTAATGTCCATAGACATGGAACTACCCTTGATCATAAATTTTTCAACAGTAAAACACTGCAGGAAAGAAGTGAGAAGGATTGAGAGAATACCTGAGCCATTCGAACTAGAGAATCATAAACGGCTGTATCTCCATGGGGATGGAACTTACCTAAAACCTGTAAGAAATCATGTGAATGATTTGTTAAGCCCGCAAGGGTTACAGTAGCAAGGAGGCAAATACTCCATATACTTGCAAAGTCAAAAATCACATGAGAAGTTAGGAACTAGCATTAATTGCAGAAGAACCTAAATAGAAAGATAAAAAGAAAAGCATGATGTTGTCACCTCTCCAACGACCCTAGCACATTTCTTAAAAGGCTTACGAGAAGAAAGGCCTAATTCATGCATTGCATACCTGCAAAAAAAATGAAAATTATAGCAGGATAACATTGCACCAAATATAATAGAGAAAATTAGAAAAACAATCAACCAATAAACTTTAAACAGGCAAAATGTTAAAAACAAAACTGGTAGTAATGCTTACTATCAGAAAATGGCAGTCAAACCAAATGATTTTGCAAAAGAGATAAATCAGTTACTATAGATGATAAGCCTGAATGCCTATGTGTATACATAATGCTCAAAGTTGGTGCAAGGATGGATTTGCAATACCAAAATGCAAGACATGTGCTTCGTTTTTTACTTGACTCAAGATAACCAAGCATTGCATAATACCAGGGTTATTGGCAGAATAGCTCAAACAGGTAGATTGGCAGACAATGTGTTGGATCAGTATTGAGACACGAGGGAGGATAGAAAACACCAACATAATTTGTAAAGACGCCAAAAAAAAAAATCACGCAAGAATAAATCTGCGCCAGTAATCACAGGCACAAGTTCAGTATTTACACTCACAGTATCCTCCTGTGCACCGGCTTCAAACCGTCCCGTACATCAGGCAAAGCGCGACCGACCAGCACCGACATGGCATACGCCATATACGACTCCTTGGCCTCCGTGTGGAGCTCTGTGGAGACAATCCTTGCCTCCCTGGTGCCACTGCGCTCCTTCACCAACACCCCGCCATTGGGTCCGCCGCCGTCGTCCGCCCTCCCCTGCTTTGCCGCACTGGAGGGCTCCTCCTCCTGATCCCTCCGCTTCGCCCTCACCGGCCGAACGGCCCGGCGCGACGCAGTGGAGAGAGGGCGAAGTTCGATGAAGACGCGGCGGGAAGATGGGAGCGAGGCGGAGATGGCCGGGAAGAATAGGAACTGGCGGCCGCGGGCAAGAAGGACGGAGGAAGAGCCAAGGCGGAGCATGGTGGAGAATGCCATAGCAACAGACGGGGGAAGTGAAAGCCCTAGTTAGTCGAATCGGAGCAGCGCTTTCATTCGGATTAGAGCGGGAGGAGCCGAAAGCGATGAAACGCAAGAGCTTGGCGTTGTTAGGGTTTTGGGTTTTTCGGATCCCCAAACCTGATGGAATAAACGGTGGGGATCAAATTGAATTTGACCGTTGGGAATCAGGAATGCATTATTTATTGGCAAAAAATCAAAATGCCCCCTTATTTTTATGTTCAAAAGTGTAAAGACATTCTTTAAATTCGTTTTATTAAAATAATCTAAAGAACCCCTCTTTTTATTTATTATCAAAAATTATCACATTCCACCTCTACATATTTTATTTTTCAAAATTATTTTTATTTTTAATATTATGGTAAGCAATTTAGGTTCATAACTCGGTTTTATGGCATGTTACTTTACCTTGATTATTGATCCTGTCCGAACGCTGAGTCGATGGACGCTGGGGACGTGGCGCTCTCCGTTGTCCTCTGTTGATGATGCTGACCTCCGGCAATCCTGCAAAGAAGCCAAGCCGGGAGGGGTTTCCCGGCGACGATCCTCCGACGCTCAAGTCAGGCAGCGAAGAAGAAGAGAGCAAAGTAATACTACTGTGGCTACAGTGATGAGAATTGCATACTTCCGTCGAAGTCTGGGGGTCCTTATATAGGATCCCGGGAGGCGCGGATACTATTCTCGATGTGTGCATGCTTTCCCAAACATACCTTAGAATGAGTGTGTCAGAAAAGCATGCCTGACGCGTCATTCCACAATCGTCCGAGCATATCTTTGACGTTACAGTGGAAACTTCCACCGTACGATACTCTGTCCAGTCCCGCCGCCGACCATGCTGTTTGTCGGTGGCAGGTGTCTCGAGGATGATGTTACTAGTTGTTCCTTTTGTCCTTTTGTGTTGTTCGTCTGCTCCCAGGCCGAGCGGGCTGGCCGCTCGACGCTCCTGGCATCCGGGAATGTGGGTGTGTTGGACCGAGCGGGAAGACCCCGGTCATGTGCTCGGATGAGATTGCGCCTCATTGATATGTGACTCAGCCGAGCGACCTGTCCGCTCGGCACATAAGCTCTTTTACCTTTAAGCGTCGGAAACCTGACTCGTGGTCGAGTTGTCTTTCGTTCGGTCTGGAGGACTTCCGGCTGATCGGTCGGTCCGACCACCTGTCCGGTCGGCCAGACCATAGTATTGACCCTCTTGACTTTTGACCTCCACGTGTTGTTGACCCGTCGGTGCGGGTCCCCCATCTTTACCACCGGATCAGGGCTTATTGAGTTTGCATCATCTTTCTAGTTTAATATATTGTTGCCTGGTTAAGTGTTGATGAAGTGATGGTGAAATCTTCGAACAACTTGTTTGGCTCTACTTTTCTCATTGCAGTCACTAGACGCAAAGACCGGTTATCTTTAGTTGATGTCTATGTCTATGAACATTGAATTGAAATTATTGATATTGTGATTTATGATTTCTCGGACTATGATTTTTGAGGCCATTTAGTGAATTGTGATTTTGAATTTCTACAGATCTCTTGCCATCTGGTTGTTAAGGTTCTACAAAATGCAACCTATTTTGCTTTGGAGCATGAGAAATAAACATTGAATTGTTACAAGTGATTTACTCCATTATAATAATTACAATAAGATTATCTCTTCAAGTGAATTGTGCGTCAGGGCTTTCTTAGGTTCATTGTTGTACGTTCTTATATAAATCGTGACTCTTCCTTTGTGCTTTTGATTCTTATTTTTTAACTTTGTTTTTATCTTTCATTTTTCAGACGTAAAGGAACATATTGCAAATTCCATTCATCAGTAAGATTGATCAGTATATGTCAGTTTGTATTTAATAAAATTGTTTTACGAAGCATTTGATTAATTCTATGTTTCTGTCTATGTATTAGAAAGGTTCACAACTATATGCTACAACTCGCACTGAGCTTAGAGGCGGGTAAGCTACATCTTGTCCCTTGTATGGCATACTGTCGAGGGAAATTTTTCTCACAAGAAACACTTGTTATTCCATTTGCATTCGTTGTGACTACTTATATCAATGGCATCTCGTCTGAACAGTTTATGGTTTTATTGTTGTATTTGAAAAACAGGAATATACAAAATGCATTTAAGCTTCAATCAGAGGGAATTTATACAGTTGATCCTTTTGCTGTGAAATCAAGCTTGCGAAAGCCAGTGAAAGTAATGTCTATTGATGGACTAAAAAGAGCTTTGAGGTATGTATCATTCATTAAAAGATCATCTAAATACTTCCTAGAAACATGCAAACTTATATTCGTGCAAATATTTAAAATTGATATATTTAGACTGCAATATCTCACATATTAATTGCATCAACACGACAGTAGTATATTCCCTCGTTCATCTTCCTAGTTCATACTAAATTTTTGACACATTGAGGGAAAATGATTTTTCAATCTATTCTAAACTATATTCACTCAGGTCGATAGCTTAGTTTTATAAGCTGTTATCTGAGAAGTGTATTGGTTTAAAATAAATCCTCCATGTACTTTTTACCAGCTTCAAGTTTGTTCCTGCTATACAATGCAGTTATCTTACTATGTCCTGTCGTTGTTATCTTAGAAGACAGGGCTCCTGTCATTGTGATCTTAGAAGACAGGGCTCCTGTCGTCGGAAGAGATTTCCATTAATAGAAAACACGAGCTAATTACAAATATGTTTGATCCGATGGAAATGATTGTGACATGCTGTGAAGGAGGGCAATTTTTTTTTTTTTTAAATTTCAGTTTCAGATCAGGATATGTCATTGCCAATCACTGTCTCAGTTAGTGAAGTCTATCTTGGAAGAATCTTTATACTTGTATCAACTATGACATACCTTTTATACTGTCCAGTAAAGCGGATAAAGTAACCACAAGCAGCCACTCTCAAGGAATAAGGTTTCTCACGCAAGTCACTGGTATGCTATTGTCATAGTTGCACTTGTTGTTGCTCAGTGCTGGAACATTAGATTCTCAAACTTATTGAAGCTTTTTTATTTGCATTGACTAGCAAAGCAGGAACCAAAGAATTCAAGCAAAGCAGCATCCGTATGTCAAAATTCAAACAAGTATAGCACTGAGAAAAGGTGATAGCGCCTTTTAGACTATACAAACGTTACTGGTCAAATATTCAGTTCACCGTGGTGACTGGTGAATCGATTTTGATCTTATTTTTGTTAGGTCATCATTAACAAAGGGAAAAATATTAACAACAAAGCAAAACGAGCCACAGGCCAAGAAGAAGAAAGTTGATCATGCTTCTCAGAATATGATTGAACTCGATATTATTAGCTCGGACGAAGAACTATGACAAGTCATGGAGGGTTTGAACAAGTTTTACAGCTCAACTACCAGCTAAAAAACAAGCGGGCGTGTTTGGCAGAAAAATGCCAATGACCGTTGAGTCATTTCGAGCCAGATATCTCGACACTAAGTTATAAGTTGAGAGGGTGAAGTCGGGAGTCGCTAAATAGTTATTTGTTTCCTTTTTTTTAATATTTTTTGGTTTTTGGTCGAAGCTTTGGTTGTTTATGTTGGGAAATTTGTAGATGAACGTGACATGAGTCAACATGTACTGAAGAAAATATAATATTTGAGAAAAGCTTTAAGTTTTCTGTTACAAAATAAATTTTCAAATTCATTTTTCATCTTAATCCATGTTACTTAGTCTCTTAATAAGAGCATCTGTAATGGTTTGACATGGCATGTATGAGGAGGAAGCTCTTTCATTTTTTTGGCAAGGAGTGGCTCCCTATTTAGGAAATCTCTCCTTGCTTTTTTTTTTTAATGGAAATAATAAAGTATTTAAAAAATATATTATTGAACATTAAAATTATTAATTTATTGAAAAGTATGATTTTTTTTTTGACAGTGCCAGATATGACATTTAGGGTGCTTTTAGAAGAGCTCCCATCCGAATGACCAGCCTTGATAATTTTATATTTTTTTTTATTTATTATCATTATTATTTTACGTAGCATAGTGATATGAAACTCACATTTTTTTTTTGTATTTTTATTTTATCAAGATTCAATTCAATTGTAGGCTTAGTATTTGCAGCTGTTTGAATAGGCCGGTTGAAGACCTTGAGAGAACCAAAAATCAGCCGATCCAGATTAAACCCAGTCAGTTTGGATAATCGTCCAATACTGTTACAGGACCGTAAACCAGATATGAAAATCTTTTTAAAATTTTCCTTCTTAAAGACAATAATATTTAATAGTAAGATCAATATTTAAAATTGATTTTTAAAAGTTATTAGATTTATTAAAGATGAATAATATCATAATATTTTTTTTAATAATTTAAACCAACTTTGGGAGATCAGTTTCAATATCTTACATTCCACAAAATAACCGATTATATTAACCCCAAACGCCCCTCAGCCCTCACCAAGTTAGGTAAAGGAACATAAATTACAGAATTAATTTATAACCAACAGCAACCGCTAAGTAACTAAAGATAAACAGCCATTAAGTACAGACGATCTCTGACATTACAATAAAGTAAATAGCCATTAAACGTAGTAGTCATGAACGAGTTTGAAGATAATACATCATTCGAAGGCCCATGGATTCTCCCTTCGGACCTCTTCCTCTTCCTCTGGAGTAAAGTCATTTTTGATGTTGAATGTTTTGTGGATTTCTTCTGGGGTCTTTCCCTTTATCATATCGGCCACAGTTTGGCAAGTCAAATCCAGAAGCCCTTTTATATTCAGGTAGTTTGCAGCCTGAGAAATACAGAACACGAACACGATTAGCAAAAAAATAAAAATAAAAAAATAAAAAAACCAAGCAAATAGACAATTCAAATTAAGTGTTACTCGGTGACCTACTCAAATGGGAGAGAACAAAATTCGGCAAAGATTACATAAGAGATCTCAAAGCACTAAACAACCATGTATTTGTTTCTTCACATGGATCGAAATAAGCAATCAAAGCCAGACTTTTTGCATGCTATATGAACAAGAACCAAGGAGAAGAATGTCAACATTCATAGAAGGCAAAAGATTTCATACTGGTTTATTCCATCTCCAAATCCCATCAAGCGGAACTCTAACTGCAATTTTACCTCATTTGTCTCACAAGTGACGCTTGAAAATTGTCTCTCCAAATTGACAAACATTGGATTCTAAAATAATTTTATCCTCATCTTATACATCTGCATTCGTATGTGCGAATCATATGAAAAAATAATTTCATGTCATTAACCCGAAACTATTCCAAGTTAGTGAAACCAAACAGAACTGAACCAAGCATCCAAAACTACCATTTCATCCTTACTTTCATTCTATCACACACCATTCAAGGTCCATCCTGTAATACCAAAAGCTCCTACATCACTGTTGATTCATCATCTCCAAGTGAGACCAGAAGCATGCTATGAACAGTCCCACAACTCGACAAGCATGAATTAGTGGAAGACTAATGAGATCTTGGACATCAATGAATAAAACAATCGCTAATATGGCTGGCAAATAAACCAATTATGGCATACACCTATCATGCATCATCCAAAGAGGTCCATATTGATAAAAATGGTAAATTCACCTGAATACTTTTTGGTGGAAACGCTTCACACTTCCTTTTCTTCCATTAGGGAGAGCAGGAGACGGATAAAACAATTGGTAGCCATTCTATCTTTGCATTGAATGTGAATTTACTTAACTTTAGAACTCCTTTTCTACAGGGGATGTGGCATTTTACCATGATTGATTCTCACAAGTTACAATTTTCATTGATTCCCGATCAAATGCATTATGTTTGAAGTTTTAAAATGGTCTGTGCAAGAGGTTGCAAACCATCCACTGCAAAATGTGCATGTTGTTGGGTTTGATTGCAAATATAGTTCTACATTGAAAATATATAGAAAAGATTATGAGTTTATAAGAGAAAGATATCTCTATTGATATGAGACCTTTTGGGTAGAGTCCAAGAGCAAAATCATGAGGGCTTAGACCCAAAGTGGATAATATCATGCAATTGTGGAGATATCTAAATTCATTATGATCCTACAAGTGGTATTAGAGCCCGGACTGCCAGAAAGTTTAACCGTGCACAAGAGCCATGGCCTGATTACAATATTTACTTCGAACAAAGAAAGTAGTTTTTCAGACCTATACTGAAAAAATATTAAAATTTATCTATATTTAAAAAGAATACTTAATATATATATACACTTGCATTCCTTATCTAGAGGCTCAATTTTTTCTTCTCTAGATTGATTTTCAAGATTACATATTCATTAAGCCATAACTACTCATTGGGATGAAGATTAAATTTCAAAGAATGTCCCTACAGGAATGTGTTAAATATAGAAGGTAAGAAAGTGCAAGTAATAAATCTGGACAAAATATCATATTTACTTACAGTTTCACAATAGTGGTCTCATTCTCATATAAATCTTAAGCTACGGATCCCAACTAAAAAATGGCAAGTATTTCAAAATGACTCTATGTTACTAACACATAAAAAGTTCAAATTCAATACAACAAATATTTGGCCTAAAGTAATATATGATAAGAGCTAGAATTCTAACCTTATGTTAGGACTTATGGGCCAAGGGACAATCTCAAGTAGACAGTTTTAATGGGGTGTGAGCCTCCCAAAACGTAGCAGAGGCATGCAAAGGTTTTCTTGGGCCGGATGGAGATTGACCCTCGAGTTCCAAGGCAGAAAGGAGCTTGACTGCAAGACGTTGAACAGGAGACAAAAGTTAGCCTTAGTGATCTAACAGTGCCGAGTGGAAGGGCCGCCACTCAACGAATAAAAGTTACTCTAGGGATAACAGGCTAATCTTCTCCAAGAGTTCACATCGACGGAAAGGTTTGACACCCCGATGTCGGCTCTTCGCCACTTGGGGCTGATGGTGAACCACAAGCCATACTAGCAATTACATAATTTTAGCTATCAAAAAGCATTTCAAGTGCATTGCAGACAAAAGTTGCACGTCATCCTTAAGAAATAATTCTAATCCCTCAAGAACTATTAAACTTCATAAGGAGTCCAAATACAACAACAACAACAACAACAACCACCAAGCCTTTTCCCACTAGGTGAGGTCGGCTGTATGAATCCTTTTACGCCATTGAGCTCTATCTCCTATTATATCATC
>JBBMJZ010000067.1:2404866-2415727 GCA_037833815.1 Zingiber zerumbet | reverse complement strand
GGGTAAACCTAACTTAAACCCTTTGCCCAAACACCAAAACACATGGTCCCGCGGACCATTGGGATTGCTCCAACAATTACTAGTGTAATTGACACCTAAAGCAAGATTTTAAAAAACACATGTGAAAAAACATATAAATGATAATAATTATATTACCTCTTGTCTTTCAATGAAGCCTTGTTGCTTAAGGTCATATAACTTGAAAGAGACTGCAATAAAAAAAAAAAAAAAAAATCAAATTTCCATATAATCAAGAAACATTTTTTATAAATAGAAATTCATTAGTTTTGACAAAAACATAATGGTTAAAATTAGGCAGGACCATAATACACAATCAAATTGAGTTTTAGGATTGCTAAAAAATTAAACAAAGGTGACTAATCCATGAGGTTACCACTTACCAACGTTGTGGATTTAGACAACCAGTGACTAAGAAATATTAATAGCATTTTAGCACATTGCATCGGCAATTTAAATTTCATAATTGGAACAAAAGAAATTCACCTTCCAACACAAACTTCCCATTCTCACAAAAACAAATGATGAACTTGCTTTAACTAAGATAGATGGGCAATGATTGGAACCTCTTGTTTTAGAGGGTGAAATCATCAGGCTTAAAGTGCCATTGACTAGCAATCCGAGTATGGGAGGCTTTGGTCAGGGGTATACAAGTAGCGCTTTAAGGCCAGTTATGTTCCAAGGTCTTTTATTCTATTTTGCATATGTAATTTTGACCCAAGATTTTTGGTTCTTAAAAAGAAACAATTTGAAAAGATACAATTGTAAGAAATGAATTTCTAGGTGTGAGGATTTGTTAACATCAAGTTGGTAAAAGATGCAATATTTGTTATGATCCATACATACAAAAGCATATTGCAGATAGTTTTAATAACACAATATAATGAATGTTACACATTATTAACAGATAATATCATTGAATATTGATTGTATCAAAATATTGATTCTAGATAACTCAGAAATGTGAACCATAAGATTGAGCCATCTATATGACAATCAAGTAAAACAAGAGATGCAACAAGCAGATGGATTTGGGTTCTACTCTCTATTTAACCATAAAAATGATGAAACTTGAAAATCAGTGTGGCATACAATCGATTTTGTCATCAATAGGAGCATTCGGATGGAAGACAGACAGTGCACGTGCAAACTCTTCAAATCCTAGAATTCCGTTGTGCTTTGTGTCAAATAAGTCAAACACCTGCAAAAATAGTAAAAAGTTTAGAAATTATAGCCTATAGAACATCATAGACTAAACTAAAATGAATTTAGTGGTAGCCGAAGATATAGCCTTGAGATGACAATAATTAAGGGAATCCACAACACCTCTTTATTGTTTGACAGGAACCTAAAATTGAAAATGTTAGCATTACTACTAGTTTGAAAATCATTTCATAACTCATGCAAATTTTTGGAAGAGCCATCAATTTTTGTTTACAAAATTTTCACAAACAAAACTTTTTTTTTGTTTCTCATACATTGTTGTTGAAACCTTCAAACTTGCTTGCAAAAATGCAAAAAAAGATGCATGCACACTGGGTAAAGCTAGAGCCATCTGAAATTACAAACAGCTCAATCTTTCCAAAAGAAAAATATATTTGGTGCATTTCTCCTTTTTTACAATACAAAGTCAAATATGGGAACAAGAGACAAATTCCACTTGAGCATCCAAATCTAGATCCCTTTTGTGATTTAATTCAACTCAAAAAGTCACAGAAAACACACATATATAGAGAGAAAGAGACCCGATCAGCGAATAAGCTCTCCTTCTTTCTAGTCTTGAATAGTGCCAACTGAAATTCTTCCTGCACAATCACAAAACATGTTTAAGTCTTGAATATCCCAAGATATAGATTGACATAAAGTTGGACCATTTCTAGAAAGAGGTAAGCCTCTACAATTTAAGATAAATGTGATTGTTTCAGCTATTTTCAGTTAGACGATGAAATTATGGAGACCTATGCATTTAACATGTTACGAAAAAGGTCATATTTGAACGGATAGTTACAAATTCTTAAGTGCAGCTTATCAATCAGACTAGGGAAATAAGAATATTTATGTCCAGTACCTTATTGATCAGCCCGTCATCAATCACAGCACTACTAATCTTTTTGAATAGCTCATATAATGCTTCTATTTCACTTACACTAACTGCAAAATGAACAAGCACACCTTTAGCTAGAATTGAATGACAAATAACAATGATGAGAAGTAAAGGATGTATCCAACAGTCAATAATAACAATTTCAAACCAGAACTGCTGAAAATAACAAAAATTGAAAAAGAATATATAAGAAACTGATAAGTCATGTAAGAAACTAGTAGCTATTGCAAAATCTTGCATATATACATCTCTAGGTACATACACACTGTTTCCCTAGCTAACCGTTCTGGATTCTTGAGTTCTTTGGGCTGGTACAAATCAAGATCACAGCACTTTCCTAGGACAGCAATGAAATGCTCGAACCATTCTAGGCACTGCAACATGATATCTTCTGACTGTTAGCACACTCCATACCTGTAATTTAACAAGGCAAAAGTAATTAAAATATTCCCGGTACTTTAGGGGAAATAGAAAAGCATCATATATTGCTAGAACAACCTTTTCCACATTTTATATTGCATTGTAGTTCAAGCTCACGAGTAAGGTAGACCCCAAGATGCAATCAAACTAGAATCTGAAAAAAGAAAATCCATTAGGTCATAAACTCAGGTTCAAGAAATCTGGATGTAGCAAAGATGCAGGATCTTCTCTGGTGTAACATCAGGGGTAGGAAGAACATAATGTAACACCCGGTTCTTCTCTGGTGTTTATATTTCTTGACTTTATTATGATTAAATAGCCACAATTATTATTAATGACTATATTTATATTGGTCAATGAAGAGACAATTCTGGTTTGGTGTCCAGTTGACTAGAGGGTGGTAAATTTGCTACAATGGGGCCTAGATCAATTCCCAGTGGACACATGTCCACAGGAAACAAACTCCTCACAGCTTGGGGTGAGCGTAATTACCTTTTGCTATAATGAAGAGACAATTCTCATATTCATGCAATATAAGAATGAATAATTTAGAAGATGAAAAATTTATTTTCACATTCATGCAATATAAGAATGAATAATTTAGAAGATGAAAATTTTATTTTCACATTCATGCAATATGAGAATGAACAGATTGAATTAAAAGATATTTGAATGTACACATTGATGGAATGTGTAAATGAAAGGTTACAAAATGGTCCTCCCTGTACCCAATATATAGGCCTTTGCTCCATCAAAGAGGCTAAGCAAGGAGAGAGGTCAAGGGGGAGAAACACAATTGTATTAAGGGGCTCTAGTTTCTTCATACTCTTAGGTCATCATGAGCCAAGGTATGTTTTAAGTATCATATTGTGAAAATCATTTATTTCAAAATCTTGGGCATCAAGGAATATGCACTATGAGAAACTTAATTCGCATATGCATATTCATGTTGATAAAGATATATGTTATAACACCATTGACGGATTGAAAGGCAAAATTTTCATATTAAAAATACCTACACGCAAATCCATCATATGCTCACTAAGAATCGAATCACGTTAGACTATCTTTCGTTAATTTCTTTCCGTTTCAAGGAAAAATTGAGCCTTTTCTCCTCAGATTCACAGAAAAATTATCAAGCAAATTAGTTTTAACATAGTTTTATTAGCAAGCACGGATACTATTTCACCACAGCACGAGGGCATGATTTGATCCCCACGAAAAAAAAAAAAAATCAAACAATACGGGCGAATCAGTCGAGTAAGGGTGGGCATCTGCGCCCAACCTCGAATCAACCAAGGTATCGCAGCTGGAAAGCCAAGAACCCATATAAAGGACCTTCTTTTCACGAAGAATCACGGTTCCTAACAGTGAGGACTGAGGAGCGTATAAAGCTACCCGATCTAAAGCCGACGTCATCGCTGGCGATCCTCCTTCCAGCTCCGATCAAGGCAGAGGGGGGCTCCCAATAATAGAAGAACCGGCGTAGAGGGAAACAGAGATCGAATCAAAATAGGTGGAGCCTGGAGGCGAGCAATAGATGGGAAGAATAAAACAAAACTGGCAGACGGATTACGTATGCTGATATTATTTTGTATTGTTTGCCTTTATTTTGCAATATTTCATTGAATTTCCATATCTGGCATTTTAAAATTTAATCTAAAATATTCTCTCTTCAAGGTCACAAAATTATTACCACTCTAGACGTTTATAAAATGACTTGAAAGATGTCATCGCAGAGATACTACACTCTAGACGTCTGCTTAGCTCTCCATTCTTTGGAGATAGATTATCTCAAATCTGTAATAAACGCTTGATCAAAAGAGAATTTGACAACTTTCTTTGCCAATGTCAAAAATCTATACCTTTAAAATAGTGGTGATATACTCATCGAACTCAAAGTGAACATTCTAGAGCGTCCGACATAATAGAGCATTATTCCAAGATTGCAAATCCCCAAGACCATAACCCCCTTCTTCCTTCGATAAACATATTATTGCCCAAAAGATCGGTGGGTATTAGTAAACCAAATGAAAGATTGACACATACCATATAATTTATGAATCACCACACAAGGCATTGGAAGAAAAGAAAATTAATAACATTCAATACCTTAAAGCATAGAACATATTAACTCCAACCGACCAATATAAGATAAGATATATTTTTGTCATGCCGCAACCTTCTTCAATAACTGTAGTTAGTTATGTGAAGCCTCTCCATGGCTAGGGGAATGCCAAAATATTTAAACAGGAAAGTACCATGCTGAAATTCGGTGATTTAAAGTATATGATTAGGAGCTTGATCATCGACACTGACCATGTAAATATTGGACTTCAATGGATTAACTTGGAGTCCCACCTTGTCGCTAAAATCTCTGAACACCTCTGCCGAGATAGAGATAGTAGATATATCGGCTCTTGTAAATATCAATATATCATCGGCATAAGCTAGGTGTGTAATTTGGAGACCTCCACACATAGGCTTAAAGTGAAAATCGGACGTGATCTGACAGTTGTTCGGACGTGATGAGATTGGGACCGACCTTACCATTGGCTTTAATGTGATTTTTTCTGATGATATCCTATTTACCTCTTCATAAAAAAAAAAGTAAAAAAAGTGAACCAGACTGCGTTGATACATTATTCTTTAGTTATCTAGAAAAAAACCTCCAAGCATCGTGTGAAAATCAAGGCTGAAAGTGAATCTCCTTGTCTCAAACCTTGCCTCCCACTATAAAGTAAGAGAACATGAAGACACATTCATGAATCCAAGCTCGAAATTACTAGGGAAAATCATAACCAACAAGTGTTGATATAAGAAAACCCTCATCTACACTATCAAAAGTCTTCTTCAAGTCAACCTTAATCATTCATCTTGTCGATATGCATTTGCCGGCATACTTCCTCAATATTTCCTATCCAAGATTAATGTTCTCTCCAATAGAATAGCCTTAAACAAAAGCTGCTTGCACCGGATCTAATAAAACATCCATTACCTTCGCCAACACCTTTGAGATGATCTTGTAGAAGAATGTACAACACAATATTGGGCAGAAGTACGAAACCCGTGATGAATGATTAGATTTGGGTATCAGCACAATCAAGGTATAATTCTATTGCTTGAGAAGCCGCCCATGCTGGAAAATCTCACGAACTACAGCCAAAAATTTTGCTCGTACTATGTCCCATGCCGAGGTAAAGAACTTGGCATTAAACCCATTAAGATCGGGGGTTTTATCCTTCTCAATATCAAATAGTGCAAGACGAATCTCCTCATCGGCCACGTGCATGGTTAGCTTCTTCATTTGGCCGTTAGACAACTTCCTTTCTTCCATGTTACTACTGTCTAGTGGAATATAAGGTTTGCTAGCGCCCAACAACCCTTGAAAATATATCACAAACTCATTGTCAACCTTCTCCAAACTAGATGTTTATTCTCCGGACTATTTGATGATATTGTTATGCTTCACCAAATCATGGGAAAACTTGATACACTTGTTGCTATTATTGAGATAAACTCTATATTGATAAAAAGTCTTCTCCACCTCCACAAGTAGCAAGCGAGAGAGCCCATATTTTAAATTGACTTAAATAATGTCCCCGTGCAATTTGCCCAATAAATGATTTTAAATAAAAAAATTTAAAAGTTTATTCTTCAAATTCACACGGAGCCTTAGTACAATTTAAACGATTTTGGCTCACTTATTTTTGGATTTTTTAAACTAAAAACAGACTTTTAAACTCAAAAATTTTAAATATTCCTTGAAACTCGAAGTCTTTTTTTAAATGAATTATTTTGATTCCTTAAAATAATTACGTACTTTTAAAACGGAGCCTTTAGTACAATTTAAATGATTTAGGCTCACTTACTTTTTGGTTTTTTTTTAAACTAAAAATAGATTTTTAAACACAAAATTTTTAAATATTCCTTGAAACTCCAAGTCTTTTTTTTAAAATGAATTATTTTGAATTCTTAAAAATAATTACGTACTTTTAAAACGAAGCCTTTAGTACAATTTAAATGATTTGAGCTCACTTTTTTTTTTTTGGATTTTTTAAACTAAAAACAGATTTTTAAACTCAAAAATTTTAAATATTCCTTGAAACTCCAAGTCTTTTGTTCAATGAATTATTTTGAATCCTTAAAAATAATTACGTACTTTTAAAACGGAGCCTTTAGTACAATTTAAATTATTTTGGCTTACTTATTTTTTGGATTTTTTAAACTGAAAACAGATTTTTAAACTAAAAATTTTTAAATATTCCTTGAAACTCCGAGTCTTTTTTTAAATGAATTATTTTGAATCCTTAAAAATAATTATGTACTTTTAAAATATTTTTAACTAAAAATTGAATGTTTTTTATAAGACAGAATTTGGTGTGTCTATATATATATATATATATATATATATATATATATAATAATTTATTTTTAGTCTCTAGTTTTTTATGATATTTTTTGATGGATACTGCCATTTTTGTGAAAATAAGAATTATGTAGAGATTTGTGGGAGTTTCCTCTAGAATATCAAGGTCTTTTTTAATTGAGAAAAAAATTGTCTTGAGTTGTATAAGTGTTTTGGGATTTGAAAACACTCATGAAAACCTTAATCATACCCAAAATAACTTATTTCTAATTTTAAAAAATATTAATAATATTCTGAGAGTTTCCAAAAAATATCTATATTTTTAGTTAAAAATATACATCCACGAGTTTTATTTTTTTATTTGTAAATATTAATTAATTCTTAATGACCATCTTAAACTCATTTTAATTAATTTATATTTTTTTATAGAAATCACTCTCACATGTGAAATGCACTTTTTTCTTTTGTTAAAAATTATAAAATTTAATCTTAATTTTTGATATAAAAATGGTTGAAAACAATCTTAATTTTTTAATTAATTAGGAAATGACCAATCAGTCATCTAAGGAAGAAAATAAATAAATTAATTATATTTTCATAACAAATACACATTGAATTAAACAGATAATTAACTCTTTTTAATTTTCATAAAATAATTTAAATTATTCCAGTCCTTTGGTTTTTCTAATTTATACTAAATCTATAGTTGAATAAGAATAGAGCAAAGAGCTAGCAGTAAATAGACACATTAACACATATTCACATCATCCCTTAATTCATACATGTATACATATGAGTGCAAATTGTTTAACAGAAACAAAGGATTGAACCATGGAAAACAAAACTACACAAAAATATCAACATGTAATCCAGATTTTCTTCTTCATCCCAGTTTTAATTTTCTTCTTCAAATGCCTCTCAGTCAAGCCATTTAGCCTTCACTCAGCTGCCTCTTCAAATCTGCAAATGAAGACTGTCAAATAGTTAATTCCTGCTGCAATGTCTGTCAATATTAATTTCTTTGCTAAAAATAACATAAATCCAGCTTGACTGCATATCTAATACCGTCACAGGCTTCCTTAGCTTCCTCATTGTTCTGCCGGTGCCATGCAGCAAAACCATTTCTTCTGCTATCGCAATGAGATGATCAATTAATTATCAAATGTAAACGATCAGATATATATTGAAATCTATACGAGTAATTAAATTATCTTACAGCATGTGCCTTGGAAGTATAATGTCCTTGTTTAAAAGCCATCTCCTCCTTGCTAGACTTTCTCTGTTCGTTACTCTTGGCACTTGTTTTCCTCTCATCTCGAGCTTTGTTAAAGATCACAGTGAAACCCTCTGCAGAAGCAGGATCATTGACATCCCACTCGCCAAATTTGGGCAGAGGACGACCCTTGTCCTGTCCAAGTCAAAGAAACACAATTAATTCTAAAACTTATATCATGTTTCTAGTGCAAATTAGAGGCGTTAAAATTTTTTGTACGAGCAAATATACTGGATCGAAAACAGAAGTTTGGATCTATCATCCATTGGCTGAATAGCGAGGTTAAAGAAGAGAGGAAAAGAAACTAGAAACTACTAAAACAAAATTAGGTGCTGAATCTAAACGAGACTTACAGTCATTCTCCTTTCGAGAAATCGAGAGGAGGAAATGAGGAGGAGGGGAGAAACCAAAAGGGAGATGGTTCAACAAATTACGTCAAAGGAGGGGCATGTTTATAGTCCGTAACAACTGTGGATAGGCCGCCATTAACGGGAGACACAAATAGCCATCCAAGAAGAGGAGGAGTTTAGTTAATTAAAACTCTTTTATTTTTTTGTTTTGAAAAAAAATGAAGTAAATTAAAACGGGTCTTGATTTTTGGTTTGGTTCTATTTCAAAATTTATTTTGTCTCAGTTTGGCGTCAGTTTCAATCAACAAAAATAGATGTCTATTAAAAGCCTAGGTATATTTTTTGCCATTGATTTTAATTATAAATATCAAATGGAAAGTATTCGAATTTATTTTCTAAAAATATTACTTTTATGGTTTTTAGACCTACTAATATCTTTCAACTTTTTTTTTCATAAAAATAAGTTCAAATAAATTCTACGAGTTTTTTTTTTAAAAAAAATGTGATCATAAGTTGAGATAACCATTGATCCGGGAATAAGCCCAGAGGACTTTCATAGACGATCGATTAACGACACGTGGTGGTCAGGAGTCAACGGAGGGGTCAACCCTATGTTCCCTCCGAACGGGTGTCCAATACGGACTGTCCTGCTGTGTCCTAGACCAAGGGGAGCAGCAGCCCGGCTATGAGTCCGGGTTTCCGACGCTCATGAGTAAACTCGAGACCGAGCAGGCTGTCCGCTCGGTCGAGACCAATACGAGGGTACGATGCCGAGCGGCCTATACCGTTCGGCTGAAGAGTCAGGCAATGAGACAGGATCCCGATCGGCGGTCATGAATCCTAGGCCGGGTCGGGGGTAGAGTGCTGTCCGGGCGGAAGGATGATCCGCCCGGGAAGACGAGATCACAGGGCATTGGGCAGCAGGGACATCATCATGATGGCCCCTATCACTGACAACCAGCATGTTCGAGGACCAGGCCATACGCGGAACTGTACTGCAGAAGATCCTGCTGTCCCATCAAGGAATGGTTCGGACTGTAGCAGCATGGCGCCAGGTATGTCTCTCTGACAAACCCATACTGGGTATGGGGCAGGACACGTGCCCGCCTTGGTAGGCGTGCACCAGGTTTCTCAGGGCTCTATATAAGAGCCCTCATACTTCGCCGGAGGTACGCACACTTCTACTTCTGGAGCCACTTTATTGCTAGTCCTCGCCTGACTGGAGCATCGGAGGGTCGTCGCCGGGAACCCCGCCCGGCCCGACTTTGTTGCAGGTTCACTGGAGCACGCGAGGAGCCAGCAAGGAGCGCCACGTCCCCAGCGTCCATTGACTCCGCGCTCGGACAGGATCATCGGCTAATGGATCAAATGATCTTAGATTGACATAAAACCAATTCCTATATGTTCGTCTACCTCTCATGATTATAACCATGCCCTCAAACGTCAATTTGACCAAATATATTGAGAGCAAGAATTTTTTGAACTTGAAAATATTTAAAAAATTTAATTCGTGTTCAAAAAATCCGGTTGATGGACCAACCAATCTCGGATTAACATGAAACTAGTTACTCTATATTTATTTACCTCTCCTAATTATATTCATATCATTAAATATCAATTTGACTCAGTATATTGAGAGTAACGATTTTTTGAATACGAAGATGTTTGAAAATTTTAATTCGTGAAATGTTTGAAAAATCTAATTCATGTTCAAAAAATCATTACTCTCAATATATTTGGTCAAATTGATATTTAAGGGCATGGATATAATCAGGAGAACTAGCCGAACACATAAAATTTAGTTTAATATCAATCCGAAGTCGTTTAGTCCATCAACCTGAATTTTTTAACATGAATTAAAATTTTCAAGCATATTTATGAGTTGAGTTATAATCAATTTGAGCCAATAAATTTTTTTTTCTAGGGTTCATACTTACCTCTTGAGTTATAGTGTTCAAAATTAAAAATTTTAAATACTCACAGAGTATAGTATATGTATTTATGGTTTGCAATTTTAGGATTTAAGGGTTGGGTGATAATGAATTTAAGCTAATAAGATTTTCCCTCTAGGGTTCATGCTTCTCTTTTGAGTTATAGCGTTCAAGATTAAAAATTTTAGATGCCCACAGGATATAGTGTTTCTCTTTATATCAACGAAGTTATGATGCATGTCGCACGGTGCATGACTTAGCGATGCGTAGCTTTTTTTTTATTATTATTCTTTTAGCTTGCAGTTAAGCCATTTAGTATTTTACCTTTATGATTCAAGGGTTAGGTTATAGTATTAAGCATATAAAAAAATTAAATAAAAAAGTTTTGAGGTGGAT
>JBBMJZ010000067.1:2371922-2387581 GCA_037833815.1 Zingiber zerumbet | reverse complement strand
ATGGCCGGGTTGTTGTTCATTCGGCCAGGGGGCGTCTGGACGGTAGGCTCATCATGTCCGCTCGGCGCGACCTCGGGGTTGACCCCCTTGACTCTTGACCTCCACGTGTCGTTGACCTCCCGCCCATGAGGATCCCCCGTCTTTATCACCGGATCATATATATATATATATATATATAGCATAGTGAAAAGTAGATATCTACATTTAATACAGTAATTTTTTTTACTTTAAATTATACGTTTTAAGTAAGCAAACTAATATGGACACTCTAACACCTACACATTAACATGGATGCTATAATAAATTATCATTCATTTAAGTGGAGTTAATTACTCCACTTAAATGAGTCTATGCCTCTACTGCATTGATTATTTGGACATTAGTACCATCCTCAGCATATTTAGGAGGGTCCTCGATCAAGAACCAAACTAGATTGAGCGTGGTTAAGTAGAAAAACATATTCTACTACCACTTTTATGAAGTAACTTGAACCTCTTTGGCCTGCCCTCGTGATTGATTGAAATATTTTCAATCGGGACAGAGGGGATCGCCACATATTGATTATGTTGCACCTCAACACTTTTCGTGACCAATTCAATATAAACAAATATATTTTAAGACTGTTGGGAAATCTTTCATAATAAAGATTGCTTACTGGAGATAGGGGATTTGCTAAAATTGAAATTACAAACTAAAATCAACTTCAGACCTATTAAGATGACCTTAACTAATAATCTTAGGCTGTCAAGTATGGAGGGATGAGCTACTTGGAAGGTTGGGTTGCTTGAAAGACTTGGATGAGACTCGAGGCAGAGATATTTGTTGTGACCAGAGATGTTTGCAGAGATCATAGATGTATGTAGAGACCAGAGATGTTTGTCGTGACAAGAGACGTCTGTCGTGACCAGAGATGTTTG
This sequence comes from Zingiber zerumbet, assembly GCA_037833815.1. Classification (NCBI taxonomy): domain Eukaryota; kingdom Viridiplantae; phylum Streptophyta; class Magnoliopsida; order Zingiberales; family Zingiberaceae; genus Zingiber; species Zingiber zerumbet. Next base: position 2,386,664 of record JBBMJZ010000067.1, on the reverse strand, counting down.
TCGTGATAACGTTTGTCATGACCAGAGATGCCCATCGAGACCAAAGATATCTATTGAGACCAAAGACCGAGATGTCGAGACATGAGGAAGATACCGAGGCCAACGTGTGATGCAGTTTACTTAAAATAGATTTGTCCCCCTCCAGTAGTTCTTTAAGGTTACAATGAATGCCTATTTTTTAGGATTCAACGGGAAGACCATGTCGACAACGAAACACTGGTTGTTCGTAGCGAATTGAGAAAGTATTCGAACATTATCACCTGTAGAGTTGCAAAGCAAGTGCACAATAGAGAAGAAAGACAAGAAACAAAGGTAGAGGATTCTCTTTTTTCTATTGTTTGCCTCTAGCTCTCAAGGTCATGACCTCCTCTTATAGAAGCTGTCCATGCCTTTGCTGCATTGAATGACTAAGTAATGGTCATTCATTGCCTCGGTCATCAATAGTGACTGTTTCAAATCGGCGGTCATAGATTCTTAATTGATCAGTGATTAATTCATCCATTTTAAATATGTAAAGTGTTGGTTATTTCACTTGGACAAATTTTGCCATAATCGATCAGACATTCAACATGCGCAAGTTGTGCTTGTACATAAGTCAACTTGCTCTTCATGCCTTCGCTGCATTGAATGACCGAGTAATGGTCATTCATTGCCTCAGTCATCAATAGTGACTATTTCAATCGGCGGTTACAAATTCTCAATTGATCAACAATTAATTCATCCATTTCAAATCGGTAAAATATTGGTTGTTTTACTTGGACAAATTTTATCCCGATCGATCCGACATTCAACATGTACAAGTCGTGCTCCTACATGAGTAAACTTGATTTAATGTAAATCTGGACCGTGAATTTGCATCCCTGCGCACCCACACATAAAAGAGAGTCTTTCCTCATATATTTTGTTCATAACTATAATATTTGTGAAACAATATAAATCAACGAATATACCTTTAAACTCTCCATGTGAGATTGTATCTCTTTTTTATTCACGTATATCCAACAAACAGTGCCAACAGCACCCCTAAGTTGCTCCTCTACTTCTCTCTCTGTGCTTTTTCTTCACTCAATACCCCGCTGAGCACGTCGACTCCACCATCATCATGCTCGTCTGGTGTTAAGTTTGTTGGATATAAGTGATGTGAATGGAGAAGAAGTAGAAGAGAAAAGATGCTCCATTGTGAATGGGATTTTAGTCCCACATGGGAGTTTCATGGCATGTTGGTTGGTTTATATTGATTAACATGCATTGAGGATGTGAACAAATGCATGGGGAGAGACTCTTTCTCATGCATGAGTGCGCAGGAGGGTGCAAATATAGGGTTCGGATTGCACTGAACCATGTTTAATCATGTGCTTTTGCCACGTAAGATATTAATACAGCCGAGTGAAATGTTGACGTTACACATAACGTTGTCCATTGGTCTGAACTCCTATATAAGGTGGCTGCGACCATAGGCAAAAGGTTACGCACATAAGAAGAAAAATCAGCAGAAGCTCTCTACCTACGTTCCTTTCTCGTGCAACTTTTGCTCGACGGAGTGCTCGTGATAGTTTGGGTACCACTCAGTTCGCCATGACTACCAATGCTTGTTGGAATCATGGTTAACCGTTGTATCTTGGGAAACAGAGCTCTCCATCTACGTTCCCTTCTCCTCTCTCGTGCAACTTTTGCTCGGCGGAGTGCTCGTGATAGTTCGGGTACCACTCAGTTCACCGTGACCACCAGTGCTTGTTGGAATCATGGTTAATCGTTGTATCCTGGGAAACAGATGACCCAAGTAAACTTCAAAGTACTGCTGGAGGTGGAGCGAATTTGTTTCAAGAAAACTGCGTCATTCGCAGGGCTCGGTCCACTGCTCGCTCTGTTCTGCTAGTCTTGCTCAGCGTCAAAGCCCGGTCGGCCACTTGCTCGGTCAGCTCGCTCGGCCTGTCTGTTCGTCCGACCGACCTCTCACTCGGTTGGTCTATTCGCCCGACAGGCCTCTAGCTCGGCCTGCCTACTCGCCCGGTCAGCACTCTATCTGATCAAATTTCCTTGGCCTTACTGCCCGGTTAGTCTCTCTCTGTTCGTCCGATCGGCCTTTCTGCTAGCCCGATCGCACTGCTAGGTCGGCCTCTCTGATCGGATGACTACTCTGCCCGATCGAACTTTGTGCTTTGTTTGTGACTCACACTGTTCACTCGACCACTCGGCTCCACGTCTCGGTCAGCAGCTCTACCCACCCGGCTGCTCTTCTTGCACGAACTTCCTGCTCGGCTGACTTGCTCGCCCGACCTCTTAGCCCGCTCTGCCGCCATTGTGTAAACTGCCTTCAGCACTTGGTAGAAATCAGCCCCGCTGGTAGCTTGAGATTATCTGCTCAGGTCATCTTGACAGACAAGTGAATTTAATTTAGTGTAATTTAAATTCAACTAATAACCATCTACGGCATTAGATTGTGTTCGCCAACAGTGTTTATGTTCTTGATATCTCATTTACATAAAATCATAATTTTTAATCATTGCTTTATAGATTCGAACCAGATATATATATATATATACTAGCAAGTGCTCACAATAATTTGAGTAGTAAACGATGCATCCATGTTTAAGTTAACCGAATGCCATCTACATATATTAATTTCCGCATGAGTTCTTACTTAAAGAAAAAGAAATTCTATGGCTCTTCAAAATCTGTTGCTCAAGTCTGAACATTTGCCTGGATCACCATATGCAGTACTCATTCCCTAATGGTATGCAGTCGTCCGTGAATTCCCAGTCCCAGCCGCAACCTTCATAAATGGGCGAGAACACTTTCCGGTAGTCTTCCATTTCATGACCATCTTCGCCAACCGTCTCCATTTGATCGATAAGCAGTGAAGCAACGAAAGCATCATCTTCCAGTTTGGAAGACGAAGAACAACAAGCCGTACTGTTGCTTCCGCTGGAGCCAGCTGCAGTGCTAATTCTGCTATAAGAACTAATTGGCGCAGTCGATTCCATCACAAAAGGTTCTAATAACACCTCGTCCGCCGCCGTCGATAATTTGCAGGTGTGGCGGCAGATGTACTCCACGCTGAACCTGCAGGCTGCCGTCGTCTCACCGTCATCAATCCCATCTTCCTCTATTTGCTGAATCGTCTTCTTCGCCAAGCATCCTTCCTCCTTGTGAATGCATCTGTAGTAGCTCCTATATTAATCCACGCATATTTTTAATCAGTAATTTATTTGATACATTACAATTTCAGTAATTAATTAGCTTGAATATATGGGCGATCGAAAAGTAGGTATAACCTCTGGTATTTAGCATTGTTGATAGTTTTCTTCCCGTACTTTCTCCATTGATGGCCGTCATGGTAAGGCTCTGTTGTCACCGCCGACCAAGTCTCCTCCTTCCTCCTGCACACATATATAATCATAGTTAGTGTAACAAATTTTTAAAAAATTACTAAATAATTTGTAACTGTATGTATCTAATTAACTATATATCTATACCTTCTTATCTTTTGGCTATCTGTCGCAGTCTCCAATCTCTTCTTCCTCTTATGTTCACCGGAGCTGTTGCTGCAGCAACAGCAGCCGTTGACGATGGATTGAAGCCTCGAAAAGGTGGAGGAGTTGAGCTTCAGTATCTCCTGCACCTTCTCCCCTGCGACTTCCTGTGACGACTTGCAGCTGGAATTATCATGTTCTGCAGCCTTAAAATTAACTGCATAATGATTTAATCGCAGAAGAAGGGCATGCAACTGGCTGGCTACTTCATGAACTCGACCAATCTCTTGGATCGCCGCGCAGAGATCGCAAGCCAATGCAATCTCCTTCTCCATGTTCGATGAAAATTTGATGCGAATCTCTATGTCCGCGTCTATTTATGGCTAGCTAGAGAATAATTGCATGACACACGACTGTCGTGTATATCTGGGAATAATTAGAAGAAAGAAAAGCTTTGCTCAGGGAGAGGACGGAGCATTTAAGATTTGGACCAAGTCCGTGGTCTTAATTACCAGTTATTTAATTTTTATGTTGGATGAATCATGAATGTGTTCACATTGCATAATTCTTCATATAGCAACGTCGGCTGCTTCATGTCGTGTAGTAGTAATTGACAACACTATATATATATATAATGAAACTGATATGAGTCAACAACGTTGACGTAACTACTTATAGTTGCATGCTTCAACGCGCGACTTATGTATCGAAAATAATGGACCAAGCTAGCTCGGGAGTCTTGTGAATCATGCCTTTTATATACAAAAAAAAAATGCTCAGTCGCAGTGTTCCCACTCGCTATATATATAAATTGACTCAAGATCGAAGAAGTCGGAGATGAAGTCGGTAGCTTGAGAAGTCGGCAAGAGCAGTTAGTTATACACTTTTAAAATCATTTAACGCCTTGAAATTATAAGAGAGAAATTTTGCTCGCGATCATTCTTGACCTTAAATCAAGTTTATTCACCTAAAATATTGTTTCACTCAAATTGTTTTGCACAAAATTGATCAATTTTGTAAACTAAAACTTATTTTTATAAATACAAATAAGCTGGCATCGTTTACTTTTTCCTATGAAAAAAATAATAATGAGGATAAAGAAGGGAATTTTCCGAAATGGTTCACTCTGAATAAACCAGGGCAAATCTAACGCGCGGATAGGATAACGATTATCCTATGACTAATGAGAAGTTAAAATGACTAATGAGAAGTTAAAATTAAGAAAAAGATAAGAAGAGAATTCATTAAAAATAAATTAAAGAGAAATCCGAAAAAAAAAAACTTTATTGTCAATAGAGAGGATGATTCCTCAAACATAGACTTAAGAATAAAAAGGAAATAAGTCCTACCATATCGATCTCTATTTCTATCTTATAATGAAATTTTATAAAAAAAAAGAGAAAAATTCATAATAAAAGGAGATTATGAGAACAGGAGGCTAACATAGACAAAAATAAAAATTACTAAAATAATAAAAAGATCTTTGGATCATCTGATAAGGGCTTAAACATTTGATTTTAGGCTTAAAACTTGACAATGTTGGGTTGTAATGTTGCAAATAAAGTTTTACATTAAAAATAAATGAAAAAAATCATGGGTTTATAAGGTAAAGATCTCTCTATTAGTATGAGACCTTTTGAGTGAAGCCTAAAAATAAAATTATGAAGACTTAGATTCAAAGTGGACAATATCCATTGTGAAGAAATATAAATTCTTTCAGTGCTAACAATTGGTATTAGAGTCTGGACTGCTAGAAGATTTAACCGCCAATTGTGCACACCAACTATGGTCTAATCGAGTCATGTGAGTAGAATATTAATTTTGAATAAAAAAAGTGAGGGCTCCCATGTTTGGATCAAGAGCACCTCATACTAGGCAGGAAGTTATGGTGGATAGTAAGGTAGAAATGCCCTAATTGTGGCTAGGCAAAAAAAAATCCTAATAGATTAGGTGGACCGAGGGATAGGAAGACATAGTAAGTTGATTGGACTGAGGGCTAGGAGACTTGGTGGGTCTAGGGTTAGACATCAAATGGATAGACTTTCCACTTGAAAGAAACCTATGATTCTTTATTTAAGGAGAGATGGTTAGAGTTATAAGATTATAAATAAAGTCCCAGGTAAAAAATTATAAGTTTATAAGAAAAAAATATTTTTATTAGTATAATTTTTTTAAAAGTAAATTTAAAAATAAAACTACGAGGCTACAGTTCGGAGTCAGAAAAAACATTATGTCTTTGAAAAATTCTTTTCATCAATTTCCCCCGGTGCACCATGGAATTAACAACAATAAGGCATCCAATAATATAAAATGACCGAAATATTAATTGGTCGGGGTTTAATATAATTGAGGTATCAATTAAATGTTTTTGTGCACCGAATTAATAGATGCGCAGATGAGAAGTCAAAAGTCAATGTCAATGGGCTTCTAGAGATGAGAATTTAATGGAAGGTCAATACGTACATTTCAAAGTCCAAACGGAATATAATATCAACTAACTTAATTAATTCAAGTGACGATTTTGACCGATTTAACAACCGTCTAGTATTTATATTAATAATGCATGGCGCTACAATCTTCAGACTTCAGGGGAAATAATCAGGGAATATCAATGTAATTTATATATTTTTGTATATATATGCATGCATATGCATAGAATAATAATGCAAACGATTTGACCTCTTATCATTTCAGCAATTTAAGGGACAATTATCCTATATATAATTAGGCTCTGTTTATTTTATATTTTTATTTTAAAAATAAAACTATATTTTTATTGACTTAAAATAAAAACTGAATATAGTTTTTTATTATATACTGAATAAGAATAGTACAACATATTTTCTATGAAAATAGACGCAGTGAAGGAAAGCCGACATACGGAACAATTCACAATTCACCAGTCCAATGTTCACGGAGAGCACCAAATGTCAGTTATCCAAAGGCCGACATTGATGACAAAGACTATTTTGCCCATTAGAATATCCTGGCCGTACGTATAATGTCGGCAGAATCAATTATGTCAGACGTTTGAATTTTTTTATTTTTTCTCTATTGACTTTTTACTTTTACCTCTAAAATTTCATTTTACCAATTAAGTTGTCTACACGAACTTTTTAATTTTTATTTCACCCAATGTTTGTTTTTCATTTCACAGTCGTCAGGAATTTTTTTAAAAGACCCCATGGATGTCTCTTATCGTAGACAGAAGTTTGTTATTCTGTCCAGAAATATTATATTTAAACTTCTATTTTTATTTTTTTTTACACTTTCTTTCTTTAAAATAACAACCTCAAAACTTGAGCAACCTCAAAATTTAAAATTCATCGGTATTATTGTTATTGCATTAGATATGAATTAACATAAGTGATGCATGATGTCAGTGGGGATTTATCATGAGGACAATTTTAAAAAATTCATAAAAGAAGAGAGGAATACTTTAGTGTTTCTGAATGAGGACTGTTTTTGAGAAAAAAAAATAAAAGATAAGATATCATTAGCAATTTAAATTAGTTTTGATGAGCTTGGCAATTGTGGTGTCAATCAAATCTTAAAAAAATACAAGAAGAGGAAGAATATATGGGGGAGGGTTGCTCAATCTTATGGCTAGAAGAGGCCAATGCCGCATTTCTTGCTTATTGGAGAAGAGAAAGGAAAAGAGAAGAGAGCTCATGTGTTTCAGAAGACGAGAGGAAAAAATTATAGATTTACTTACATTGGAAAAGAGAAGAAGAAGAAGAAGAAGAAGCAAATGGGGAAGAACAGGAAGAAAAAAAATAAAAGAAGGGAATGAACGAAAGAGCTCCAACGTTCAGCGTGCAACATGTAACATGCGTAGGGAGAAGAGTGAAAGAAAAAAAATGAAAGGTTTTGTCAAAAATATCATAATTCTTTCTAAATCGATTGAACTCGTTTAAACATTAAACTTGGTTCGATCATAACTCAGCTTTAAATCAACATAATCCTTATCTCCGTATTTATCCATTGAATTTAGTTCAAATCCAATTCAATTTAAATTTAGCTTCCTTACTTTGTGTCCTACAATTTAGTCCATCCGTTTATTATTATATATTTTGTTTTTAAAATTTAATACTTAATATTCCAAATCACTATATTTTCTCATAGAAATAGTATCAATAGATAGCTTAGGTCATGAACTGGATCAATTTCAGTTTTCAATAATGAATGATAATAAATCCACTACTCAAAGTGACTACGAGGACATTCAAATATATATCTATATAGGGGACGGTTGCACCCCCTCTTCTTAAGGTGGCTACGCCCCTGGATGATGTATAAGGATGTAAAAGTTGTTCCCCTTCTCCTTAAGATGGCTACACCCCTACATGATGTATAAAGATGTAAGAGTTGTTGGTTATAGGATGGTAAACTTATTATAATGGAGCAAGAGATCAATTTTTGACAGACGCGTGTCCTTGGGAAAAAAAATTCCTTCTACCCCTTAGTTATTTGAGAGTCAGTTATAAGTCGACTTGTGAAACATGTAGCATAATCATTTTTATTGCTACAATAAACCTGTAAGGCTCCGTTTGATAAATGTGATAGGATTAGGATTATGTTTTTAAAAAATTATTAATATACCGTTTGGTAAGGCTGATTAGGGGTAGGATTACAGTTGATTGGGGGTAGGATTCACAGTACTTAGGCATTAGAAGTGATTATTAATCTTACCCTAATCCTATCTTAATCAACTCAATTCTAACCCTAATTCTATCACCTCTATCAACGGCCTAAGAGTTTAAGCCACTGTTTATTTGCGAGGATGAAAAAAAAAAGTTTATGATATTTTTTATTTACTTTTTAAAAAAGTTTTTTTTTTTGTAATTTTATCCGTTCATACGAATTAACACAAATCACGACCCGATCACCTACGGCCGTGAATATTAAAATTAATATAATTTTTATATTCACATATATATTTATTTTAATGTATCACATGGACTGGTTGGGCTTGGGTTTGGGCTTGGCGAGAGCCTTTATATTGTGTGTTTTTACAGGTTCCCATAACCTAATTTTCCTAAAGTACATCTATATAGGGTTGGTAATATTTAGATCTTTAGAACTCATAAAATTCTAAATCAGTGACAATAGTGCGATCATATCTACATAAGATGGAATTCTATTTTTTTTTTTAATTTTCAATAGCAAATTCTGAAGGAAATTGAACTTGACAGAAACTGAACTTGACATCTCATATATGCTCATTGATGTTCAAGCTACTATGGACTTTAAGGAACTTGTTGTAGACACCAACCTCCTGTAGATTGCAAACTCGGAGCTTCCTCCTTTGTTTGGGAGTTGGTGACTGTGGTAGTGAGCATTCTTTGATGATATCAAAGTCGTCATGGTTACCACAAGGTCAAAACTACTCTGCAAGAGTGATGACTCTAGTGGATGTCAAAAGTTATAAAAATGGTGAATCATGCTTGTATTTGGTACTCAATGTGAAGTTTTGGTAATGTGAATACAACAAGCATCATGGCAGTGGAAGTCACTTCATACTGTGTTGCCATTGCTGCTTATTAAGTTGAAATCAAGGAGGATATGCTGCGAGGCTTGAGGTTGCAATCAACAATTAATCCACTCTAACTTCACTTCATACTATGTTAGAAAACTAAGAATCAATAAATGAAGACATGGCTTGCCTAATATCACACATTCTTCCTCATCCGGATCCACAGATTTAAAGTCTGTCAGCGTTAGATAGAACTTTCCATTCGGTTCAAATTGAAAACCGAAAAGAACTGGTTTAATTTTTATTTGTTTTGTAGAAAGAGCCGAGTCGAATTCCATTAGAAACTGCAATGAATCCCTTAGGAATTGAAACAAACCAAATCAGGGTTTCTTTTGGTTTACTATTTATTTTGTTCAGTATGAAATGATAACTAAATTAGTGGTTAGATGGTTATGTTATTTCTTTAATATAGTCATTAGAAGTTTTCTTTAGTAGAGTTACTAGAAATTATTAAACTCTTGTTTTATGGTTTGATAGAATTTGGTTTGAAGCTCATAATGAAACAGAAAGAAACTGAAAATTTATATAAAAATTTAAACCAAGCTGGAGTAGTTGTTTTTTATGAAAACTGACTGGAATAATTCAAATGAGCTTGTCGGTTTGCACTGGATAATGGAAACCTAGGATCAATACTTCGAAAGACCATTATTAATCTAGGACATGAGGCATGCTTCTCTGAAAAGTATTAGTGGGAGTAAAGCTCCTAGATATCTTAATAGTCAAGTATTATAACGTGATCCTGTCTGAAATCAAGAAAGATTGTGATTTAGGTAAGTAGCTCTAATGTTGATCGCGAGAAGATTCTGAGCTGGAAGAAAATAACGTCGAACATTCTTGCATGTCAGAAAAAAGAATGAACAAGAAAACGTCAACAACCGGGCTAGGGAGGGGTCTTGACACAGATACTTCGACACTCAAATCAAATAGGTGGTCTAGAGGAAATGAAATGAGTGAACGATAGAAATAAAAGTGAGCTATGAGTGTGTAATGTTGTGTAGCGTTTCATATCTACACTTTTATAAGAGATCCCTTATATAGTGTTTACTTTTATCTATGCATGAATCTCGATGTATTTCCATGAATAGACTAACCACTCTGACATTCTGACACCTTTTCCAGATTGGGTCCACCATTTCTGTATTTTGCAGAGTAGAAGTTTCCTCTGTACGACGTGCACAGGGAATATTCTATTAGTTTTCTAACAACGGTTATGCTAAACACCAAAAAGGAATATTAGGTCGTTGGGTTGATGACCCCTGATATGTCCCTATTGATAAACCGGTCGGGTCTACATTGGTCTTTTTTGAGGACTCGGTCTTCTTGACGACTCGGCTCCCAATCGGAGAGAGAGTCCTTCGGGGCTTGCCTCCAGGCTAACCGATCGAGCTGAAATGACTCAGCTCTCAATGGAGCTAGGATGACTGAAGATTCCATCGAACCAAAAAAACTCAAGATTCAACCGGCCAGAGGGTTCGATCGGACATGCTGCTCAACTGAACTGGGCAACCCTATGAGCCCTGACCATTGCTTTCTCCTTGACTTTGACCTCCACGTAGGTCGATCTTCTTGACTTTGACCCCGTCTTTAGGGGCCCTATCTTATTCACCATATCACAAGTCTCACCTTCAAGTCTAGTTGAAGGAGATGCGAGTCCAACTGACTGGACTCTTGTGTCTTCTGTGTCTCTGGTTATCCAATCGGACGCTCAGTCCTTGTTTCGCCGCTTGACTTGAGTTGACGTCACACTGGCGCCTTGAAAACAGGGCACGTCACTCACCATTAATGCTTAGTATGATGAGCACACCTTTTTATCATAAGCCTGCTTACCGCCTCCCATCCCCAATAAATATGACTAGTATCTTTCAAATATATGGTACACGTCTGTACAAAAAATATCTGAAATGACAGACTACTGTTGAGATTTAATGTGACCTTTGATGGTTCAAATCCCATGATCCTAATTAATCCTCTTTCCTTTGCCCCTGTGATCGAATGACTGTGAGAGTCCACCACTAGGGGTTTTAAGGTTTGCAACCTTTGATTCAATCCTTATCAATTTCGTATTCTCGTCTTTGTCTTCTTCCTCGCTCTTCGCTGTCGCTATGTCGCTAGTGACTTTTCAAGTTTCATCTTTTCCTTGTAAGTTCATTTTCCTCCCCCCTATTCACTTTTCTTCTTATTCATGGTCATTGTTCCTCCTATCGTTGTCCACAACCTCTGGTACACCTCCACTGCCTCTGACTTCAACGACGGGGAAGTGGACCAGATGCATCTTACTTACAATCTCCCCCACGATCATCATATTATCATTCCGACTGACTATAATCATTTGAACCTTTGCCTTGCCAGCTATCTAACTTTCTTCAAGGATCAATTTTTGGTCGGCCTTCATTTTTCCTTACATCCTTTTTTCACCGAGATTTGCAACTACTTCTATATTTCCCTCCAACAGTTAGCCCCCAATTCTATTAGGCTATTGTGTGGAGTTATCATTCTGTTTCGTTTGTACCGAGTTCCCTTACACCCCCAGATTTTTCATTATTTCTATTGCCCAAAGAAATTCGAGCCAGGTGTCTGTATTTTCTAAGATGAGTGGGTGTTGTTTTCTTTGAGAAGATGCTCTCTTCCAACAAAGGTTGGAAGTAACATTACTTTTATATTCGATCGGTTCCTCTAGTAGCCTTCTAGACCAATTGACAGATGGAATTACCTCCGGTTCCCGAGATAGGTGTATTCTGATGGGAGTCAATTTACCATGCCGCCTCTAATCAACTGCCCGATCTAAAATTCAACATTCATAAGATGCTTGCGGAGGGCGTTATGTATATTTTGGGTTTAGCCCCATTCGAGTCCGACTACCTAACAGTTTCAATGAGAAATTCAATCTCTCTTTACTGTTGTATCCAATTTTTTTTTTTCTATTTTGCAACCAAAACTATGTGGAAAGCTTGTCTTGAAGATTCCACCAAGTTCGATGATGAGGAAATGGATGGTTGTAGTGAGGCAGAGTTAGAGAGCCATAGACTTTACCGATCGGCTCTATCGAGGATCCGACCGGTGAAGAAGGCACCGACCGAGTTGCAGGGAGCGATGTGGTCGCAAACACTGAGGAAATGTTGTCTCCTCGGTCTTCTTTGCTACCCGTGGAGGTTCCATCTGAGTCCACCTCTGGGGAGCCTTTGATCAAGAGTCAACAGCGCAAGAGACGCCGCTCGGCTGCACCCGAACAACACATCTCCACTGAAGCATCGACACTGTGTCCATGAGAGAGCTCCTCATCGATCCCTCCTGAGCTAGGAGTCAGTCATCCAACTCCCGCTTCATCTGAGCGAACACCATTAACTGCCGATCGAAGCGATAGTCACATGACCGATCTCCTTTTTACCACTTTTGTCAATTGAACCATCGCAACCCCATTCCAAAATATACTCCACTCCTAAATCAAAATCCAAGACCAAGTGCAGCTCCTAGGATCTGAGTGGACAACACAAGCCCAAGAGGGTTAGTGTTACACTCAAGCTCCCTTCACAAGAGTGGCTCTCCATCAACCCCTCCAAGCTACTCCCCCCTGAGCACATGATAAAGATACAAGGCCCACTGACTCATACTTGAGCCAATTCTTGGACACGCATGGTCGAGTGCTCTCTAGAGGAGCTAACCGATCCATTTTCCCAGGATATCATAGGGGTAAACTTTCTTCAATGTCATACATTCATTTTTCTCATGTGCCTTTCTTTAATTTCTCCTCGGTTCACCAGTTCTGGGTGGCTAGCTTGTCCATATGCCAAAAAAATGGCAAAGCTTAGTGACAACTACCGAACCCCGGAGGGCTCGGCTGGAGGAACGGGAACCATGCAGAGCTCCTCCAAACAACTTCAATCTGAAGTAGCTCACATGAAGGGAGAGCTAGAGAGCTAAGCCAAGCTATTGTTGAGAGTCGAGCAGGCTCTTACAGAAGAAAAAAAAATAAAGGCACAACTAGGCCATCCAGATTGAGAGGCTACAAAAGCAACTACAAACTTCCAAGTCATGCCTCCAATCGACAAACACTCAAAAATTAAGAGTCATAGTTGATTTGGACCTAAAGAATATTGAAGCTCAAACCCTTGCCAGGAAGCTAGAAGAAACATAGGTCACCCTTATCTCTGAGTGGGTTGGAAGAGAGGCCGAGCTAACTGTCCAGGACCTCCAGGTTGAAGAGAAACAATAATTCCTAGATTCAAGGGACACCGAGCTGGAGGCCTCAAAGATCGAGTTAGTGAATTATTAAGCAAGGGAGCCCAAGCGGCTTGAAGCTTTCAGAGTGGATTGTCTACATTCTCGAGACTTCAACGTGATGCTTATCAATAAGACCTCCAAGATGTTTGGCTATGGTATAGAAGAGACCATAAACCAACTTAGGGAAGCGAGTCACTTGACCGGATACATCCCTAAGAATTTTATTCGCTGCCAAAAGCTTTTGGAGGAAATCCCAGAGGATGCCTTCCCAAACTTTGCTTAGAAAATTTTCCTTTGGTGTTTCACCTTCCTCGTGTAAGTACCCCATGGTAGTTTTGATATGATCAAACCAAGTCAAATTAGGTCCTGTTATATTTTGATATCCTTGTGTCTAAATGTGAAGGAACTTAGGAGTATAGAAAGTCGATCAAAAGACACAGCTAGCGAGAAGGACGCCATGAGAGAGAGAGTTGATGGGCTCAGTGCATCTGAGGGACGAGGCGCTGCAGAAGAATACATTGGCGGACGAGGATGCACGCGACATTTCTGAGGGACAAGAAGCCAGAGCGGAAGGTTGCTCGAGAAGGCCGAAAGATGCGTTTGGGTGAGCCCTATTTCAGATGGCTGAAATCACCCAAGCGAGCAGCACCAGAGCAAGAGCCTAGACCGAAAAGTCAATAGGATGTTGACTCATGGTCCAGGTGTCCAGATTACCTGGGTGCTTCTAGGGAGCCTCGCCCAGCCGGGGCTGTATCGACCTGGTTCAGGCGCCCGAAACCCTTCCAGGTGTTTGAACCAGAAAGTTTATCCAAACGCGCGCTGTCGTGATCCGGTGCGATGAGGATAAAATTTTATCCTCTTCTAGGCGTTTGAAACCCTTCCAGGTACTTTCAAGGCTATAAATACAGTCCTGATCCTAATAGTAACAAAATAACACTTGCAAACAATTTCTTTACCTATTCTACTACTGTTTGAGCTGTCAGCGCTGTAAGAGGCTTCTCCGCCTGAAGGAGATTTTGATAGTGAACTCTAATTACCTTGGATTAAAAATCCTCTAATTGCAAACCAAGTAATTCTTTTTGTGCCTCTCTCTTTAGTTACTTCTGTAGAGACAAATAGGCCGGTTGGAGAGGGTTGAGTTGCCTGAAACACTAAAATAATACCTTCTCGATCTTTCAACTCAGGTTAGCAACAATAGTAATTAAAAATAAACAATACGAAAACTAAAAGAAAGATGTGCAAAATTTATTTGGTTACAACCGGGATGGTTGTTAATCCAAGGCAGATGAAAGCTCACTAAGAATCTTCTTTGGTGAAGGCGAAGAAGCCTCTTACACACAATGAAAGCTTAGACTATTGCTAGGCTGAAGTGAATACAAAAGTTGTTGTCTATTTCTAAGGTCAGGGGTCTTTTTATAGCCCCTTAAAAATCCTATCCATAGGCTGAAGGCGCCTTCCATAGGGCTGGAAGGCGCCTCCAGTGAGGCTAAGGATAAAACTTTTTCCTTTTCCGCA
>JBBMJZ010000067.1:2351214-2370451 GCA_037833815.1 Zingiber zerumbet | reverse complement strand
TAAGAGCCTTCAGAGAGAAAATTAAATATTTAATTTCTTTAGAGGCTTTGTCTAGAAAGTGGTTGTTGTTCCAATAACCAAGAAGGTCTAGTGCCTCGCCACAACCTAGAAGCTAATTATTGAAATAAATATTTAATTTACTTATTATGAAACATTTGACTAATGCTCTAAATTACTTATCAAAATTTTTGTTAGAAAAAGTCTGATCATTAAAATTTATTTAAGTTATTTTATTCTTTATGTGAAACTTTAATCTAAACATTTTTTTTGAAATTCTTCTCTGTTAGAAAATTTTCTATGAACTAATTATCAAAAATGCAAATTTTTAAAATTTACCTAAAATTTAACTTTTTGTGAAATTTTTTTATTCAGCCCTTGTTAAATTTTTTTAACAATTAAAGGAGTTTTTAAAAAAAAAATTATTTATCAAAACAAAGTTTTTGAAACTTAACCTTTCATATTTTTTTATTTTCCCTTAGACTTTAAATTGAGCTTTTTCAAAGTCACTTTAAAAGTACCCCATTTTTAATTAGATCAATAGGGAAAGTAGTAAAGATTAAGTTTAGGCTGAGTAGTAAAGATTAAAAGTACCCCATTTTTAAATTTAGTTTTTCCAAAGTCAATTTAAAAAAATTTTGTACTTGCATTTCTTTTTTTTTACTCTTAATTTTTATAACTGTTATTTTTGAAGTTTACCCTAACTCAACTTGGGTTTGCTCACATCAAACAAGAGGGAGATTGTTGGTATCCCAATGTAGTTTTGATGTGATCAACCAAGTCAAGTTAGGTTCTGTTGGTATTTAACCCCTATGTCTAAGTGTGGAGGAATTTAGGAGCACAGGAAGTCGAGCGAAAGATGCAACTAGTGAGAAGAACGACACGAGAGAGAGCCGACGGGCTCGGAGTATCCGAGGTATGAGGTGCCCCGGAAGAGTATGTGGGCGGACGAGAAGGAGGCGCACGACATTTTTTGAGGGACGAGAAGCTGGAACGGAAGATTGCTTAAAAAGGCTAGAAGTTAAGTTCCGGTGAGCCCTATTCCATATGGCCGAGATCACCCAAGCGAAAGGAGCTGGAGTGGAAGACCCGAACCCAAGCGAGCGGAGCTGAAGCAAAAACCCGGACCAAACAGTTAACATTATGTTAACTTAGGTCTAGGCGCCTAGACCATGAATTTTATCCATATCATGTTTGACGTGATCCATTGCGATGGGGATAAAGTTTTATCCCCCTGGAGACACTTGGAACCCTTTCAGGCGCCCCAACTAGGGCTATAAATATAACCCTGGCCCCAATGGTTCAAAATAACACTTGTGATTGATTCGTTTTTAGTTTTATTCTATAATTGAGTGCTTTGAATGCTGTAAAAAGGCTTCTCCACCTGAAGGAGAGTTTAGTGAACTTTTAACTTCCTTGGATTAACAACCTCCCCGGTTATAACTAAGTAAACCCTTTCGCGCCTCTTCTTTTTTAGTCTTTTATTTTGTTTATGCAAATGTTAGTTTGATTAAGCTATGAAAGTTCGAGGAAGGTTCATTTTTCTTTGTAAGGTTATTCACCCCCCTCTAGTCGGCCGCCAAGGGTCCTACACACTCCTCTAAAACTTCCCATTGCCTAAGGCTATCTCCCCTAGAGTTTTTTACTATCTAACTTCACTCACTAGGATTTTCACCGCATAGTTTTACTCACTATGACCTAGTTTCACTCAATGGGATTTCCACTGCATGATTTCACTAACCAAAACTTCCACCACTTAGCTTCACTCACTAGAATCTAGTCTCGATAGGCTTCCATTGCCTAGCTTCACTCACCATGACTTTCCCTTGCCTAACCTCCAGTTAGGATTTTTTCCTGTTAGTCATCTAGTCCTAACTATACTTTTCTCTTCCAAATATTAAGTCTTGTTAGATCAACCCTTGATCAAATTAACTGAACTTAAGTATATTATCAAACATCAAACACACAAGAAGTAGATTGCACAAACATAAATTGACTTAATCTCTTATTTTACTCGACTTATACCTCGTAAGCCTTTACAAACTTTTGAAATTAACCTTTATGCTTAGACTATGATCGATTAAGCCTATTGAAGACCCTTAATCAAGCCTATTTAATCTAAAATTACGAACTTAGAGATTACAAGTAAAATAATCTCTCGCAACTCATTGTCTTTTATTTGTCACAACTTGATGTAGTCTAACTCTAAGATTCCACTTTTTGCCTTTAGCTTTTTAGAAGCATTCAGCTCGCGATCTGTTCAAAGTTCAATCTTGCAATTCCTATCAAAAGACAACAAATATAGCTCTAATCTTTTCGTCTTGAATCATCTTAGTCATAACAAGTCAATATCACAAGTCCACGAGTTCCATGCGCATGTTAATAC
This sequence comes from Zingiber zerumbet, assembly GCA_037833815.1. Classification (NCBI taxonomy): domain Eukaryota; kingdom Viridiplantae; phylum Streptophyta; class Magnoliopsida; order Zingiberales; family Zingiberaceae; genus Zingiber; species Zingiber zerumbet. The sequence continues at coordinate 2,368,068 of JBBMJZ010000067.1, read as the reverse complement.
GTCCATCCAAACCCATACACACATCAATAAAAAAAAGACCGAAATCTAACTCGAAATACTTTATTAAACATGTCAAAATATATTAGTCAAACATAATTACTCAAGTATTATTGCACTAACAAAAGAAGAAAATTTGTTTACTATCCATACTTGAAAGAGAAAGGGAGTAAATGTTTTGTGGGCACTAATATAGTTTATAAGAAGTCTCGCGGAGGGCGAAGATTCTTTTTTTTTTTTAATAAAAAATTTTATTTTATTTTTATTTATTTTTCCAAAATTTTGGTTATTTTTTTTTAAAAAAAAAAACAAAAACAAAATGGAGTGTAAAGCTAGAGTTTGTGATTCGTCCTCCTCTTTATTTATTCCCTCCCCGCTTCTTCTCGGTTACCTCACCACTCTCTCGTCCTCTTCCTGCTCCCCCCTCGCCGTCCACATGGCGGTGCGGAAGCGGCCGCGCCACTCTATGCCCCGGACCACCAGCGTGGCCGAGTTCAGCCCCTCCCACGCCGCCGCCGCACAGCTCCACCCCTCCGATCGTCGCGCCCAGCAGCAACCCAATCACCGCGGGGAAGCGGCGGCGGAGGAAGGGCAGAGGAGGAACACCGGTGTGCCCTTGGCGACAGATACGGCGACATTCTTAATGGTATGCGGCCTTTGCAGACGCCGCCTCGGCCCCGGCCGCGACACGTTCATGTACAGGTATGAGGTATTTCGATCTCGCTCCAAGGTCACCCCAAAATTCGATTTTTTTTGGGGTCGCCTAGGTTCTGGTGAAGCTATAATATCTTATTAAAGTTCCTTATTAAACTCATTGGAACTCGCTAATTTTAACCTACTTCCCTTCTTCATTTGGTGTTTCATGTTTGTTATTGCATAAATCTTGTTGTTCTTCAATCTGGATCACTACCCCTGAATTCTCCCTCTACTTTGTTCCATAGACGATGTTATGAGATACTTCCTACGATTTCACTTCTTGCCTCAGAATTTCAGGTTGATTCATAATTTACTAAAATCTTCTGCTAATTGTTCCATGCATTAATGCCTTCCTAGTTCTTTCCTTACCAAGTAAGCTGATCTTTATATTGTTTTAATTGCATATAAACTTTGTTGGATTTATTTTCCTGCTCCATTTCTGGTTTTTAGGTTCTTTGTTTGGTCTGACATATTCACGTGTTTGTTTGGAAGGGGTGATATCGCATTCTGCAGCCTAGAGTGCCGGCAACAGCATATAAATCAGGTTGAGAAGAGAGACAAATGCTCGGTAACATGCACGAAGGACACACCCCAGGCTCCTAGTGGTTCTGGAGATTCAGACAACTGTGGAACTGCTGCTGCTGCTTAAATTTCGAGCAACTATTATGGTTATACACTGTAAGTTGTAAGCCAAAGTAAGTAGTTGTAGTTGTAGTTGTAGTTGTGTTATTCTACGGTTTCCCAGCATCAACTAGGTGTTTTTAACAACAAAACAACCACTGTGATGCATTACTACTAAGATTGTGTTTTGGAAGGAGAACATAACCTATTAATATGATGCTAAAGTAACTGTGTCTACCATTTGTTTTGGCCCTTTGTTTTTTTTCTTTTGTAAAACTGTGTGCTTGATCCTATATAGTAGTTTTGAATGTCTTAAAATTGTGAATTAAATTCCTCAGTGGATATCAAGTGGGAACTATGAGTCAGGTGATCTCCTATTTGGGATCCTTAACAAACAATTTTGATCCATGAATGTGAAGTTGTAGTTCTAACCAGTGGATACGATAGGAGGCAGTAATAAAAAACCATGTATCCCAACTATTCTATATTATAGTTATCGTGACAAAGGAAAAAAAAGGAAATTTGCCGGAAGAATCTATTTCATAATAGTTGAACAAGTAAACAAGTAGCAACTGAATTGGAAGTGGCCTTCTCCATCACACTTGTTCATTGGTTTGCTAGAATTGTAAGAATGCACATGGTTGGATTTCTTCTTGTTCCCAGCCTGCCTAAATTCTTCATGTCCAGATCATTGCATAAAAGCGACAGTACATCGTGCTCCAGATTTATGGCTACTTCATGAAATAGTTTTGACCAGAGTTAAATTTTGCAAGCAACAACATGAGTATCACACTTATGAAAATATGATTAGAGTTGAAGATATAAAGGATAGAGAGTGGAGGAAAACCAAAAATCTATATAACACAATTAAAATTATTTAACCAATATGAATACTACTGTTTGAATAAGGTTTAATGGAGAGATAAGATCAATATAATTCACACAGTGACTAACACGGCTTGATGATGAGGACAATGGTGATCAGGTTTGATTTTCATTTGCTTTGTTTATGGTTGGCACTAACATTTCATGCCAACCAGAATTTGAATGAGTGACTGTTGACAGAGAGCCTTTTAAACACAATTCGCTGAGCAGATTGTAGAAAAAGCCGCTAATTTAACTTCAAAAGATGCATTGAGAGAAGCCTAACTTTTGAGCTCTCACCTCTCACAGCGTATCAAACTTTGATTGACGAACTTATTTCTGGAAATGAATTTCTGCAATGGTTCAAAGCTCTGAAGCCACTGAACTGGTGCGAGTATAAAAATCTAAAGCAACATTGTTTTAATGAATACATTCATGTTCCTTTGTTGACTAATGTGCGTTACACTCTGTATTATCTTATCCACTATACTTTTGGCGAATGATATCGCTCAAACAGAAAGTCTCCCATGTCTTTTCGCAATCATGCTTTAGACCACAACATGGGAGACAAAGGGAAGGCATTAGTTCTCTCTGGTGAAGTCTTAGCAGAATGGTAGACAGTAGGAATCTAATGGTGGGTGTGGTGTCAACTTGAGTGTGGAAGTATCAGAACAAGCGAGAAACCAAAATCAGTATTCTTGTTGAGATTTTAGTTACTTGAGGCAATGAAATCTAAATAAATGCATGCATTCACAACCAACACTTTATCACCAAAAGTTCACTCCACTGGTTCATCACCCTTGACACAAGAAAGAGGAAGAGTACCAAAAAGCTTTCATGATGTGCTTTCACTACTTTTTCTCAGTTCCAGCCTTAATTGGATACCTTGACCACAACAGTGAAACACTATTATTGTGAGCCTTCAAAAGCTTTTACCAGATTCTAGTCCTTCCATTACTTTATTTCTGTTCCAATTATACATGCACACTTCATTACAAGTCAGCCAATTGCCTCTTTAGGATTCATGTTATTTAATCTGCCATTAATCTTTTTCTAATGGCAAGTAGTTAATGTTTAATGCTTCATGCTAAGCATGATTTGTTTTAAAATAGGGAGCATCATTCAAAGAAGTGAAAGGTGAAGTAAGCAGGTAGTAAATGATAGGCTTGTATTAAGGATAATCTGGATGATGACTAAGCTTATGGTTGTTTTTGCATCACTAAACACATTCATGCATCACTTTTGAACAATTCCTTTTTATTGGAGAGCTTGACTACAGCAGTTCAATACCTCTATTTCTTCCTTTTTGCTTCCAATTAGAGCTTTCATTGGAATCTTGTCCGTCCATTATTGTGTTCCCAAGTCTAAACTTTGATCACAAAACAGTCTTTCACTCTTCGAATTTTGATAACAAAAGTGTGAAGGTAAAGTAATTATAGTAAAATTATTGTTGATATGCTTGTTGTGAAGGAGATATAGTTCATGGAGTACTGATTTTTTTTTTTTTTTTTTTTTTTGAGGAATGATAAATATGATGATTCAGAGACTTCCATGTTACCCTAGTGACGACTTTTTTTTACTTGGTGTTGGTTCCAATTATATTGGATAGCTTGAGCATTATTTTTTGTCTCAAAAAGCTGCTTTCACTTGATTCTATGCCTTTTATTTTATGTTGCATTGCAGAGTAGGACAAGCAATAATGAACATGACTTGATGATTCTCAATATGATCTGCTGGAATCTAGTGTAAGTAGTAGAGACAAAAGTTAAAAGTGATGTGATAGAATCAATATATTATAAAAGAATAGCAAATATACATTTGCTTACCAACTTTAAAAAGAAGGGGAAGATAATGATGTGTTTGCTTTGAAAATAAATAAATAAAGAGGACAGACAAGAAAATAATGGGAGGAAAATCATGAGGGTCAAGAAATTCACTTGTCTATTCATAATTATAGTCAAATAAAATTTTAAGATAATAAGAATAAAAACAAAACCGACCTTAGCTCAGTTGGTAGAGCGGAGGACTGTAGTGTGGTCAGATATCCTTAGGTCGCTGGTTCGAATCCGGCAGGTCGGAGGTTTAGTTTTTTTATTATACTGTCTTTTCATTTAGTGCGATGTCAAAACAGAAAGTGTCAAAAATAAATGAAATTAAATTGTCGAACAATGCTTTGCTAATTTATTTTTTTATTAAAAAAGCATCTTAATAAGAAATTTGGCTTGAGTGGCTAGTTACCACTGTAGATTATCTAGTAAATGTTCGTTGTTGGCTTCTAGTGGAAAACCAACGTGAATCTATCAGTTATACGCGGATGGAGTTCTAGAGTTTGAAGGTGTTTGGCTAAACTTATTAAAAATATCTTATAAGTTCGTACAACTTATAAGTTATTTTAGAAGCTTATAAGCCGTTAGGTCTTATTTTAAAAACAAACAATAAGAGTGTTTGGATGAACTTATTTTAAATAACTTAAAAATATTAATATGTTTGATATTATAAGATCTTTTTATTAATAAAATTACTAAAAATGATATAATACTATTAAGATATTATATATAATAGTTTATAATTTTATAATGGGTTAAACTTATATAGAAAAAATAAAACTATTTGATATTTTAATTTAGATTTTTTTATAAAAAATAATGATATCATTAACATTTCAAATAAAAATTATAGTAAAAAAATGATCAATAATATATTTGACACTTTTATTTTTCTGAATCCTAAGATAAAATTAGACAGAAAAAATTAAATTCCGGAGAATTTGTGCACTGGGGAGAGAAAAAATGGAAGGGAGTATCGGAGACTTCGTGTACCGGAAAAAGAAACCGACGTAGAGAGAGAGTTGTTAGGTTTGTAAAATTCTATAGAGGCTAAGATAAAGATTAATGAAAATATAGAAGGATATTTTAAAGAAGAAAATTATTAAAATAAGATCTTTTTAAAAAAATAGAGTCTCTCTTTTTTTAAAAACAGCTTATAAGCTGTCAAACAGCTTATTTTGACAACTTATAAGCTGTTTTTAAAAAAAATTACCAAATAAATTTGAAGAGCTTATAAGTTCCAAAATATCTTATAAACTGTTTTGTAGAACTTATAATCATAACCAAACACCCTCTTAGTGTACATTTTGAAATAATCCAAAGATACAAAATAGCAATGTTCAAAATATTTTAAGGTTTTTTGTATTTTTTTTTTCTCACATCTTATGCTACATTCATTTAGATGAAAGTGAGAACGAAAATAAAACTTGTGAAATAATTCCTCTCTACTTAGTCGAAAGGAAATAAATGTTAAGACAGAGAGGAGATGCACATATGATATATATCCAAAAGGAATGATTTATCGATTTCTTTACTTTTAGAAAATACGATTTATTTATGCTAATAAAGTATTTAAACTCAATTTCTCTTTAGCTGACGGAGTTAAAATAAAGTAACGTCCCTTCTTCTTCTCTTCTTTTATTTCAACTAAACAAGAAACATTAATGTTTTCTTCCTGTTAAAATTGAGTAAGCGTTTATTTCAACTATATTGGGAAGGTAATTATTCTTTTCCAATTTAAATGGTTAATTATAATAAAATAAAACATTTTGTGGTGGATTAATTAAATTTTTCCACACTTTATTTTAAAAAAATATATAGATAAAAGTGAAGGAGAACAAAAATAAAAAATTGTGAAATAATTCCTCTCTATTTAGTCTAAAGGAAATAAATAAATAAAATGATGAATAAAATAATATTAAATCTAGAATGATTAATTCGGCTTCATAAAAATTTTCACCATAAAAATAAATTAGAAAGTACTCCCAACATCTTATAATTGCTCATCTTATTTGGAAAAAAAAAAATAAATATGTTATATCTAGAGATTAATGTACGTTTACTCTAGAGTGTGGATGAGGAAAGGAAAAGAATCAATGATAGAAAATTATCTTTAGAGGAAGAGAAAAGAAAAGTTGAAGAAATATTTTCCTTTGCACGTTTGTTTACCTTGATAAAGGAAGGTGAATACTTATGACATAATTTTGTAAATAAAAAACGGTGCATACGTCATTTTTTTTTGTGCATAGTATAATTTTGTGAGTTAAAAAGGCGCGCCATTTTTTTAGTATATGGTGTAATTTTATAAATGCAAAAGGGGTACATGCGTCATTTTTTTTCCATCCGCTGTTTTTCATCCGATTTTGAGGTAATCAATTTTAGCTCCAAAATTATCCGATGATGAATTACGTTGCTTTTCCTTCGAAAAATTTTAATAAAATAAATGACAAAAAATTTTCCACCGTAAAAATTTTTTCTTAATTTTACTTTCCACTCTCTATAAATATATGAAAGTCTGGGAGCAATCGAAGGAAATAAACTTTTAAGACAGATGAAATGCACATGTGATTATTTCCAAAAGGAATGATTTATCTATTTCGTTAATCTTTTAGAAAATAAGATTTATTTATTCTAATAAAGTATTTAAACTCTATTTCTCTTTATCTCTGACAGAGTTAAAATTTAGTAACATTCCTTCTTCTCCTCTTCATTTATCCTCCCTTTTCCACTATGTTGGGAAGGCCATTATTCTTGTCCAATTTAGATGGTCGGGTATAACAAAATAAAACATTTTGTGGTGCAATAAATAATTTTTTTCCACAATTTATTAAAAAAAAATTGAGAAGTGGAAGGGCGTAAATGATACCCCAACCAACTTCTTCCTGCCTTGGAATGTGTTCGCTCTCTGTCACTCCTATCATTGCATTTTGGAAAAGGCAAGTAGGACCCAACCCTCCATGATTGGCAGGGAACGGTGGGGGCCAGTATTCCCAACCAATCACAAATTGGCCTCGTCCCTTTATAAGGCCCTACGACCCTCCTCCTCTATCGCACTGCCATCTTTGAGAAAGTAACAGAGGAGCCATGGAAGAACAGAAACAAGAGGATGTTTTTGCCTGGGCAGCAAGGGACACCTCCGGAGTCCTCTTCCCCTTCACCTTGCCCAAAAGGTATAGGCAAAAATGGATAGAAAAGTTATTGAATCATAAAAGGGTGTGTTTTGTATTTCAATATTAGTTTACCAAGCTTAGAGTAATTATTAGGGCAAATGTCAGAAGGATATATATTTTTTTAAATTAGGGGCGGCTCACTTTGCCTTTGATTGGACACCCTTTGTCACTGTTCGATCAGTGTATATTTATCCTCTTATCCTTGAATACTGATCTCATAATCAATCAAGCTCAAAAATCAATCAAATAATTAAAAAATTTAAAACAATTATACAAACTTGAATTGCGAGCTTGATAACATCTAGACGAATCAAACTTAAATCAAGCTCAAGCCAAGCTTGAATTAAGAACTTTGATAGCATCTAAACGAATCGCTTCAAATAAACTCAAACCAAGCTTCAAATAAACATGTGATACTGCTGCATCTAATTTCTAAATGCATTTGGCCTATATATCACAATACTTTTCAGGGCCATGAAGAGCGATGAGATTACCCTCAAGGTTCTCTACTGTGGAATTTGCCACACCGATGTTTCGATGAGCAAGAACGAGTTTGGAATTTCAACATACCCAATCGTCCCAGGGTCAGAATTTCCTATCTGCTCCAATGAATTAATTCAACACACAGCAACAATAACTATCAAAGCTTTATCTCACTAATTTATTGATTAGTGGTCGACCAGGCATGAGGTAGCCGGAGTCGTAATTGAAGTAGGCCGCGCCGCTCATAAGTTCAAGGCCGGCGACAAGGTCGGCGTCGGGTACTTAACCGGCGCCTGCTTCTCCTGCGACAGATGCGTGGTCGGCGAAGAGAACTACTGCACGGAGCTCGTCTGCAACTTCAACAGCTTCCACCCCGACGGCACCAAGACCTTCGGAGGATTCGCCGGCCGCATGGTGATCAGCGAGCGCTTCGCGGTCAAGATCCCTGAGACGATGCCCCTGGACAAGGCTGGGCCATTGATGTGCGCGGGCGTCACGGTGTATGCGCCGTTGAAGCAACATGGCCTGGACCAGCCGGGGCTGCACCTGGGGGTCTTGGGGCTCGGAGGACTCGGCCACCTCGCCGTCAAGTTCGCCAAGTCCTTCGGAATGAGAGTCACCGTCATCAGCTCCAGGCCTGACAAGGAAAAGGACGCCATTGAAGCCTTCGGAGCTGACTCGTTTATAGTCAGCAGCAACGAAGAGCAACTGAAGGTGCCACTTTTGTTGTTGTTTTTTTGTTAATCCAATTCTTAAAACCGACTCATTCTGGACCGGCGAGAACGGCCTACCTCCTACCATGTTTAAGGCATTTGTTCTTTTTGTCAGGCTGCTCGTGGCACGATGGATGCCATCATCAGCACAAGTTCTGGTGCTCTCTCTTTGGGAACTTTGAACGCCTTGCTGAAAGTTCATGGCAAGTTGATCTTGGTCGGCATGCCGAACAAGCCGCCGGAGCTGCCGTCGTTCGGCTTGATTGCAGGTTAGCTAAGTCACCTCCACTCTTTGCTCTTGTGTGTTTCATCAGGTGAAGTGTTTGGAAGTTGCTCAGAATTGGGGGGTGTCCCTTGCAGGAGGCAAGAATATAGTTGGGAGCATGGTTGGGGCGGTGAAGAAAACACAAGAGATGCTAGATTTCGCGGCCGAACACCACATATGGCCGATGGTTGAGGTCGTCGGAATGAACGATGTGAACGATGCGATACAAAGGCTCGAAAGGGGGGATGTGAGATACAGGTTCGTCATCGATGTGGCCAACACCATTGGTGCAACTTTAGCACGGCAACAGAACAATTCGGAATAAAGTTGAATTCTGAGATTGGTGTGAAACAGACGAACATGTTGCATGTCTGGACAAGTTCAAATAAAGGAGCATTTTGCGGATATTTACATAAGCAGAAATTACGCAAATTCTAATATATTGGAAGATTTATCTGCATAATTACAAAAAAATTGTTAAATTGAATTAGAAGATCGGTATCGGGGGAATTTGCCCTAATTTCATCGGTTCTTTTAACACGGGCGACTCGTCCGAGTTCTCCAGCAGAAAGTCCCGGAGCGCCTGCTTCGACTCGTCGCGGTCCGCGCCGGCCACGAACGAGTGGCCCAGCAGCTCCGCCACCGACCATCGCTTCCCGCTCTCCTTGCGCAGGCAGCAGTCGATGAAGGCCCTGAATTCGTCCGACGCAGCCCCTTCCGGTAAAACCCCCTTCGCCTCCCCCAAGCAGATCGCCACCATCAGCGCCGCCCAATCTGGCGGCACCCCCTCCGGAAGCAGCGGGAAGTGTCCCTGGTGCAGCTCCAGCACTGCCAGCCCCAGGCTCCACACGTCCGCCGCGTACGGATCGTAGTCCGCCCCGTAGGTGACCGAGTCTAACCGCTCCGGGCTCATGTACGCGCACGTGCCGACGTACGAGTCGCACGGGTCGAGGGATCGCAGCAGCACCTTGCCCACCCCGAAGTCGGCGATCTTGACCTCGCCGGCGGAGTTGACGAGGAGGTTCGCAGGCTTGATGTCGCGGTGCACGATCTGGCGGGAGTGCAGCTCCGCGAGGCCGAGGAGAGCCTGGCGAGCGACGGCCGCCAGAGCGAGCTCCGGAAAGGGGCGGCGACCGCGGCGGCGGAGAAGTGCGTCGGTGGATCCCCGGTCCATGTTCTCGAGGAGGAGCGCGACGTCGGCGGAGGGAGTTCGGACGAGGGAGTGGAATCGGACGAGTGACGACGTGGCGGCATCCAACCGTGCGGCGGAGGATGTCGACCTCGCGCTGCACCTGGTGGCGTAGCGAGACGTCGGCGCGGACCATCTTGAGCGCGAACACGGCTGCGCTCCGGCGGTGGCGAACCTCGTAGACGGTACCTCCGTTGACGTGGCTGAGGACCCGAAGCGTGTTGAAGTCCGAGAGCACGAAATCGGGATGATCGTTGGAGAGACCAACGGAGAGAGAGCGAGCCGGCGGCGACGGCAGCGGCAGGGGAGGGAGAAGGAAATGGCGGGCGTGGAAGTCGCGGGAGGGAAGCTCGAGCGCGAGATCCGCATTCGGGAGCCTCCGATGGCGGACGATGGACGTGGCCAAGGGCGGAGAGGGAAAATAATTTTCGGCGTTTACTTCCATTGCCGAGTGAGTGGATAGACGAGGCGGGAAAATTGGTATGAAGGAGCTTTATAGTACTTTGCCGTATGCAACATTTCGATAGAGATATCTCGACACTTGCGAACTTAATTAAACGAGTGGAAATAAAATAACTTATTCGTGGTTTAAGCAAGAAATGTGTATTAGTTGCCCCTACGGGCACTCTCCATTTACTTCGAAGGAGGGATTTAGAAAGAAAATGAATTTAAGATTAAAAAATATCTGGAAAAAATAAGGGAAAAGGAATAAAAAAATTCTAAGAAAAAAAGAAAAATGAAAGTGCAAAGAATGGTTCCTTGAATTAACTTAATCTATTCATTAAATAAATAGACAAAACATTTTATTATGGACATTTGTCAGTCAGTAATTTTTATTTTTATCTTCCCGAGTAAATAGGATTAGAGCAGTAAATAAAAAAAAATAGAGGCTGAAGTTTAATTGAGAAAGTGTATATAAATTGTGTTTTGAATTTATTTGATAAATAAATCGGGTTTATCTTTAAAATTGATTGGGTAAAATCTAAACACTAAAAAAATGATTTAATTACCCTATTAAAATAAACAAACTGTAATGTAAATAAATGGATTTGGGGGAGAAATAACATGAAACGCGTGTGATTTCTTTAGATTTATCCATGGAATTCTTCCATAAAATATTGAGCGGTAGTTGATTTTCATCATCTATTTAAACGTATTAATCGGCTCAAGTTTCGTCGCATAGAAAATTCTGCGTATCTGACGCGTCCGTTATCAATTCAAATATTAAAATGCTTTTTTACAGTTTTTTTTTATTCACTAAATTTAAATAATAAGTTGGAAGGAAACAAATAGACGAAATCTAAAGAATAAAAATTAGGAAAAAAGGATAACTAATTAAAAATTATGCGTAGAAAATGTGGTTGTTTGAAGAGCAAGCATCTTTCGTCTAGAGAGCTAATCTGAATTTCCAAGTGGGCAGCGCAGAAGGGTAGTTGCTTGAGCGTGAAGCGAGTGATGACGCAAGGTGACGTGTATTTTTAATCAAATTAAATAGTTTTATTTTAACACATTATAGCAATTACTTTAGGTTAAAATTCAAGGAGTGCTCTTATTTTTAAAGAGAAATTTTAATTTACACATCCAAATATCCAATGGTGTATCATTACGAGCAACAAGTGTATTTTTCTTTCCGAACTTAGGGTTTAAAAGTTATATTATTTATGTTAAAGATTTTTTTTTTTATAAAAATATGCATAGTGCTTACAAGATATGTAACGTTAGGTGTGTATACTAGCATTCCTCGTTTTTTGGAATTATCAAAATAGCGCTATACTTTGATTTTTTTTTTTATTAAAATATTGAGTATGGTCCATCTTTATAGATGATTATTTAATTATCCTATATTAGAAAAAAAAAATAAAGATATCTTTATAATATGAGATGTTGTCAACGTTGAGTCTAAGTGTTTATAGTTTTATTTTTAGGTTCTATTTAAAATGTCTCATACCAATGATGATATTTTTTCCTTATAAGTTTATGATCATTTCTATTTGTTTTTTAATATGAGACTTTGCTTGCAACTATTATAACTCAGTAATCTCCTCCTCAAACAAAGGACCTCCTCCTCAAGTCTACTCGCTTGATATTATCTAATACTCGACCCATTAGGACTTTTCTATCCCTCGGTCCAACCGACCTACTAAGACTTTCTTGTCCCTCGGTCCAATCAATCTACTAGAACTTTCTTGCCCCTCGGTCCATCCGACCTACTAGGACTTCTATGCCTAATTGTAAGTAGGACTTTTCTGTCTGGTGTATAGTCATCTTAATCTAGACATGGGGGGGATGAATCACGTGACTTTAGAAAACTTATCTTTGAACGTTTTGATATTAATTTTTAAAGATTATAATTGGATCAATGCTTTGTGCGACTCGAACTGCTCTTTTAAAGAGTGGTGAGGGCGCCTCTAAGATCATAGGAGGTGCCTCTAATGCGAAGTTTAATTCCATAAACTTTGGTCGCAATAAATAGCGTGAACTTCGGCTTCTATCAATTTGAGGGCACCTTCCATGCTCTCCGAGGCACCTCCGAAGCACTTTGAGGCGCCTCCAGCACTCTCTAGGGCGCCTCCCCACCGCGAGAAGTTTATCCTTAAACTTCATCTGTGCAAGGACGCCTTCGCTAGATCCAGGGCGCCTCCGCACCACTCCGAAGCGCCTCTATGACCCTTTGAGGCACCTCAAACATTATTCATCGAGGCTTAACTTAGTTTTTGCACCTGCAAAAATATGTTAGGCTAATAGAAAAATATTTAACCTGCAAACTAAAGTTAGTACAATTTATAACATTATTAATTATATCATGTCTTCCCGAAACCAGGATTTAGTCACGTTCTCAGTCTAGATTTCAAATGGGCCTAAATTGGACTGACGCTTAAAGTCCCTAATTAGGACTCATCCTCACTGGATCACTCTCCTCCAGTAACTTACCTTGTCGTGTAGAATTGCTTGAGTTCATCCCACTAGGTCTTCCCACCACTTGTCAGGTTTGTAGACCCAATTGGACTTCAACCAGCTATCAGGTCCCGCATACCCAGCTAGAGTTTTCGCTAGATATTGAGTCACTCCTTGACGTATCTCGACTTCTACACCATCAATCAAGTCCTCCATACCTAACTAGATTTTAGTCTGATGTCAAACCCATCAAGTCCTCCACACTTGATATAAGGGCTAGATCACACAACATCTAACTTTAATCTATTTATCATTAATCAAAATTTAGATTTGATCATTGGTGCCAACTACACCAACAGTCTCCCCCTTTTTTGATGCAATGACAACTTGGATTAAAGTTAGAAAAAAATATACAAAAAGAAATTTTTCAAATTCGCCTTTTGTTTTTCTTACTTAACAAGAGAATATATAAAATGTAACAAGAGAATATATAAAATAGGTAACTAGATCAAGTAAACACATCAAGTAATAATTTTTCCAAAGGGAAAATATTTCATCAACAAAAAATGCAGGTTTATTTCAGGAAGGAGTTTTGTTTTGAATAATTAAAAAATAGTTATCAATAAGTCCCAAAGTAGATACCAAGAATTTTCAAAGTAACTTTCAAAATTAAGCTATTTTCAAATAAGTTTTTCATGACAACCTTCAAGTATATACTTTAGCAAATATTTTAAAAGGCAATTTTTCAAAGCATAAGTTTCAACTTATTAAGGAAGTGTTTCAAAGGACTTTCAAAATAGTGTTACAAAGTAATTTTTAAAATAGATATTTGAAAAGTATAAGAGTATTTTTAAAGCAAGTTTAAAAGCCAGTTCTGAAAGCATTTTGCAAAATATTTTTCAAAATAACTTGAAGGTAATTTTTGAACATATAATTTTCAAAATATTTTTCTTAAATTTTGCAAAACATTTTCAAAGAAGTTAAGTAAAATAATTTTGGAAACATTTTTAAAAATATTTTTCAAGCAAAGTTTAAAAAGGTTTTTCAAAGTACTTTTCAAAATATTTTTAAGTAGTCCAAATAGATCTTCCCCCTTAACCTGATATTACTTTGAAAATAATATTTATCTAAAAAATGTCCTTAAATGTATAACCTTTAGTTACTAACTAACTATCAGAAGATAGTAACGTTCACTTAGTTAGTCAAGTTAAGTATGCCAATCCAGTTAAGTATGCACTTAAAAATGGAAGACTTAACTTTATTAATGTATTTTTGATATTTAACACTCAAACTTATATTGATGAACTAATATAAGCATCTAAAGTCCAGGCAAAGTCCTAAGCATCTCACACCATTCTATATTTTGAATACACAAGTAAGGTAACTCTAACGTGCTTGTGAGATGTTGGCTGCTAAAGCTATAGGAATATGCTTTCTAGGATATAACCTAGGCTAAGTTTATCATAATTTTTGAAGGACTAGAAAAACAAGGATTTTTTTAAAAAGTATAAGTGACCTAGAAGTTAGAAATTATTTAAAAAAAAAACATCCTATCCTTTAATTAGTTTTTCAAGGATATTTAAAAATTTACTAGATTATCAAAAGAAAATCATCAATAAGTTACTACTAGGCATATATACTGAATAGGTCAAGTAAATAGATCAAGTCAAACAAATAATATATACAAGTGCACTGAACAAAATAAAGTCTAATCATCATTGGCAGGTGAAGGTGGGGGCTGATCAATCACACGTAAAGTTTGAAGTATGACCTGCATCTGCTGGTCTATCTACCTAAATCAGTGGTTATCTCATCACAAAGAGAGGTGAATCCCTTTGAGACTAATTGTTGGATCCATGCAGAAGACTCCTCAAGTCTTGCAATGCGCTCGTCTATAGAAAGTGAGGTCGAAGGTTGGGTTGTGGTCGGAAGAGGTGCAAAGAACTCGTCAAATGTAAACTTTGACATCTTTTCCTCCGTAGCTGCAGCTACCTTGTCAACCTTGGTTGGAATGACTGGCGAGATGTCCTCATCAGCCTTATCCGAAACATCTAGTTGAAGACCCGCTATCCAAGTCAGTCCCCCTTGAACGGTAACCTCTATATGCACTAATGCAAGCTAACACTGACCAATTTCATTATACTAGCTAAAGGGAGTGAGTGTACCCTGGGTCATGTCTACTCCTATGGTCGAAAACATGAATGTCAAATGTGGCAGAAATGCATATGAACTCGTCCCCTAGTGATTAGACTAGATGCATGAATGACATTCTGAAACATATGTAATGCAATGTCGATGTCCAGTCTCTAGCATAGTGCATAAAGGAAGAAAGAATGAGATGATTGCATCATCGCAACATCACAAGATCTGATTGGCAAAATACAGGTCTTATAAGACATAGTCCTAAACTCTAATAAAGTGAGAGAGATCGAAAGTCTGTCAAGTGAGCACTCTCCTCCAAAAAAATACATATGGATGAAATTCAATGTCATATGGGAATAGGGTTCGCCAAATGGCAAGTCCCTACTAGGATAATACAAAAATAGACATGTGGACTGCCTAAGTCCCAAACTATCATATAGTAAAGTAGGTGAAAACCTAAATCCCTTACCAACTACTCTGGCAGAGTATGTTAAATCATCAATTTTAACTAAATTGTTATAAAATTGGGAACATGAATCTAGGTTGACTAAATGACTATAGTAAACTAGTCTATCTAACTTATAATAGTCTATAACTTCTATAATAGGGGTACAAAAACGAGAAAAAAATGTCCTACTTAGGTACCTAGATTTTAGTGCAACATATGTACTATCCAGAAAATCTAGCCTAAGTCGCTCGATGAGGAATTTGACATTAGCAGAGGGGACACTACTAGAACTAGGATGAGACAGATTAACGTTCTGTCATTTCCTAAAGTGATACATACATGTAAATATTCAAAGAAAACATGCAAATATAAAGAAATGAATATATAGATAGAGTTAGAGGATACCTAGGAGGCATATTTAAAGTTTAGGAGGTGAAAAGAAAAGAAAAAGGTGAAGAAAATGATTGGAGGGCGCCTTCTCGAACTCATTTCCGCGAATAGAGAATCCCTCTTTTTATTGAAAAATCGGGATTGGAGGCGGCTTCAGCTTGATGGAAGATGCCTTTAATGCCTTATGGAGGGCGCCTTCAAAGTCAATGAATGCGCCTTCAAGTGTTTTTGGCAGGATTTTTGCTGCCTTAATGGAAGGCATCTTCAATATTTATTGAAGCGCCTTTGAGTGGATTTTGACGGGGTGCCTCAGTTGGTCTGAGGCACCTCGGAGAAGTAGGTTTTTATTTTGATTTGTTAAATGAACTTAAAGTTAAATTGATTTTAATTTTAGTTAAGTAAAGATAAGGTTTATGTTTAATTAAGTTAGGGTTCTAATTATTTGTTTAAGTTTTAATTTAGGTGTGAATTTTAATTAATTTTAATTTAAAGTTTTAGGTTAAGTTTTACCTTTAATTGTAATTTTAATTTTGATTTTAAATTAATTTTAGTTTTAATTTTAATTTTAAGTTTATGTTTTAGTTTTAATTTTAAGTTTATGTTTTAATTTAATTTTTAATTTAACTTTTAGTTTTATTTTAAGTTTTAATTTAATTTTTAATTTAATTTTTAATTTAAATTTAAGTTTAAATTTAATTTGAATGTTAGTTTGGTTTTTAATTAGATTAAGTTTGAATCTGAATTTAATTTGAATTTTATTGATCTAATTATGCATCTCAACCGGTCTAAGTTTTCAGACAAAGGTATCCTATCATTATGAGATGAGTTATATTGATTTTTAGGAGTTGGTTGTCCACTTTGAGCATAAACCCTCATAGTTTTGTTTTTGGGCTCTACCCAAAAGGCCTCATACTAATGGAGATATCTCCCCCCCCCCTCTCAAACAAAGGACCACAGACTCCCTAACGTCCGATCCTCAACGCATTAGGACTTCCTGCCCCTCGGTCCACCCGACCTTCTAGGACTTCCTGCCTAGTGTCTGGTTTTGATCCGAACACGGGAGCCCCCACTTCTTTGTTTCAAGGTCAATATTCCACCCACATGGTTCGATTGGACCATGGCTCTTGTGCACAGTCGGCGGTTAGTCCTTCTGGC
>JBBMJZ010000067.1:2311335-2331419 GCA_037833815.1 Zingiber zerumbet | reverse complement strand
AAAAAAATTAAAGGAGATTGAATTCTCTATCATAGTATCACCTGTCCCATGTCTCACTCGTCGCCCCAATCCATCATCGGCGGTACTGTCGGTGACCTCTAGTCGCCCCCCGATTAAAACTATATCCTAGGGGGAAGGTGAACGTAGTGAGGTCGCCATCGGCGCGATCGATATCGAAATTCAGCTGGATTTGAGCAGACTTTCCTTCATAGTCAATCTAAGTTCTTGTCCAGATTCGACTGAATTCCGGTGTCGATTGCACTGATGGTGATCCCATATGTTCACCTTCCCTCTAGGATATAATTCTAGTAGTGGGTTGGAGATAATAAGTGGGAAACTGACAATAAAACTGGGAAGGGAGTAGAACTAAAAAAAATAAAAAGTTTATTTAAAAAGAATAAAATTGATAAAAAAAAAATATATAAATAAACTGTTTAAAAAATAAAACTGTTAAAAAATTTGATTTAAAAGAAAAAAAATTTAAAAAACGTGGACATTGAATTAAGGATATAAAGGTCAAATGTTGGGTGGGGCCGGGAGGTGAGAGTGTCAGGGGAGGGGAAAAAGCAGGTCTCTAAGACGTAAATTGTAAAATATTCTTTTGAATAAGGAGGCATGTACGTGTATTCTGGTTCATCATAAAACAT
Source organism: Zingiber zerumbet (assembly GCA_037833815.1). Classification (NCBI taxonomy): domain Eukaryota; kingdom Viridiplantae; phylum Streptophyta; class Magnoliopsida; order Zingiberales; family Zingiberaceae; genus Zingiber; species Zingiber zerumbet. The sequence continues at coordinate 2,330,772 of JBBMJZ010000067.1, read as the reverse complement.
GTTGAATGGCTTTGCTGTGCTAGGACTAATTTGAATCTTACAACTTAAATTAATGGCTAAGTTAGAAAGTAAAATTATCAAGAAATGTTTGGTAGTGAATGAGCAATTCAATATAAAAAGCTTCACAATGTACTTCTAGGTGCATGAAATATTATTCTCGTCTTCACAATTTCAAGTATCATTGAGGAGTTTCCGCGCGATAAATAAGGCGAAATCTTAGGGAGCTTTAAATTTGAAAAAGGAAAATATTTGTATGAAAAAGTAAAAAGAATGTTGTTTAAGAATTTTTTTTATGTAAAGTGAGGGGAGGAAAATTTTCCCCTTTATAATCCAGAGATTTTACATCCAAAAGCAGGGAGAAAATTTTGTTTGGGAGAAAAAAATAATTTTCTTTTTTTTTCTCCACTCTCAAATAGAAAAACATGTAATTTATTTTTTGTATTTCTCTCTTCTTTTCTTTTATCTTTATCTCCGGGACTATGATATTTAGATTGTCATTTAAAAATTTGTAGTTCAATTCTCAGTTATAATGTATTTATAAGAATTTTACTTTAAATGGAGAATATTGGGCTTCTAGATAACGTCTTTCTAATTTACCATTGATGAAAAACTTCAATCGAATAATTAATTACACTAACTAGATTATTTTTCTATTCCAACTTTTAAACTAAGCCTTTAAGTAAGGGATTTTTACTTTGGGTGTTCTCTTTATATTTTAAATAGATGGGTTCCATTGGAAAAATATATATATAATTTGGTCGAATATACTGAAAACAAAAGAGCGTCAATTTTTGTTTTTTCCAAATCATCGAATAGACATCGCACTTTAATTTTTCTATTTTTTTTTATTAAAAGAGTGTCACATGCCCCCTAAAATAACATAATTATCTTTACTATGGTTTTCATTATTATTTTTTTCCTATATTTTCTATCTAAATTTTGAATTTGGGATGCGTTCTGTTGGTGTTATAACTACTGCAACATAAATTTTTAAAGAATAAAATTGTTCAAAATATTTAAAATGATTTTAAATGATATTTTTTAAGTTAAAATCAGACCGTTATATATTTTAACCTATAACTATTGAAAATCTTTAAATGTGTTTCAATTTTATATATTTTACAGTTCAATTAAAATTAAAAGTTATGATATTTGAAAGTTTAAGATTTAATATTTATATTATAAGTAGCTTAACTGTTATAATTTATAATTGCTATATAATTATAGTAGTTATAAAATACTTACCATTTCATCACTACTATAATGTGAATATTAAATTTTATATTTGAAAAAATTTTAATTTAGATTGAATCATATAATATACAATATTTCACATCGAAGTTACGTAAAAATCTATCATTTAGAATCGTTTTGAAAACTCAGACCAATTTTAGTTTTTATTTTATTTTAAATTAGCAGCTTTAAGATCTACAATGCATCAATGATCCAGGTTGTCATTTAGATATTCACAGTTCGAACCCTAACTACGATGTATTTATAAATTTTTTTTTTCCAAATAAAGAACGTAATCAAAGAATATTGGGCTTCTGGATTGACCACTGTGCACTTACGATTTACCCTGATGATCGATAAAAAATTTTTATGGACCAAACCACCATCTTAATTGGGATTATTAATTTTTTTACCATGCATCAAAGATAATAATGAAAGTAATATAATACAATTGTTACAGTATTTTATAAAATAGACATCATTTGAATAAAACATTAATATAGGACGTCATCCTAATTTTTTATTTTAATAATTTTTTTCTCTGTACTCTGTATCTCAGCCTTTCTTTCTGGCCTGGCCCGTCGACCTCATGATAGAGCAGAATTCCTCATGGATTTTAAAAATATTTTTCGTATTTGTTTTAAAAATATTTGTTAATACTATGAAAATATGCCCTATATATATTTTTACTATAAAATAACTGGGAGCGGACGCCTAAACCCTAAAACCTACCAGGCGAAGGGGAAGGGAGGCGAAGGCCGCTGTAAAACAATTGGAAGCGGACGCATAAACCTTAAACCCTGCGAAGCACCCTAGCGGCGGGGGAGGCGAAGGTGGACGATCGCATCTGCACCCTGCGAAGCACGTTTTAAAACAACTGGGAAGCCAGAAGGGGAATCATTACTTCTCTTATTCTTATTTCCCGAGAGGATGAGGAAGAAGGTGGACGACCGTATCCGCACGCTAATCGAGAATGGGGTCAAACTCAGGCATCGTTCCATGTTGATAATTGTGGGAGACAAGTCCCGTGATCAGGCAAATTTCATCTTACTCTTGCAGTCTTGCTCAATTAATCTTCTCTTGTTTTATTAACGATAGCATCCACATCGACTTACACCGCGGAATCCGATCCACACAGCAAACCCTTACTTGTTAGGACTCACATTGTCTTTGTTAGCGTTGATTTAATGAACGGTTGATGATAGTTGCCTTGTACCTTGTTTATTTGTAATTATGCTCAGAGACATCTCATAGTTGATTATTATCTAGCAAGCTTACTGGACTTTTTGGGTTGGAAAACAAAGCGAAACAGTCCTTAGACGACGGTGTATAGTTTTCTTCTTAAACACAAACACACATAACGCATGTATATTTAAAAAAACTCATTTCTTTGTGCTTATTTTTGCATTACCTCTTTATGTCTAATCTTCAATATATCCAGATTGTGAACCTGCATCATATGCTAAGCAAGTCAGTTGTGAAGTCACGCCCGACAGTGCTTTGGTGTTACAAAGATAAGCTTGAGCTAAGCAGGTGCCAACTTTTATTTAGTTCATACGCATCATACTTTTGCTCCTTGTTCATGTAATGAGTCTTTATATATATATATGCATGATGTGCCAATACAACTAAGAACTGCTGGAAAGTGAATTCTATCATCACAAAACTTTGTAAAATGCATGTTTAGATGAAGATTTTCCCCTGCACCTCCTAGTTTTAGATTTTTGTTGTCTTCACTATGTTCTGTTGTTTTATGATTCTCATTTCTTGTTTAAACTTTAAAAATTAAACATTTCAATCTTAGAGTCTTTTAATTAGAATTGATCATTTTGCCAAAAAAATAGGGAAATTCGAGATCAATGATTTTGGAGTTTAGATTATATAGTAGTCTGCTTAGTTAAATCTCATAGTAGGTATCATAATTTTTACAGGAAAATTTGCTATTCAGAGTCAAACTTTTTCTATTCCATTTATGTTATAATAAAAAATCTTTCATATTCTTTTCTCTTCAACTATTTGGCATTTTAGTCCCTTCTGAATATCATATTGTGTTATATAGTCATAGGAAAAAGCGCTCAAAGCAGATAAAGAAGCTGCTGCAAAGGGGATTGCTCGATCCTGAGAAAGTGGATCCTTTTTCACTTTTTGTTCAAAGTGGAAATTTAACATATTGCTTGTATAGAGATTCAGAAAGAATTCTTGGAAATACATTTGGGATGTGCATTTTACAGGTTTGTTGCTGTAAACCGTTAGTACTTAGTTGGTGCTATAACCAGCAAGCTCTGTTTGTCCTTCCCTTTTAGGTATTTCTTCTACACAATGACCGATCATTATTTTCAGGACTTTGAGGCATTGACTCCCAATCTTCTAGCGAGAACTATTGAGACAGTTGAGGGCGGTGGGCTTGTAATTTTGTTGCTCCGTTCTCTTTCGTCTCTTACTAGCCTCTACACCATCGTCATGGTAATCTGCTGCCTTCTAATTAGATCAAGGCCTTTTGTTCTTCTTTGGCACTCCAATCAGGATCTCTGCTATATGCAGGATCACAATTTTTCTTTCCTTTTATACTTTGGCATGATACAACATTAGTAGGTATTGATAGTGAACTCTTGGCTCTATGGAACTCTGCGCTTATATTAACTTAATTTACTGCTTTATAGTGATGAGTTTTGTTATATTAATTGCATTCTGTGTTTACATCCATTGTGATTTCTCTACTGTTATTATTGCAAGTTCATGGCTGATGGTTCTATGGAGCTTTGCAGTCATTTAACTTAATTTACTGTTCTGTGGGGATTAGTTTTTGACATATTAATAATATGTTATGGGTTTATTCTGAATTCTCCTCTTGGTTTCAGGATGTGCATGAAAGATTCCGAACAGAGTCTCATTCTCATGCTGTTGCTCGATTTAATGAACGATTCCTTTTATCTGTTGCCTCGTGTAAGGCGTGTGTTGTAATGGATGACGAGCTTAACATTTTGCCAATATCCTCTCATACGAGATCAGTTCAACCTGTATCAATAATGGAGGTAGTATTTCATTAATATTTGCTCATCACTTTCGCCATGCTTGTTTAATAATTTTTACTATTTTCTTTTGTCATTTGCTAAGAGGTAATATTTTTTATGGTATTATTTGTGCTGGCCGGTAAGCATTTTTAAGTTTTTACTTTTTTGTTGCATCTCCTTATTATGACATATTTTCCTTATTGCTGAAGGATGCTGAAGGTTTATCAGAAAGGGAGCGAGAATTAAAGAACCTCAAAGATCAATTTCATGATGATTTTCCTGTGGGCCCACTGATTGGGAAGTGTTGCACAATGGACCAGGTTATATTGGATCTGCTTAGATAAATTTCTAAACACTATCTTGTACTTGATCATAAGTGGAGAAAACATCTGCGACAGTTTGACGTAAATTCTAACATTAATTATACAGGGAAAAGCTGTTGTCACGTTTCTTGACGCAATTCTGGACAAAACATTGCGCAGTACTGTTGCCTTGATTGCTGCCCGTGGACGTGGAAAATCTGCTGCTCTGGGACTTGCTATTGCTGGAGCTGTTGCTGCAGGGTTACCTACTTGCTATTGCTGCAGGATTCATTATGCTCCATCTATTGCTTGTATACTGTTCTTTATTAACTTATACATGTCCCCTTCATCAGATACTCAAATATATTTGTCACTGCACCTAGCCCAGAGAATCTTAAGACATTATTTGACTTTGTTTGCAAGGGGATTAATGCATTGGAATACAAGGTTTTTCTCTTCTCATACTTTGCTATTCAATTTTTATCTTTCATTACCGTTGTCTTTTCTTTTTTATTTTCTCCCTTCAAATAAGGATGAAGCTTTGTCAAATTTCTAAAGTAGATATTATGGAACATTAGTAGCCCTTCATGCATTGGTAACATACTGGCGTGGAACTGTCAAATTTGATACACTATCAGGAAACTTAGTGAATTCAAATTATTTTTTTAATGAAATGTTAAAATTATTATGAGGCATGGCTAATATATCATATAAGTGATGAAATGTCTTGCCATCCATTTCATTTCTTTCCTGCATTTTTTTTGTTATGAATCATGATCAATGTGCTCCATTGATAATAGAATATTACAGTATTTTTTATTGTAGATGTAAAAATTGTTCCAAGTAAGATAGGAATTTTTTATCTATGTTGATTTTTTAGTCTAATCTTGTAATTCATGATTAAAACATATGAAGCCCAATTTGACAACCTTGGTAATAGCTCATTCTAACAGTTCGAGCATTCAATTAGATTTAATTAATTAATTTGAAATTTTTAGTCTGCCCTGACAAAATTGTCTCTTGTTTTTGATTGACACTATATTTGAGATAAGTACTTATGAAATATGTTCTGACTAGGACTTGTTTTACCATTAACATCAATGCCTTAGGAACACCTACACTATACTGTGACGAAGAGCGACGAACCAGATTTGAAGAAATCAACAGTTAAGATAGATATCTACAAGCAACATCGCCAAACAATTCAGGTGACATATTGTTGCTTACTATGAGTCTTTTTTATTTCTACATCACTTTACATTTGTGATAGTAGTTGTTTTAAAAATCATGTTCCAGATAGCTATCTTCCTATTTCCTTTTTACCTTTATCTAAATTTTTTGCCTAATACAAAGTGCACTGTAGACAAGATTATATGTAGTATTTTTATGTAAACTCCCTTATGTTATTAACTCAAACGCTATTAACTCTTTTGTTTGAGTTATTTCTTTACTGCCCAAAGTACAAAGTTTTATCCACAGAGCATGCCTAATTTTGTTTAGCTATATTGCTCTATTTTTCACACAACTTATACTTAATATATTTATCATTTTTGTGATCTTTTTTAAGTGAATTGCTCTGCCTGTATTCTAAGAGAGTTGGTTTTTCCTTACAGTACCTTAGACCACAGGACCATCGGAAACTTTCTCAAGTTGAGCTCCTAGTTGTTGATGAAGCTGCTGCTATTCCACTACCAGTTGTGAAGTCCTTGCTTGGGCCTTATCTTGTCTTTCTATCATCAACTGTTAATGGGTATGATTCATCTTTTTATTTATATTTATTCCTTCCCTGTCTCTGTAGATATTCCAAGTTCTTCCAGCCACTGAGGCATTAATTTCAGTTTCCATACTTGTTGTCCACCATCAAGTAGTATTGATTAATACATTTATAAATGTTTACAAGATCTTGACCCAACAATTTTCTGTTTTATCTATATTTGTTGGTTAAGCTATGAAGGCACTGGTCGTTCTTTATCATTGAAGCTACTCCAGCAATTGGAATCGCAGAGCCAAATGAGTGCACAAAATGGTGACGAATCTCATACTGGTAAATGCATTGTTTTCTACTTTTGTCTGAATCTTATAAACTTTGGATTGTTTTTCTTTATTAAATCAAACTCCTACAACAAGAATCATGGGATATTCTTTTTATAAAATCTGAATCAACTGTGTTTTTCTTTTCAGATTTAGTTTTGAGAAATAAATAATGGAATATTTTTTTTTGTTTAAATGGTGAAAATATATACCATTCTTGGAATATGGGGGTATTGCACGTTGTCTTCAATGCCGATTTAACTTCTTTAGCCTTTTTCTTTATGATGCAAGCCAAATTTAATTGTTTAAACAAGTAATGTATAAAAATTTAACACATGAATTTATTTTATCCAATTTGTTAATTTATTTGATATATTAAGTACCAATAAGGGATAGATTTGCTGAAGTATTTCATTGAATGTTGCTGAAATGGTTATGCGGAAACCTTGTGCTGCATTTTTTCAAAGGCATTTTCCTTATAATAATCATGGAATTGTTTCCTTCATTATTACTATAGCACATCCCTTTATGGTAGAATCAGGATGCAAATTTTTTTATATATTTTTCATAAATACGGCTCATGCTTGACATTTTAATTGATGGATACCTCTTTTGCATATGATTTGGACATGCACTCCTCATTGATGCATCTCTTCTATCCATTTTAAAAGGGCAGCTTGTGCGCGAAGCATTTGCCAATGCGGGGTCTCATGGAAGGGTTGAACCACATTGGGTCTATTATATTATGTGTGATTAACATACTACCAAATTTAAGTTGCCATGTATTTAGAAGTATTGTGCATCGTTTAATCTATTTCTCCATGAATATTGATTTTCCATCTCCAAATACAGGTAGGCTTTTCAAGAAGATTGAATTGCATGAGTCTATCAGATATGCTACTGGGGATCCAATTGAATCTTGGCTTAATGAATTACTCTGCTTGGATGTTGCAAATTACATTCCAAATATCACTAGGTTAGTATTATTGATGAAAAGTAAAGAATTGTTTTTCAGGTCATTCTCTAAATGATCTTTTATTTGTCTAGACTTCCACATCCAAGTGAATGTGACCTTTACTATGTCAACCGAGATACACTTTTCTCATATCACAAGGAGAGTGAGATATTTTTACAGGTACCTTTATTGGTTAAATTTGTGCTTGCATTCCATTATATGCTTAAATTTTACTAATTTTTTCATTTATTTTACAGCGCATGATGGCCCTTTATGTTGCTTCTCACTACAAGAATTCACCTAATGACTTACAATTGATGGCTGATGCGCCATCCCATCACTTGTTTGTGTTGCTTGGTATTTTATTTCTTAGCTATGCCATAATTCTTTATAGCAGCCTAGCATTTTATCTGCTTGCTGAATCTTTCTATAAATATTGCAGGTCCAGTTGATGAATCAAAAAATACTCTTCCAGATATTTTGTGTGTTGTTCAGGTTTTTTTTCCTTTCTCCATGCATGATTGATTTTTTTTCTTGTTAAAAGGGGAAAACAAATTGAACTCCTGGATTTGACCGTAATCTTGACCATACTTATTTAGTATACCAATGAGATGTTCTATTTGTTCGGGCATTGAACTCATTTATTGTGGGGCAACCTTGCCAACAACTTTTGGGCAATTCTAATATATCTTTGTGTGTTTGAAGTGGAAAAATTCTCAAGACTCTTGCTGGGGTTTTTAAAGCACGAGCACTATTTTTGTTGCTTTTCTTTTTATTTATTTATTTTTTCCATAGAGTTCATATTGTACAGCTATCAGACTTTCACGCTCTTTTATGTTTGTCAAAGTAGTCTATATATGGTTCAAAGGTTTACCAATTTCTGTGTATGTGTCTAGCTATTAAACATCAAGTAGAATTGAAGTTAAGGTTGATAGTTTAAAGAAGTTTGAATAAGCTAAGCTCTATTAAGTTTGTGTAGTATGCATTTCCCCTAGTTGGTTTAAGTGATAATGAGAGAACTGCAATTCCCCTCCAACTGTTAAAATTTGGTTCACATTCATGACTGAAAAAATATGTTGAGAAGTATATTCTATTTTTTTTTTTTTTCATTTTAATATATTTGCCATGTTTATGTCAATTTTCAGGTTTGCCTTGAAGGACAAATATCACGCAAGTCCGCAATTAAAAGTCTAAGTGAAGGTCGCCAACCTTTTGGTGATCAGATACCTTGGAAATTTTGTGAACAATTTCAAGACAATGTCTTTCCCACACTATCTGGAGTTAGAATTGTGAGGATTGCAGTTCATCCAAGTGCCTTGAGGGTAAAATTTAGGTCACTTTTTGGCTTTATCATTTCAACAACTTTCCTGTGTTTTAAAATATTATTATGCTATTTCTTATAGCTCGGATATGGCTCTACTGCAGTGGAACTATTGTCAAGGTATGTGTCTTGTTCTTTGATGCGCTATCATGATTAACACAATTCTCTGCTTTTTTGATTGGATGTTCTTGTTAAAACCATTCTACTTTTGTGATTAGCTTCACTTTTCCCACATACCATATCATCACACATTTTAATCAACTTGTCTAAATAAGAAGCCTTTTAAGGGATTGGTAAATGAACCACAGGTATGACCATGCCAACAGGCTATAGATAGTAGAGATTGAGCCTATTTCTCTGATATGTTCAGATACAGTTGTCTCATGTTCATTGCCCCCTTGAGTAAAAGCTCACTTTTCTGCTTAACCAACTTACAGCTCTATGAGACGAAACTAGAATTTTTAAGTAGATAAGTGTATCGAGGTTTTAAATAATGTTCTGGGCTAGTCTGCACAGTTAATTATTTTGTTCCATCCATTGACACTGACCAACACACGATAAGATCTTATGTACCTGGTACACAAGTAGACTAGTGGAACAGACGTGAGAGTTGATTGGCAAGCTGCAAGCGTCTTCGCAAGGAACATAAGCCGATTCATGATCTCCTGAAACCCTAGTGTGCGTCTTCCATGATTGGATTTGTGCTTTCCAACATCTTCCATTAGGAATGAAAAGTGAATTGTAAGCACCAGTGTTTTCTGCAAGTGGATTGCATCATTTGCAAGGAGTGAAAAGTGAATTCATGAGCTCTCAGTAATGTAGATCCTCTTCTGTGGAGACTTAAAGGCAATTTGTGTGTTTCGGATTCATCTACACATGACTTCCATGCAGATTCAAGGCATGTTGTCATTTGTGAGAAGATCTCCAGCGCCGATGATGCCTTGCAAGGTCTCTAGTGCAATTGACACCTCACGTCTCACGAGAAGGTCTCCGACTCTGGCAATGGCTCACAAGATCTCTAGCGCAGGTGACACCTCATGAGGTCTCCTATGTTGGTAATGCCTTGTGAGAATGCCTCCAATGTCAATGCATCCTCCAAGTAATCTTCCTCCTATTCTGCTAAAAGTCTTCCTCCTCCTCCTCTTTACCTTTCTCTTGCTTGTCGGAATGACCAGCACCATTTATCTGCACAGTCAAAACTGTTTTGTTCAGGCTGGAAAGCAAAACCTTGGATTGGAATCAGATTTTAAGCTTTGAATTGTATTATTGGATTCAATGAATGAAAATTATTAGATTGCAGGTATCGCAATAACTTGGTAACAAAAGTCTCAGGCAAAATAAGTTAGACTTGTATGAAATAGTAAAATAATATATATATATATATATATATATATATAATCATGTAGAAATATTATAAAATTGAAATTTAGACCATGATCTTGTTTGTTTCATTGGATCAGTTTTTCCCCTTGAAATTATCCATTTTTCTCTGAATGCATTCTCATTTTATTGACTCAAGGATACATTCCTGATATACCTGATGCATATGAAAGCATTCTTTTCTTTCTAATTTGAATTTTCTACATGCAAGTTCTTTGCCCTACAATGCTATATTTACAAGTTACTAAGTATTTCTAGGTGTTCAGTATGTTTTATGGAATAAATGATAAAGGCAATTCTATTTTATCCAGATAGTACTAAATTTTTTCTGTTGTTGTCTGCATTTTATTATTTTTTTTAATTTGATAATAGTTGAGATATTTTAGTTTCGAATTATTTTGTATGCGCAGATATTATGAAGGACAATTGACACATTTTGCTGAGCAAGATGTTGAACCGGCTGAGGAGTCTGAAGTGAAAGTCATTGAAGTTGCAGAGAAGGTTGTATTTTATACTAATTGCTTCATTTAATTTTCTAATGCAGAATCTTCCTACCTGATAGTCATAAATCTATGCAATACCTTCCTTTAGTTCTGACTGCTGATGAATTAGCTATGCAAAAATTTTGGTTTTTATTGGACTTGCAATCATATAATTGTTTTTTCTACCCTGTCATTTTGTTGTTCTGCTTTTAGACGGGTTTCTAGACTCTTCATTGAATCTGCTGTTTCTTCAGGTGTCCTTGCTAGAAGAAAAAATTGTGCCCAGAACTAATCTTCCACCTCTTCTGGTTCATCTTCGTGAGCGACATCCAGAAAAACTTCACTTCATGGGTGTGTCTTTTGGACTTACACTCGACCTTTTCCGCTTTTGGAGAAAGCACAATTTTTTCCCATTCTACATCGGCCACATTCCAGTTATGATCTTACATCTTTCATTTTCCACATTTTTGTTTGTCCAAATGCTATTTCTCTATTGATTTGTTTACTTTTCCCCTTGTAAAATTAGAGTGCTGTCACTGGTGAGCACACATGCATGTTAGTGAAGCCATTTAACAATGATGATATTGAAGTCAATGAGTCAAATGAGCATGGTTTTTTTGAACCTTTCTATCAGGGTGAGGTGCTAAAAAGTTGTACGCTAACATAATCTATTAGGTCTTGTTCAAACATTAAATATTTTCATTATGTTACATTGTGACTAGATTTCAGGCAGCGGTTTTTACGACTTTTGAGTACCACATTTCAAAAACTTGATTATAAGCTCTCAATGAGGTGAGTTAATATGTTTACATTGTTTTCAATTACAGCTGGACCTTCGACCATTTCTTATTATGATTGCCCTTTGTTGTTGTCTAGCGTTTTGGCATCAAAGATACATTTTGCAGAGCATGAACATGACGTGCCTATCTCTAATGGTTGCATTAACGGATTGGAGGAATTATTGTCCCCTCATGATATGAAACGACTTGAAGCATACACAAATAATTGTGTTGACTATCATATGGTAAGAGTTTTTTGGACAATAAATAATATACAAAGTCATATTACTAAATTTTGTCCCAGCATTATCTCTTAATCCAATGATCATCTTCAATAAGCCATAATTCCACAACCTTCTGAGACGCTGTGAATTTTATTTTTTTTTTCATTTGTGAGCTCTAATTAGTATAAAATCATTGTCTGATAAACTGTCTCTAGTTTTCTTCTCACTTTTATCATATCTGAATTCATTGGTGTTGTTTTCTTGGGACAGGAGAAAACAAATTCTCCCTTAATTGTTACAGTTGAATTTTTATTGTCCTCCTCTTGTGCTAACATGCATCACAATAGTTGTGACCCCCAGTCCACTTACCCGCCCAGCTTAACCGTGATTTACTCCCTTTGAAATCCTGTGGGGCCGGGCTCAGGGGGCCGCTGGGGTGGCGGTTCCACCTTTTGCTCCAATGCATCACAATAGTTGTACCTTGAAGTCTTTCAGTTTAATTATCTTGCCCAATTTTTGGTTATGTTACACGTTTTTGTAATCTTGGACAGAGAATGTGTTCCTTTTCTAATTGGATTGTATGCATCTAGTTTGTAGTTCTTGGTATACATGATTTAGAGTCAGCCTTAAAATTTGGCCCTGCTTAGCCTTTGGACAATAACTGGAGATTTTTGCCAATTGTCTAAAAATTCTCTAAAGAATGTTTAGTTGCTATTCTGTTCTTTCTTTGTTTTATTCTCATATATTGCAAGATTGATAAGAACAATACATCTGCTGAATCTCTAAAATGGTTGATGCCACTTTGCATAGATTCTAGATCTATTGCCCATCCTTGCGCGTAAGTATTTCCAAGAGAAGATTCCTGTCACGTTGTCTCCTGTCCAAGCTTCTGTGTTATTCTGCTTGGGATTGCAGAACAAAGATGTTGGAGATATCAAGGTCAGCTCTTCAAAATGATTGGCATGCAGATAAAAATTTCTGGCATATAAGCTATCATTTATTTCTCTTTTGTCATTCTTCACCTTTCTAACAGGAAGAAATGAAGTTAGAAAGAGAGCAAATACTATCTTTGTTCATTAAAGTGATGAAGAAGTTTTACAATTATCTTTATAAGACAGCAACCAAGGAAACTGATGAGACTCTTCCGCGCCTCAAGGTAATAAATAATCTTCATTTCACAGCCTTTTTCTAAAATCATCTGTGAAAACCTTGAAAGGAATTAGAATGAAAATGAATTATTTTTTTACTAAAAATTTCATAAGAGACACCGTTTATCAATTAGTTTCAGTTCTAAAATGAGCAATGAAGAAATTTGAAAAAACGAAATCAACTTTTACTAAAGCTGAAGACTATGGAAATATATAAACCAACCATAAATGAAAAAAAAAAAATCTTGACCTGCTCATTAAATTTCAATCCATGAAATTTTTGTTTTTACTCAATTCTTACTTATCAAGGTCAAATTTAAATTTAAGTTTAACCAAATAAAATTTAAGTATATATCCTGATATAATAGGAAATAGAGTACAATGATGTAAAGGGGTTCATATAGCAGACTCGTCTACTGGTTAAAGCTCAAATAGGGGTAACATGATCATTTTACACAAATTTGATTGTTGGGTTAGAGTTGCTGTAGAAATTTGCATTTCAAAGGGATGCTGCATCTAATTGTGAGTTCTTATCATTTTTGAGTTAGCGCCTAGTGTTATCTTATGGAGAATACTGATGTTCATTATCAGTTCATATGCAATTCACAAAAAATGCTATACGGGAAGTAAAAATGAAAAACCAGTTCAGGAAATGCAAATACTGCTGCAGCTGTGTTATATATACTAGGAGATTTTTCATAAGACTCTTCTTAACCATTTTATGCTATACTGTCTTGCTTATATAATAATGGTTTGTGGAGAAATTAAAACCCTTGGATGTTGATTATGATTGCTGCACTCTTAACATTCGCATGTTTCAATCCATACTCCAGATTGACATGGCTCCTCACAGCAAGTCTGTGGATGAAGAACTCAATGAGGCAGCCAAGGAGGTTAGGGTGAGTATGCTCTCGCAACAAAATAACTCTTATCTTGACATCTTTGCTTAAAAAAATTTCGGACATTTCAGGAAAAAATGAAGGCTGAAAGTGATGTAGTTTTGGACCCAGAATACTTGCAGCAATATGCTATTGCAGACGAGGAAGGGGAATTTGATAAGGCTCTTGAAAATGGAACTAAGGTTTCATCTAGCGGCATCCTTAGTGTTAAATCTAATAGGAAGTGGAACGCCCACAGAGATCATACATCTGATAAGAGGGATAAGGGCAAGAGGAAAGGGAAACATGGTGACAAATCAAGATCGAATAAAAAGAAGAGAATATAGATTTTCTTAGTAACCTCTTATCCAAATTATTGTACCCATGTTCCTAGATGTCGATTAATTTAAAATTTTGCTCCATATACTGTGTTGTATCTTTATATTTAATGAAATTACAGCTTTTTATTATTTTTTTTATGTTTTCCCCAACATTGTCCTTGTATACTTTTCACAAGCGTGTATTGGTCTTGTATTTGGTTTGTAATTTAGGAAAACATCTCTGGCATTTAGGTTTATTTACGTTGTGGAAATTATGAAACCCACCGTTAACATTTTTGACGCCTTAGTAGATCAATTTCATTAGTAAGACGATCTCATCATTTACGTTGTCATTGCATAATTATTTCATTCGGTGCTTATTAAATGGGCGTAAACCATCATCGAGGTATGATTATAAGAATCCCTCAACAGACAACTTGTTAGCATGTGAAAATAAAATCAATAAAAAAAAGTCAATTAGTTCATGGGGAATAAGAATAATATGACCTTCTATTAATAATGGTTTATAGATGCCGCCTACGTATTATATAGAATCATGGTTGTTACTTATTCTATTAAATCATGATAGTTGTGAGCTGTCGTCTATGAAGAATCATCAAAGTAATTGCAGTGCAATTCTCTATAAATAAAAATATATATATACCGTTTGCTCAATCACAGAAGATTAAAATTTTAAAGTGAAAATAATATTTCCGACAATGGACATGAAAGTAGGTTTTAAATTATAATTATCGAAAGTAATTGCCCTTAAAATTTTTTTTGTTCTTTTATGTCATCTGAGTGAAACTAGCGAAGGAGATTATTCAAAGTGACATCTCCGGTGACGATGTTTTCCAATCCGACAATTGAATCCACGCCTTAACTTTACTTTGAAAGTACGGAACCAACCACCCTGCTACAATGCTACAATCATTTGCATTCAATTCAACAATTTTCACATTTTAAAAGCGATCGTTTAGGTTTCACAATCATGAACAAGGACCATAATTGTCACTGTCGCAGGCAAATATCGAAGAACCTACAAAGCCCAGGGAAGTCAAATCGAAACATTAGGTATTGGAGAAGGAATCAAGCGAAATCTTGAGTTTTTTCAGCGCGCGTCGTTTCCATCGGCGAGAAACCAATCCGACCGAATGACGAAAAAATAATAAGCGACCAAGAGGAAAGGATAAATAAACACCATATAATTCAATAACCAATCTAAGTATCAATATCTACATACTCTGATCCTGAAATCCACATATAAAAGACACGAACGGCGATCGCCGTCACATTATTTGATCTAAGAGGACAAAAGAAACCTGACGCGACTAAAATCCGATCCTAGCGAGGCATCCAAGAGAGCACGAGCCGGATCCATCACTGGCGGAGGAATCCGAGGAGGAGGACGACGAAGGAGGTGAAGAAGGCGACGGCGAGAGGCGGGGAGACGACGTAGGCCGCAGAGGTGGGTGCGGGGGCGGGAGCATGGGCGGCGACGGCTTCCCCGGCTAGGAAGGCGGCGGAGATAATCGCGGCGAGGAAGATCGCGAGGGTCTTGGCTCCGAGGGCGGCCATTACGACAACGGCGAGGTCTCGATCGAGAGTATACGACGACAGAAGAGCGAAAGCGAGCAGACGGCGGCGGGTGGTAGGGGAAGAGGAAAAGGTGATACTTATAGCCCGAAGGGATAGCTTAGCGGATCGGACGATGATGTACGATCCGAACCATTAGCTGCCAGTCTACGCGTGCCAGCTGGTCCACCGCGTTGAGATGGCAGGTCGGTTTATTATTTCCTAAAACAATTTATTTGTTTATTTATTTACTTATTAATCCTTGAATGACACCCTGTAAGTCGGTCTGGAGATATTTTATTGCACTATTTACGGAATTTGACACGTATCGAGTTACTTCATGTATAAGCAATACTATTGATGACTGCCTTCCATGATCATAAAGGCATAGGCGGCTTATTAACACACTAAAAACAAAAAAAATCATTGCCAAACAACTAAAAAAATACTCGAAACTATATATAACATATTTTTAATAGTATTTAATAAAATTATTATTTTTAATAGAATTCATTTTAACGATACTTTTTCTTAGTAATTTTAAAAATAATTTTAAATTTTTAATATAAAAAATTAGCCTAACTAGCTCGAGTTATATTAGATTTGGTATGACAAAGTTGGATTGTGGGCTCTGGCTTGGGCCCTGTTTAATAGACCAAATTAAAATAAGCTCGGATCGCATCCAACACAGGCGCCGTCACCCATCATCCTCACTATGATAATTGTAAAATTTGAAACTTTTTGGGACAGAATTGAAACAGAAACTACTATTCTAGATTTATCATGATTTTAAATTTTTCGTCGTTAAATTAATTACAATAAACTAGTTTTTTTTTGTCACAAGAAGTCATTTGCGTTGAATTTTTTTACTATAATTTCACAATGAAATTTCTCTATGATTAGGCTCATGAGTAAAATGCTACACATAGTTTTGCAAAAGTAATTTAATTTACCAAATTTCAGGATGACTGCGTATCAACATGGAGTTGTTAATAGAGGATAATAGATAGTTAAACTAATAATAAGTAATGACAAAGACTAAATGTTTGCTTGCAAAATACATTACAACAAAAAAGATACAAAAACCAGCCAACAATTAAAGTTCACATCACTTCACTTCACTTCCATTAATACTTCCTATCCAGGTAGTAAGGCCAATTTGCACATCAAAATTGTTGTTTCTTTCTATCACATCAAAAGTTATCTCGCACCATCTCCAACAAATTAAAGGTTGCTAGAGAATCCAGAGCCCATTAAATTATTCCACTAAATTTAAGATGATGACTTGAGAAAGGTAGATTGGATTAAAGGTGTGTCCTTTATGATATGTCCACCATGTGCTTCCAACATTTTGGTGGCCTTCTCAAGGGCACGCTTGGCTGTAACTAAAGGGGACATGACATTCCTCTCTGCCACTTACTCTGACCCCCAAAGAGAATATAATGTCTCTGGCTAGCTCCAAAGTCTACCAAAATTAATGTAATTAGTCATAATATTCTCTTAAGTACCTCCTTGGGCTCTTAATAATCTAATTAACTGCCGTGCGTGATTCTCTTTGCAGCGGGCTTCATGCCTCAAAAGGATGGATTAATTAAAGCTGATGCCATGCTCCCTAAAGGAAGCAAAAAGGAGGCACTCATGACTCTATCATATAATCCTGGTTTAGGGTTTGCATTGGATGAAGGGCCACTCAAAGCTGGTAATCAAAGTGACTTTAGTCTTTGAGTAAAGGATCGAGAGCACTGCCTTTCCTCAATCTTTTCGGTCGTTCAGAATCCAAAGTGTGTGTTTAATTACTAAGTGAGAAAAATGAAGGAATGTGAGCCCTAAACCCTAAGCTAATGATGAAGGCATAATGATATTCAGGGTTTTGGGTGGAGCAGGGTGAAGCGGCTTTGCATGGGAAAAGCTTGGAGGTTCAGTGGAAAAGGTGGTGCATGATCATGGTACTGAGGATGGAAGCTGCTGGAGTAAAAATCTAGGGTTTGTAAGGCCTGGACATGAGCTTTGAGGAACTTGAGATAGTTGGCAGCCTCATCGAGCATTGACGCAGTGTCCAATTTGGCTCCCCCCGGGACCAGCCTCTGCAGGGCCCTCAACCTCTCGCTCACCCTCTCCCTCCTCTGCCTCGCGGCCACTGTCTGTGGGTCGCTTGATACCCTCACATTCTTCCTCCTCGGCAGCTTCATCTCCGCCGCCGGGCAAATCGGCCTCAGCGCGGCCGCTCGGTAGATCATCTCCTTCACTTGCATGATCACCTCCTCGTCGGGCTCGAATTCCGCGCTCTGAGCGAAGTCGATGGTCGTCGAACTGGCATTCTCCCAGCTGCACTTCCCGGCCCTCCGTCTCTTGGCGAAGCTAATGATGTGCATGGGGGGCTTGGTTTCTTGATCCAACTTTCTCTTGCCGCCGCCGGCGGCGGCGGCTGCGTAGTATGAAGATGATCTCGAACAAGAAGCTGCATCTTCCGCCGGGCTCAACTTGGATGAGCCCTCAGAGGAAATGTTGCCGCTTTTGCAGCTCGAAAATATCACCGAAATATCGTCGTCGGAGATTTGTTTCCGGCCGCCCACTTCCGACCTCAAGAGAACCGAATCAGGACCCCACACGGCCGTCGCTCCTTCATGGCACTGCGACAAATTATCGACAGATGACTCACCGTTGATTGCTCTGCCGACATCGGAGTTTGTTCTTGATGAAGCAAGAAGAATCTGCTGGAGCTCGTTGATCTCGAACTTGTCTTGGTTGCAGAATTCATCACTCCACTGGTCGGCGTAGGCTGGATTCATCTCCCAACCAAAGCAATCCATAGAATATATGATTGTGTATTAATTATTCACAGCCTAGCTAGATGGTATAGAAAAGAAAAATATATCATAATTTAGCTCGTGAATGCATTGATTAATTAAGATTTAAACAGGATAAATTTGTTACATGTGCATACCTTCTGCAGATCCAACTCTGATTACTGTTGCAGGATCAATGATCTGGAGTCTTTCTGGCACTTCATATCCGTCACTCTCGACACTGGTAGGAGGAGGGATTTTGAGGAAAGAGTTCAAAGAAGAAGAATGTATAGTTTGGATGGATACTCTTGGTAATGGAGTTGAGGAAGGCATTTTGTTCTCTCTCTTGCATCTATCTATATACTGCTTGATTAATTTATTTGATGAAACAGTTCACTGGAGTATTTAAAGGATTTGCTTTTGTTTCAAATAATAAGTGATAGGAAGATTGACATTGGCAAATATATTTTGATTAAATTTAAAGCGGAGACCTGCATGTACAGTTTTAGGTTAATAATTGATATACCTACACACCGACACAGCATACACTTCTATGATCATTGTGCCTCTGTGTACCTATTTTTATCTACTTAGCAATCAGATCTCATCCAGCCTATAATTAATATGGCTGCATTAGGAAAAAAATTCTCTAATTTATAGAGACGATAATCACCTTTTGCTATCATTAATATGACTGCATTGATATTAAAGAAGATTTTGTATCAAAAGAGACATATATAAAACAGTGTGAGAGTAGAAATTGAATAATTATCCAGTCCAATTGTTATTATTATCATAATAATAATAATAATAATAATAATAATAATAATAATAATAATAATAATAATTATTATTATTATTATTATTGATCCTGTCCGAGTCGAAGAGGTGGAGGTTGAGGATGTGGCGCTTCTGTTGACTATGCGAAGACTCCTAAGGGCGTGGATCTCCAGCTGATGTGGACCTGCAACCACAAGACGTCAGTGCCGAACCGGGGAGGGGTTCCCCGGTG
>JBBMJZ010000067.1:2195609-2220183 GCA_037833815.1 Zingiber zerumbet | reverse complement strand
AAGTATCCCGTGATGGTTTTGATGTAATCAACCAAATCAAGTTAGGTCATATTGTTATTTTGATGCATTGTGTCTAAGTATGCAGGAACTTAGAAGCACAGAAAATTGAGTGAAAGATGCAGCTAGCGAGAAGGACGACGTAGGAGAGAGCCGACAGGCTCGGTGCGTCTGAGGGATGATGCATTGTGGAAGAGTACGCTGACGAACGAGAATGAGGCACGAGGCATTTCCGAGGGACGAGAAGTCGAAGCAGAAGACTGCTCGAGAAGGCTGGAAAATAGGTTCGGTGAGCCATATTCTAGATGATCGAAATTACTCAAGCGAGCTGAGCCGGAACGGAAAACCCAGATGAAAAATCAACTTGAAGTTGACTGTGGTCCTGGCCCTTAGACTCCCAATGCCTGGACTTCGTGCTCCTGAACTCTCAGCACCCGGATCAGTTTGGTTCAGTCGGGGTGCCTCGCCAAGGCGCCTCTGTGCGAAGGTAGTCCGGGTGCCCGAAACCCTTCTGGGCGCCTGGACCGAAAATTTTATTTAAACTCATTTCGTCATGATCCGTTGCAACACGAATAAAATTGTATCAACACCCAGGCACCCATAACTCTTCTAGGCACCCAGATCAGGCCTATAAATGCATCCCTGATTTCTTTAGTTAAAACATCATTTGTAAAAAGACTTGTATTCTTGTTCTACTACTTTTGTGAGATGTCAACATTGTAAAGAAGTTATTTCGCCCAAAGGAGACTTGAGTGAACTTCATTTGTCTAGAATTAGCAATCTTCTGATTGCAAACCTAGTAAATTCTCTTGCCTCTCCTTTTCAATTTATGCATTTACGTTTTGTTATTATACAAGTATTTTGCATAACTTAGTTTGAAGCTCGAAAAAGGTTGATTTTGATTTTCAAGGTAATTCACTCTCCTCTTACCGCCTGCCAGGGGACCGATATGAGAGATTAGTCAAGTAGGTCAAGGTTGACGAGATATTTGATTGGGAAAGTTCTAACTGGAAGTTAGGCAAGGGCAATATCAATGGGATGGTTAGCAAAAGAAGTAAAACCAAGTGGGTCAATGTTAACCGGACACTTGGTGTGAGAAGTCCCGTTGAGTGAAATTGGACAGTGAGGAAAGTCCTGGTGAGTGAAGCCAGATAGATGGAAAATCCTGGTGAGTGAAGTCAGACAGTTGGAAAGTCTTGGTGAGTGAAGTCAAGCAGTTGGAAAGTCTCGGTAAGCGAAGCCAGACAATTGGGAAGTCTTAGTGAGTGAAGCTTTGTAGTGAGAAAATCCTAGTGAGTGAAGCTAGACATTGAAAATCTAAGTGGGTAAAAGGTTGATCGAACACATGGTGTTTGGAAGTTCAAGTGACTCATGGAAGACCGAGCACTTGTCATAAGAAGAAAAGTCTAAGTGGGTCAAAAATTGATCAGACACCTAGTATTTGGAGATCCAAGTGGGTCATGGAGGACCAGACACTTTGCACGAGGAAAAAAGTTTAAGTGGATTAAATGATTGACCGGACACTTGGTGGAAAAGTCACAGCAGGTCACAGTTGACCAAAGATTGGGCAAGGGAACCCTAGACTTAGATTAAGCAAGTTAGGGTTGGACAATCGATTGGGGCAATCGATTACCTCTAAGTTAATCGATTAGGAGATTCTTGCTAGAATACAGAAAGAGTCTGAATCGATTAGTCAGTCGATTGGGCCTAGCCTAATCAATTGGGCCAATCAATTAGGGTCAGGAGATTAGCGAAAAGGAATGCAAGAAAAATATGAATCGATTGGCTCAATCGATTTAGCTATTTCTAATCGATTGGGTTAATCGATTAGGAAGTGCTTTGTGGCGAGAAGAGGGAATCGATTGAGGCAATCAATTAAGAAGATCTTAATTGATTGAGATAATCGATTAAGACCTTTTTACGAGTGAACAGAAAGTTGTAGAATCGATTAGGTAATCTATTAAGACTCTATAAATCGACTGGGGTGGTTCACCAATCGATTAGAGTTCAAAAAAGAATCGTTATGCAGGTTCTAAGCAAGTTACTGATGTGGTAATCACATAAGGAAAAGCTTAAGCAATTAAGGCGCCCGAGGTAACCCTAGAAAAGGGTTTTTCGTGATTGTTCTCTACAACAACACTAAACATCAGTTATGGGGAGCTCTTGGAGCTAAGTGCTATTGCATTTACTTCTACTAAGAGGCAGATTTGAGCAATAAGAAGAGAGCAAGCTAAGATTTAATTGTTGTAATCTCGTGTAAGATTTCATTGTATTTGTTTTTGCTCTTCTTGGTATATTTTGTGTTGTGAGTTTGTCTAAGATTTCTCCGTCTCTAAATTATTTTCGAGAATGAGTGTTTTCATAGTACAAATGTGTGCATTGTATGGATCCTTGGATTAATCACTTTAAGGAGGTGGATATCAAATAAATCCTCGTATTAGCATTAGAGAATTTTTTGCTTGAAGTATTCTGCTGCAACATATCTTCTTTGAAGCGAAAGAAGCTATTCATCCTTTCTCCCCTCTAGCTCCCCCTTGTCCCATCACTAGCGATGTGGATCAAATCGCAAGGAGAAGCCCATTCATGGGTTGCTACCGTCGTCCTTAGCATATCATATCTACACATGGAGCGGTGCTTTCGATAGTGAGTGATTCAGTAGCGATAGCTACTAGCAAGAAAAGGACCAGGTTCAAAAGGAAGGGAGAGTTAGGAACGACTGATCATGTGCATCATAAAATAAATAGGGTATCATTCACATGCACACCCTGCGTGCAATATATTTTTTTTTACTTCCTTTAATCTAAATTTTATATTCTAAACTCAAAACCATAAACATAAATTCTAAATCTTAAATCTTTAAACCTGAAATATTAAATCTAAATCTTAAATTCTAAACTTAAATAAAAATAATAATAATAATAATAATAATAATAATAACTTAATGCAAACGAATATGTGCCGTAAGGTAAGTAGAGTAATCTTTTTGTATAAATTAAATTGCTGAGATGATGACAGTTATCAATGTCTCTGGATGACTGGAAATCATGTTGCCATTACAGGACAAAATCTAATGGCCAATCTAGCACGCGATTCAAAAATAAATATTTAAAGAAATGAAAGTAAATAATATTTAATTTTCAATAATTAGACGTAGCAATACATAGTCGGTCAAGAATTTCATCCGTCATTTTTTGAGATTTGTTTATATTTGGTAATTTTCGTGGCTTTACAATTTTTAGTATTTAATAATAAAGAGAGATTGGAACACAATAATCGGCTCTCTAATGACTCAGCATCAAAATGGATCAACACAGCATTAAAACGGAATGTCAAATACCATCTGTAATAGTAAACCCTTTACAAATATTTATTCTTTATCACATCACTGTCATCTAAAATTAAAAACCTTACTCTTAAACTTCTTCAATTTGTTTATGACCCCACTATTAATTAATTTATTTATATTTATATTTTTCATTTATTTTTATTTATAATTTCATTTACTATATATAATATTAATTAATATTTTAATTTAATATTTATAATTAGATTAGTATTTTAAATTTTAAACATTTATTTATATAAAAATAATAATTTGATAAAAATAAATTAAAAAATTATTGATAATATAATAAAAAGAATGGGTACAATATTAAAAGTTTTCATGACGTATAATTAAGTGCTTCTATATTAATAAATTAATTATAGCTTTCTTTAATTGCAGCTTCCATGATAAAATATCAGTTTCCATAATATTTTTTATAAAATAAAATATCAGATAATTACAGTTTTATATATATATATATATATATATATATATAAAATAAAAAATTGGTGTAGCGGATCTATCGAGATGTCTGAAAATAAACAACTGCCTCGATTGTTTTTTATTTTTATTTTAAAATTTATTCAATGTGATTGGATTAAATCCAGTGTCCCGATTCTTATTTTTATTTTTATTTATTTTTAAAAAATTAAAAATACTTTAAATCTTAAATGTAAAATCTCTAAAAATATATATATATTATACCCATGAGTATATAAAATTATTTATCTTTAACATTATAACCAAAGAAAGAAGTTTACACGTTAAGGAAAATCTTATTAATTTAAATACATTATAATTCAATCTCTTATTTATATAAAAATAATAATTTAATAAAAATAAATAAATAATTTATTGATAATATAATAAAAAAAATGGGCAGTATATTATAAGTTTTCAAGAAGTATAATTAAGTGCTTCAATATTAATAAATTAATTATGACTTTTTTAATTGCAGCTTCCATGATAAAATATCAGTTTCCATAATACTTTTTATAAAATAAAATATCAGATTATTACAGTTTGTTAACACACGCTGTCCGTAAAAACTTGTCCTAAAAAGTTGATAAAACAAACTGTGCCTCGATTGTTTTTTATTTTTTTTAAAAAAGCATTTGTTCAATGTGCCTGGATTAGATCAGGTGGCCCCCACGGGCTGGATCAGCTGGAATGGTGTCTGACGCTTGCAACGGAGGTTCAGGGGTCGAGGGTCGTCAGTTACACACGGACGTAAAACCTCGATCTGCTGTGCTTTAAATTCCACTCGACCCCCAGTCACCCATTCTGCCCAGCTTAACCGTGATTTATATCCTCTGGATATCTGCGGGGCCGAACCCAGGGGCCGCTAAGGTGGCATTTCTACCTTTTGCAATGGATTAGATCAGGTGTCTCGAATCTTATTTTTTAATTTTATTTATTTTTTGAAAACTAAAAAATTTAAAAAACTTATATTTAAAATCTCTAAATACCTATGAATCTAAAATTATTTATCTTAAAAATACTATAATCTAAAAAGGAAGACTAAATCCTATAAGAAAATCTCATTAGCTTAAATCTATTATAATTCAACCCCTAAATTTTAAATTTTTAAACCCTAAATATATATAATATATTATGAAAATATCTAAAATTTTTAATCTTAATACTGTAAATTAAGAGAGAAGTTTAAATCCTAAAGAAAAATTTTATTGTCGAAATATGTTATAATTCAACTCATAAATCTTTAAATTTTAAATCTTAAATTCATATAATATATATCCTAAAATTTAAAAAAAAACTAAAAAAAAAATACACATATATATACACGTGCCCACGAGATCGAAATGGATAATATGAAGAAATAACTATCTTCATACAGAGAAAAAGCTCTCGTATAAAAAAATAAAAAATTATATTAATTCAAAAATAATTAATAAAGAACAGCCTTACTTTTTTATAAATATAGAAATAAATATTTTAAATAAAAAATATTAATTATTAAATAATAAGAACTAAATATAATTATTTTTATAGATGTCTCAATTTTAAATATTTTCTAATTTAATTTTATTAATCTTAAATAATTTTTATTTTTGCAAATATTAAATATTTTAAACATTAGTTTCAATTTAATCATGAATCAATTTAAATTATCTGTAATTTATTTTTTTTATATTTATTTTCTTATCTACATTATTTTTTTTCGTATAATCTCATATTTATTAACATATGAAATAGAAATTCTCGATGAGATGGAGATTGTACACGAAATTATTTCAATGTTGAAGGATGTTAAAAATGAAAATTGACTGCCAAGTGTAGCTGTCAAGAACTCTTTTGTAAATTAGAAATAAATATTCTGAATAAATTACTCTATTTATTTTCGTATAATCTCATATTTATTCACATGGAAACGTATGAAATAAAAATACTTGTTAGATGGAGGATATACTCGAAATTATTTCCATGTTGAAGGATCTTAAAAAAGAAAATTGACGGACACGCGTCACTGACCTGCCATCGAAGCGTCTCCTTTCGTCCTGCTCGATCAGCGACGAAGCGGCATCGCGCGCCGCTTACGATAAAATGGCGGACCAGGCGCTCATCGACACGCAAACGAAGAAATGGGGATCGAGAACGCTCGTGATCAGAGCTCCTCGCCGGGACGGAGGTTAGCTACCCTCGCAAGGCACCTCAGCGTTGGCGATACTTCTCTCATTTCGTCTCGCAGAGAAGCCATCAATCCCGCGCCCACCGCTGGATTCCATGGTGGATCCGTTTTCGCCAACGTCGTCCAAGCACCGGAGGATCCGATCCTGGGGGTAAAAGCATTATTTCGCTCGACTTGTGTATTTCGATTTGTTCTTCTTGCTGTTCGTAGGTTTTTGTAGTGGGAATTTGGGTTTTGACTAGCGATCGCTCGTGCTTGATCTTGCTCAGCTTCTGTTCCCTCCTTATTATTATTTTTTAATCATTTGTATTTTCAGTATATCATTTACGTTTTCCATTTGATTCGACTGACCACAGAAAATAAATGAAATGTAATTGATTGTTCTGCTTTCTTCAACTTGATTCTGATGTAGCTTGGCTCACTGTCGTCCCTCTATTGATGCGATACGTTTGCTTTTTTGAATTACAAAAAAATGTTTTTTCTGTTCGCTGCGAATTTTCCTCTCTGAGGAGTGTTTCATAGAAGATTTTTGCTCATCGATCATCAAACTAATGCTTCAGTTTTAAATCTGGAATGTTTCGCCAGGTGACAGTTGCATATAACAAGGATCCGAGTCCTATGAAGGTAAACTTGGGAGTTGGGGCCTATCGGACTGAGGTATAATAAATAGATGGATTAACTACTACTGACTCTCTTTTTCCGTTTAGCTTGTATAAAAGGACTCTCCCACTAATTCTTTGGCAGGAAGGAAAACCGCTTGTGCTCAATGTCGTAAAGAAAGCCGAAAAAATGCTCCTCAATAATCCGTATGATCCGTAGTCTTGACTATTGGAAAAAAATGATATTGTAAAGTTATTGTATTTGTGGCATTATATTATGATTGATTTGATTGCAAACTTTGTACATGGTTTATTTTATACACATTAATAATTGTTTGGCAGTTTGAATAGTTTAAAATCCTTGATGTTTGTCTCCCTTTGGATCAGTCTTCATGCTTGCTTTGTGGTGCTTAATCTCTTCTGTTTTATCCTCCAATTGATATTTTCTTCCCTTCGAGTTGATCCCTTCTCTTAAGCCTTTAACATCCCATCAAACTTAACATGGTAGGGAGTTTTGATCAAATTGAGTTTGAAATAAAGAAGTTGATGACAATGAGCAACAAGTGACATTTTTTAGCAGATTGGCAATTTAATTTGACTTGGATATTGGGTGAAGTTGGATACTGATTGTTTTCATGTGTTGTCGAGTGAAATGACTGTAAATTTCAATACCTTCTGTTCTTACATAAGAAACATCATGGGTTAGTTGTGTGATACTTCAACTATCACAGTTAATAAGACTAGGTTGTGGAGATGTAACTCCCATGTCATTAAGTAAAAGTTGTAGCCAAATTATTTATGAGACTTAGTAATAGTATAAAAAAGGGCAGCCGGTGCACGAAGCTCCCACCATGCGGGGTCCTGGGAAAGGATCCAGTGTACGTAGTCTTACCCCGCTTTTTGCAAGAGGTTGTTTCCTGGATTCGAATAGTATGATATTTTTTTTAATGTTAGAGCAGGATATAGTTTTCTACTTCTAACTCTTGTGAGATATAGAAGAATCACCCAAGAGGATATTGACTCTAGTAGCTGATCTTCAGTCATTTACATCATTAGCCCAATCAGCTTCACAAAATGCTCATAGGGTGAGTGAAGAAGAGTTTTGTCAAAGAATGTCAGAGTACACATTTCCTGCACAAATTATAGAGTGCTATAACATAATGAGTGGCTTGAAGGGCAAACTTGAATTGATTCATGATATCAACAATATGAGAAATATTTGGTTGAGTGATAGTGAGATACACGGTTTTACCAACAAGTAATTTTTAGTGGGTTGTATTTGTGAGAGGTTTTTCACCACACTTTCTCAATTTTGTGTTAGCTTCTAATATGGTGGAAACTGGAAACTACTTTATCATCCACCAATATGACACTTATAATTTGGTTAATGCATATGTAATTTGAGAGAGGTTGATTCGTGACAAGTTGTGAGAGACTTTAAGTCTAGCTTAAGTCCATTTTAAAGGATACGTTAAGGGTTTTTTAGGTCCTCCATGCTTGTAAAGTTCTTCACTAGTTATCACTATATGGTCAACATAAAGAAGAAGAATGTTAGTCCTTTGAGAAGAACTAGAAGAAAGGACTGTGTGAAGTATGTATCGTGTGGATTATGGGACATGTTGGAAGCTAAGGAGGTATGATATCACTGAATTCTTTAAAGCAAGTGTTAGTGGATGCCATGTTTTGCAAAGGCAAAGAACATGGTGAGGAAGATGGGCGATCCTGGATAATGGCTGATATCGACTTCTTTTGCAAGATGTCTTGGATATTTTTAGCATCTGATTCATAGAGTAACTATCGATTAATGGATGCAATAGCTTAGAGGAGTTTGTACGAAAGTGAGTTTGGTTAATGGTGCAAAGGTCTCTTATAGTCAAAACTATGTTCTTT
This sequence comes from Zingiber zerumbet, assembly GCA_037833815.1. NCBI lineage: Eukaryota > Viridiplantae > Streptophyta > Magnoliopsida > Zingiberales > Zingiberaceae > Zingiber > Zingiber zerumbet. The sequence goes on along the minus strand of JBBMJZ010000067.1, from coordinate 2,211,722 downwards.
ATTATAACCTTAGTAACTAGTTGAGCTTTATGTCGATTGAAGGACAATCTTCTTTTGTTTTAATCTTGGAAATCCTCTCCATCTAATAGTCATTGTTTTTAGAGGTAGCTCAGCTCAATCAGGTCCCTAGTGCAATTTCTTTAATGTTGCTAACTCCTCATCAGTTGCCTTTTTTTCCAAACCAGATCATCCAAAATCTCTTCAAAAGTAGTAATACGGCAAAAGAAAATTGTGCCCTAACGGAAGAAGTCCCATAATTTTATAATCAAACACTGGGTGTTCCATCTCGTGTATGATATCTGATAATAGAAAGAGGTTCCTGTATAGGAATGCCATTCATTGAAGAATAGTGAAAACCTTCAATTAAATACACATTAGATTGATTCTTTATTCAATCTAATGTGTACTCACAAAGGTGCAGGGTGTTGTGCATCCTTCCTGGTTCCAGTACCTTGCCTTGTTTCATGGTGACTCAACCTAGCAAAATTTAGACCAAAGTAGGCGAGCAGTGGATTTTACCAAGCATTAGGTAACCCTACCTGGTGCTCTGTCCTGCTTTTCTGCCAGGTACTCTATCAAACTGTCCTAATATTTTTGACCCTAGTATTTTAGAAGTGGTTTGGTCTTATATATGACATGTGATTTGATAATTGTGTGATCAATAATTATGTGATTTGGTTTGCTTTTAAACTTTGGCTTTCTTGGTTTGTCAAAGGCGGGATAAATTCATCTCGCATGTCTATTATAGCAGTAACGTGATGTACATTGCTTGGCTATAGTTTAAGGTTTTTCCAGTGCAGTTGTGGACATAGGCATATTTGTCTGGTTTTATGCTGTAGATTCCATTTACTATTCTTGTTAATATTCTCAACCTGCTTTCGGGCCACTGACTGTTGCACATTGATTTGTTTCATTCTAATATATTCTTCAGATCTCGTGTCAAGGAATACCTCCCAATAACTGGATTGGCAGATTTCAATAAATTGAGTGCTAAACTAATATTTGGAGCTGACAGGTGCATATTCCTACCTCTTTTGTAGTTCTATAATAATCAATAGTTGGTATGTTACATAATTACCCACATCAGTATAATGTATATGATGAAATATGATAGCATCTATATTTCTAGTTCCAGTGCATCATGATCTAAGATGTTTTGTCAGTTTTGAGTCATGGTTGACTATGTACATGAATAAATTTAGTCACTTTTAACCTAATTAATAATAAAAGGCCAGCACAGGTAGTAACAACTATGATAAGATACAAATCCTAAATTTTTGGGTGCTATAATCCACGTTCATGAAACTCTTCGATATTTTTAAAAATTAAAATCCTCTTAAATTTTTATATTCAGCATAAACTCTTTACTTGGGGACTGACAAGGATCTGATGAAATATGATAGCATCTATATATTGTTGTCACACGTGGATTTCTAAAAAAAAAAAGAAGATTACAATGATTGAATTGTGGATCAACATCACTGTGTGGCGTCTTAGATATAATGTTTATGAGAGATATATGCAAAATTCATGTTTCCATTTTAGTTTCTTGTTGAAGCCTGTCTCATTCAAGGGCTGTTGACATACATCTTTCTTTTTGGTAGTCGCGCCATTCAAGAAAATAGGGTGACGACGGTGCAATGCTTATCTGGTACTGGCTCGTTGAGGGTGGGAGCTGAATTTCTGGCAAGGCATTACAATGAGGTACAATAATGCAGTTCATCTTGTAGTTGTTTTATGATGTGTGTAGGAAGAAGTTATATAACCCTACTGCTTCAAATTCTCCAGCGTGCAATATATATTCCTCAACCAACATGGGGAAACCATCCAAAAGTTTTTACATTAGCAGGTCTCTCGTTGAAAACTTACCGCTACTATGATCCAAAAACAAGAGGATTGAACTTTCAAGGTGTAAATCATCCCTCCTCTTGTGGCAAATCAGTCTTTTGCTTTAGGTGCTTTTTCTTATGTAGGAATTAGGATTATTACCACATTGTGTTTTAACTCCGTGGAAAAAAAATTGTTACTACAGGTTTGCTAGAAGACCTAAATATGGCTCCCTCTGGAGCTATAGTGCTCCTTCATGCATGTGCACATAATCCAACTGGTGTTGATCCTACTCTAGATCAATGGGAACAAATCCGGCGGTTAATGAGATCCAAAAGCCTGCTTCCTTTCTTTGACAGTGCTTATCAAGTAAGAGTTTCTTTAGTTGTAACCAATCCTTAAAAGTCAAGAACATGGCTTTTGTCATTCTTCTTTTTCCATGGATAATAATATGGAGAAGCTAAGGCACCATGAAATACTTAACTGTTAACAATAAAAAATTTCAAGGCAATCTATTTAAAAGATGTTAACTGATTCTATTTTGTCTCCAAACAAATTAAGTCTCCTTTTTTATCTCCCTTTTTGTCTCTAATTTTTGTTTAATATATAAATTGTAACCTCTATATGATGATCCATCTGCCCTGTAATTTAACAACCAATTTCAATAATACCATTTAGATGGTATCAGAGTCAATCCAATTTTATGTTGTGTACTCTGCCTCTCCAAGTCTTCAAATGTGCTTGTAATATGCACATCCCTCGTCACTCACAGAAGCTCTAACTCATGGACTAAAAGCTACTGCCCCACTCCCTCTGCTGATGAGATTTTAGCCTTCATCTTCCTCCAAGCTGAGCTTCTCATTTCCACACTCAATCTTAGACGGGTTGTTGCTGGTAGAAGAGTATCCTTTATTCTCTCCATTAAACAAACCAGCTCGCCTATATGATTATGTATCTGCCTTGTAATTTATTAATTGATTTATTGACCAAAAATTAAAGGTAAAACTGGAGACGAAATAGAAGATTTGACTTGTTTAATGAGGATAAAAATATGATAGGTATTGATAGGTTTACTCCTTTTGAATGATTGCTTTGAAATTTTCTACTCTAGACGCTTATGTGTTCAAATTATATACCAAAACACCATATGTGCATTTGGATGTATTATGATCTTATTTAAATTCATTCTAAGGGATTTGCAAGTGGAAACTTGGATGCTGATGCACAATCAGTACGGATGTTTGTTGCTGATGGAGGCGAATGTCTCATGGCTCAAAGCTATGCGAAGAACATGGGTCTATACGGGGAGCGTGTTGGTGCACTAAGCATTGTGAGTGACTTTTTCCTTGGGATTCATCTTCTATGCATTTGTTAGTTAATCTCTTTAGTTTTCTGCAACACTAATTTTAAATGATTCTAAGAATCCTTTTCTGGGTTGTTGACTAAGCTATTGCATTCTGTAAATTAAAGTTCTCGACTGTTATACTGACTACTGATGAAGTCCACCCTAGAGAATTGCACCCAGCCAACCCCAAATTTAGATCCAAAGCATTCTTTTTAGGCAATGTTGTCGATGCAGATCTATCTTTGGAAAACCTTCAACAAAATGATTAGAAATTCAATTAAATCATGCATAGGTTCAAAAATCTCAACTTTATTACGCAACTTCCAGAAGATCAATTATTTGCATCAAATTAAAATAACCAGATGCACCAACCTAACTATGAGAAACATAATTATGTTCCAGTAAGTAACTTGATATCCAAGTTCATAGCAATGTAGTTCTGATTGGCTGTGGATTTCTTTTGTTTCTGACATTAGCATGCTGCACTTTCCACTTTTAACATTAGCATGCTACACTTTCCATTCCAAAACGCACTACATTTATCAGTAGTAGCACTCGAGCAGTTGGTTAAGTAGCATCAATGCTGTTCACTATCAAGAACTTATGAATGGCTTTTTCTCTGTGAATAACCTTTCTGGTAATTAAATTTATAGGTCTGTAAATCTGCGGATGTGGCAGTTAAGGTTGAAAGTCAGCTGAAACTTGTGATTAGACCTATGTACTCTAATCCTCCCATTCACGGCGCTTCTATCGTTGCTACCATTCTAAAAGACAGGTATTTCATCTTGCTTGCTAAGCTAAATAACTGCCTGAATTAAACCACCTTACATGAGGTTGGGGTTTTAAGAAAGCTTGCATTTGGGGAGTATTAAGAAAAAGAACTTGCATGCGTAATGCTTCTTCTGATTGTTCTCAGTTTGGAAGAAAACTGTAGCTTATGTTGTATGCAGATACTTCATTTTCTTCTCATTCTTGTCGGTTATTTATAAGTACACACATTCTGAATTTCTTTCATGTTCAGTGGATAAGGCTTATGTTTTTCTGTGCTTTCTCAGAGAAATGTACCATGAATGGACAATTGAGTTGAAAGCCATGGCAAATCGTATAATTAGCATGCGTCAGCAGCTTTTCAATGCTCTAAGTGCTAGAGGTATATGAATTTTTCAACTATTTGTTATATTTTCATGCATCCTAAATTCTAATTGCCTATTATAGAATATAATGATAAAGCACCTTTTTTATCTATCACTCCTAACTTGGTAGTGATGAATGGTTGTGTCAACACTTGCATAGTTTTACGAGATAATAGTGAGATTACAAGGTCATTCGTCAATACATAAAGTGGGCCCTTCTCTAACAACTTGAGCATTTATAGTTGACAGTCAACTGATCATATCTGAATATGGTAGCCAAGATCGTGACTTCTAAACTTAATTTGCTATTTATGTTGCTATTTTCCAAGTTAGGGCTTTGTTATGTGACTTTGCTAGTTGGTTTTTTCTGTTAGGCTTTGCTATACTCTGTGTTTAGTTAAAAGTTCCATATAACTTATGCTTTGAGGACTAACAAATCACATCTATCACATATTAAGAAATCTATGATTATTCATGAGAAAGATGACAGTTTTGAGTTGATGTAGGATTTGAATTTTACTTGCTAGTCTTGAAACTAAGAGGCTTCTTGTGTGGGATATACAGGGACACCCGGTGACTGGAGTCACATCATCAAACAGATTGGTATGTTTACTTTCACTGGGCTTAACAAAGAGCAAGTGAGCTTCATGACTAGAGAGTATCATATTTACATGACTTCTGATGGGTAATTATCTTATCTTGCCTCAAAAGTCTTGGAGGTTTGCATTATAATTTGGGGTCTTCAAATTCTGCCTTCCATGAGCTAAAACACCTATTCGGTTCAATGATTAGTCCATCTTAATTATTTTTGAAATTCGTTGTTGTATGGTGTTGACATCCCATGGTGCTTGCATTGTTCTGTCCTTCATTATCTAGAAATTCCATATCTAATTATTAACAGAAATATGCTTGTTGCAGGAGGATTAGCATGGCTGGTTTGAACACCAAAACGATTCCTCATCTGGCTGATGCCATTCATGCAGCAGTCAATCGCATTAAGTGAAAAAAGGGATATTACTATGATTCAACTATAGTTAAAACCTTACGGATGATGAATGTTGGTTCAATAATTCCTCTTCCCATTTCGCACCAAGTTGTAATTTAAGGAGGGACTTTATCATTTTGCAATGGATTCCGCCTGCAAACTTGTGTATCAATGTTGTAGCATTCAAACATTTTTTTGGTAGTGGTGTTCAACAGACTACCAACTATATCTTCTCAAATGAATTCAATAATGTTCCATCGGGACGGTCTAGTGGTTAGTGTATGAGGTGTTGTCACCATGAGGTCTGGGGTTTAAATCTCGGTAAAGTCGGTATAAAATACCTCCCTTATGTGTTAGTCACTATTCTAAAAGCTAATAGCCGGCTAGTAGTCGTCCTTGATTACTTCTTCCGTGTTGGTCCTGGGATGGGTTGGGGGAGGTGCTGGGGATGGGTTGGTGGGGGTGCTGAGAAAGTTGTAAGTATGAAATGTGGACAATAATTGTCGGATGCCTTGCATGTATGTTTGGGCAGCTTCCCCAATTCCTATATAAATGCTCATGTCACTCCCTTAGCGTAAACCCAGGGCTTTGTGAATGTAAATCTGGGTAGTTATTTTCTGCTTGGACTTTTGAGCCCAATATGATCGATTTGAGTACCTTGTGACTATTCTGATTGAATTGAAGCGCTGATAATGTAATTTAGGATGAAAAAATGAGAAGCTACAGGAACGAGATCCATATATACGCTCGACTCGGACCTAAATGTTACAGGAAATTCTATTCTAGAAAGTTTAATTATAAAATAACCTATTGCTATGAGCAAAATTCTTAGATACATACCCCACTTAAAGATACATCAAAAAGCAATATCTATATTCTGCTGCCATACTCATCAGCTATGGCACAACATAAAATACAAAATATACAGAATCCAAGTAAACCATTTCGCAATGACAACAATAAATGGTACAAGTACAAAAAATTACCAAGATCAAACCCAGGAAAGCAACCTAAACAAAACATCTGAGGTTCAGTTGTGTGACGTGACCCACCAAGATTATTTCCTCATTATTTAGACCAATAAATTATAAGAACAGAGACTGCATTGGGATAAGGTGAGTAAAATCGAAGATTTTACAAGGAGAAAATGGAATAAATCTAATGAAGAATCTGGCTTCCATAATCCTCGTTGAACTTTTCATAACGGTGGGTGTGAAGATGAGCTGACGGTCTTGTATTTTTTAAAGCTAAATTGACATCTTCAGGGTTCACTGGACCAACCTCTGGTAATTCTGCAAGCAACAATCAAGTACTAGTTGTTAACAAGGATTTTATTTTTTTAACCTGAATGTTTTTAAACGGTGCCATTTTCTTACACTTATGTGGACAATACAAAATACAACAATAACAACAACTAAGCTTTATGATGGGGTTGGGGGCAATACAAAATAATAAAGAAAAAAAATACTAACCATCCTCAGGAACAACATCCTGTCTGCCTTCCAGGACCATCATTAGACGTCTTAATGGCTGCATCGCTGCCTCTTTACACACTAAACGAATATCTGAGCCTGAATAACCTTCACTTCTATCCACAAGAAGATCATATGGCATCTCAGCTTCTCCAGGCATAGATGGCAAAAGCCCCTCAAACATCGCACGTCTTGCTTCTGGTTCTGGAAGAGGTACCAGAATCTGATTGAACAGTCATGGATGAAACAGTCTCTTGAGGAGTTAGTGAATTTTGCTAGAACGAAACAAATAGCAGGTCATTTCCAGTTAACACTCTTAAATATGTAACTCAATAAGCTATTCCCAACAGAATAAAGTAAACCTATGTAACATAGCACTTGCATACTATTACAATTGCATGTCTGGTTTTGAACTCCTGTTTCATTACCTCATTGTATAGAGTTTCCTATAGTGGAAATTGAGCCATTTTTTATCTCATTGCAGTTAATATCTTAGCAACATTAGTATGTCTTGGTCCAATCAGTGCTCACAAGTCAATTGGTTCAATTATTTATGAAAGATTTTTCCATCATTAGCTTCTAGTCATATGTCAAGCCTTATGCTCGTTCTCCTAAAAGCGAATGGGTAATATTCAGTGAGGGAGAGTTGTGGTATATATAGATTGTCCCACAAAATCAATCTATATATTTATTAAAGAAATTGTCCAAAAATGTGATTTATTTGTTATACTCATAAAAAGAAAGTCTTAGATTAGCATAATAGTATACAAAACCTAAGTACATTCCCAAGTTCTTCAAAACAAAATAATTGAGATAGCAACCTTAAGTAGGCTAAGTTAAAAGCCAAAGGAAAGGGTCAAAGCACCAAGCCACCAACCATATAGGATAAAGCAGAAGCTAAATGGTATAAAGGAGGAGATAAAGTTGCAGTCAATTTGTTTTTTTTTATAAATCATAAAGAGGATACTCGCTTTTCAAGTCGTCGCAGCATAGCTGCATCCAACTCCCAAGGAAGATTTGTTGCTGCTAGCACAAAGACAAGGTCGTCTGTTTTTGTCAAACCATCCATCTGCAATCAAGTAGCAAAAATTGATGTTAAATAGCATGATATGTTTTGAACCAAAACTATGTGAACTACTAGTGAGATATCTTGATATATCTCAGTAAAATTTTCCTTTAACAGCAGAGTACTTGGATGTTTAAGATCTAGAGTATGAAAAACTAGCCAGCTGAAGCATTAAGCTCTAGAAGTAAAATAAATAAATAAAATAATTATAAAATTTTTTAGTTCTGATTTAAGCTTTATTGCATGTGGCAATAAGTTTTCCATCCAAATTGGACGAAAGCAATATAAAAGAAAATTAGAGAAAATTTCTAGTCTTTTCCTTCCCTCTCATTTCTACCAAAGGAAAAGGACGAAAAGTATTCTTGGGAAAATAACTCACTTTATTTGCTTCCTGGTTTCCTTCCCTCATAGAAAACATCCTAAGGAAATATTGTTAGAGTGATTATCACTTTGTCTAGTAAAAGGTGTACTTCATAGAGATTGTCACTGCTTTGATTGACTAGTAGATTTTCTTGTTAAGTCTTTGAGAAATCCTAAAATGAATTAATTGAGAATAAGAATAAAATAGAGTTCAACTGTAAAGATGCCAACCACAGAGGTATAAATGTAAAAAAAACAACAATAATAGTAATCTTAATATTTATTTTCCTTTCTATTAACAATAAAGACATCTCAAACCAACGACAAGATCCCATAATATATTTTTCTCACATCCGTACCTAGAAAGGTTAAAGTACTTAATGAACTATACTTCACCTGTATAAGTAATTCAGTCTTCAAGCGTCGACTTGCTTCATGCTCACTACGTGCCTCACCACGCTGACTGATGATTGCATCAATCTCATCCAGAAAAATAGTAGATGGTGCATGGTGTCTGGCAAGCTCAAATAAGACTTTCACCAGTTTCTCAGAATCACCTGTATTGTCATAAAAATATGTAATTGAGCAATTTCATCGAGAAAAAATTGATTCTGCATTGCTACATCATATAGATCATTGAGTAGAATTCAACAGCAAAAGTTATGTTGTGCATTACAAAATATGAAATCATGCACTGGACATAGCAAAATAGCTAAATTTCATATCAACAAAACTATGGTTTCAGTATTTAAACTGGCTGTACAATCATCTACAAGTAACACAACCTTAAAGAAATAGACAATGATTTTGATAAACTCCACCTTAAAACACAATAGTTGCATTCATAATCTACAACTAAACCATTTTAACAAACTGGCATGAGTAGAAAGAAAAACAAAACAACTTTTATACTCAAGTATGAAATTATGTTGCCAATTGAAATAAATGACTCCTGTTCAGTAAAGAGAACAAGAGTAATAGCAACTTCAAACAAAGAGAATATGTTCCTTTTATCATGAACTTACCTCGCCATTTGCTGACAATTGACGATGCTGAGATGTTGAAAAAAGTGGTTTTGCACTCGGTAGCAACAGCTTTGGCAAGCATTGTCTTGAACAAGAAAAGTCAAACTCAGTCATATTCAAAGAACATAAATTTGAATTTAAATGTACAAATCTTCATAAATCTAAGGATAGCCATAACAATAAAGAAATGGAAGGCAATGCATAAAAAAAAGTCTTAGATAAGGCTAAATAAACACAGACAACAGTTTTCGTACATCCTATGTCAAAAAAAAATCTATATGGATCCATGCCAGTTATGTAATAGTTGTATACAACATTATCATAAGTCATTAGTGAACCTTAAACACACTAAAGCTTACCAATGGATTACTAAAAATCCAAGGACAGAATAGTTTATTATCAAATCATGTTTGCAGTAAGTGATAATATTCTAGTTTCATATTTTGTTTAAAGGCCAATAAGATGTCATACCTATTGCTAGAAAACACATACTTATTTAAGGCAACAAAATTAACTATGTCAATAAAAAAACATTGAGGAAACAATGAATAAAGCTTCGACAAACCTTTCCTGTTCCAGGAGGGCCAAAAAGCAGAATACCTTTCCAGGGTGATAGAAGACCTTTGAAGTACCTGAAAGCAGCAAAAGTCATAAAAATATAAACTATAAATTCATACTTTGGCATATCAGGCATTCATTTCATTGCACAAGGTTTTGTCTACAAGGACAATCTAACAATTACATAGACCATATGCTTGCACAAACTCATCGAGTGGAGTGAGATTTTCATCATTGAAATGTGCTAAGGTCCAGGTACTGGAGGATGCATTTCAGCATAGTAAGGTATGCATAATCTTAGCTAGATATAACCTCCACAATTTTCTCGTGTTTAGTTTGCAAACTACATTTTTCTCAGAGGTAAAATGGATTTGATCTTAAGATATGGGTACTGATTTTCTTTTGTATATTCTAGTCAACGGCAAGGACAAGATCTGTTGTGGGTATCACAATTGAATTCCAATATCCATTTCATCTTCTCTAGCAACAATTTCCTGTTCTTCCCAAGATACTTTTCAATTATCTACCTTAATTTGATAGTAAATATCAATAGGCATCCATCTGAAGTTACTGCAACAAAAGCATGCATCATTATTAAAAATTTAAAGCTAATTTTACATGCTTGCAGTTTCTTTCTGTTTTCTAATTGGGAAATGAATATTTACAATATCTTTCCTTCTGTAATACAACCAACAGAGATTAGGCTTGCCTGCTTATATGTTTTGTTAAATCAGAGTGCAACATGTTTACCGTCACCTACTTTGGATATTTTATGGGCATGACAACAGCTTCTTTCAGAAGTCGTTTCGCATCCTCTAATCCTTTGATGCTTTCCCATTTCACATCTGGATTCCCACGAACAATGTCTCTGCAGGGAAAGAGTATTCAGTTTGTTCTTGAAGACTTGGGAAAAGACCAATATTTTGCAGTTCCTTGAACTGCCAATAAGTTCTAAAATCAGAATTTACCTGCACAGTGTCTCTGCTAGAGTTCGCATTTCAGCAGATTCAAATGGTGGAAGCAAAGGCTTCTGACTGAAAATTGAAGTTCAAGATACTTCAAAGTTTTATTTACAGTATTATACAAAACAACCAAAGAAAAATTTAAGATATTTGGCAATTCTTGAAGTCCCGAAACGTAAAGGACTATAGCAATGTAGCTGCAATATCAAATAGTAAGCAAATTCCTTTGCCGTCCAGTTAGTAGCATTGGACCATAATTTCAACAAAAGCAATGATTTGGATAGTTAATTATGAAGCAACTTTATAGAAAAAAATAAGCATGATTAAACAAAGGTTGTGCCATTGAAATATAGCAGTCATCAATTTCATTCAGATTTCCATGTACAGTGTTGTTTCATTTATAAGCTGATTTGATGATTCCTATACTTTTCCAATCAGACATAGGTGAAGCTGCATGTCTAAGAGCCTAGAAGGAATAAGGCTCAACACCTTTGTGGACCAGAAGATCAGTGGTGGCAAAAGACAACAAGAAAAATTAATCACTAGTGAATTCACTGTTAAACCAGTCTGTTATAAAGCAATAAGGATGCAGATATCAAAATCACTAAAAATTTTATTAAATAATATGGTAAAAACAAATGATCAAGCCATGACAACTCCATAAAGAAATAAAATTCCACAAAACACAAAGGTTGAATTGACCCCATGCTAATTAAGGGTCTGAGTAGAGACCATGTCAATCTGGCCTTCAAATCCTGGAACACATTAGAGTTTTGTTCGTCATATATATAAAGAAAAAAGAAAAGAAACACATTAACCAACAAAGTTAAACTACAAGAGCATCAACCAAGTTATGAGCAGGTTCTCATTTTGTTTGCTTGACTTCTCTTTATAAAATCAATGCGCTATTGTTGTTGGGCGAAGCCCCTCGTGATTTACCTGCTTGTATCTAGCTGGGGGGCTGGCGATATTGGACCGCCTTGGGTGAGTGTTTATCACCTTCTGCCACAAAACTATAGAGTGGATGAGCCCCCACGAGTTGGCGTAGTAGGTACCCGCATGAGTGTTTGCTCTAATAGATCTTGGGGTCAATTCCCAATGGATGCAAAATGTCTCGTTGAGTATCTAACCTCCCCATGCAAAGGGTCGTTGCACTAGGGCAAAATGCCCTCGTGATTTAGTTGCATGTATATTGTCATGGGGTCGGCGATACTGTGTTGTTTGGGGTGAGTGATATCACCTTCTGCTCCAACTATAGAGTGGATGAAATTGTGAATGCATGTACCGAAAAGAACAGTGAGGATTATACACCTCCGGTAGAGTTTCCACCATTTTGTGTTGAATATCGTACCATCACAATGTTCCTGTAGTTGAAACATATTGGTATCCTCCGAAGCTTTTAGTTGACAATAGTGATACGAATAATTGATAATGAAAGATCAATTACTATATGAGTGCTATCTAGATAAAAATTTCTAATGGTCCACCTAGGTGGTTAAACCCATAAGGGCATCCACTTCGGAGCTCCCATTGCCAACGTGGCATGCGGGAGGGAGCTCCCTCTTATAGTGGGAGAACATGGAGCTGCTCATTAGTTCTTCTTTTTTTTTTCTATATTAAAATGTTTTTTTAGTTTCTGTTTAAAAAAATAAAACAAATAAAATACTGAAAAAAAAAGTTAGTGAACGTTAATTTTTAGCCATTGAACAATGGCTAAAAAGCTAATTTTTAGCCGTCTTTTTAGCCGTTGTTCAAAGGTTAATTTTTATATTTTTATTTAAAAAATTATCTATAAATATAGTTTCAACTTTCATTCTTCTTATCATTTTCTTAACTCTCTACTTCTTTCAACCATGAAAATATCTTAATTTATTTCAAATGACTGAAAATCCAGATCGATCTATGCTCCGTGAATTCTGGAGAAATGAATTGACAGAAGATGCGGAGGTTTAGGACGATTTTGGTACAAGGATAATTTGAAGGACATCATGTATACATGTATTATTTTGCACAACATGATTATTGAGAATGAGGGAGATGCAGTAGTCAATTGGTCAGATGATGAAGGAGATCCCCCATCACAAATATTTCAAGGCTCCGCCCAAGAACTCTATTAGAGAAATTGCAAGCTACATGATAATCAATTGAATCATCAACTTCGAGCCGACTTGGTTGAGTATATATGGGCACGCTACTATGTTTGTAATCAGTGAAAAAATAATTTACTATTGTGATATATTTAATTATCTTATGTTATGTTTAAATAATTTATAAGAAAGTTTGTTAAGAGGTTTTTTATAGTCGAGAGATGTGTACGGTTTTTAACTTTTGACATGGTGCGGATGTGGCAACGAGGGAACTCTCCCAGAGCTCCCACAATTGTGGAAGCTCTAATGGTCTGGAACCGAGAGTGGGACAAAAATCTGTATACTAGTTAAAAGTAAAGTTATTCGCCCACGATACAATTTTGAACAACAACAATGACAAAGATGCTGCCTACAAAAATAAAAAAATAATAAAAAAATGGAGATGTATTTTTCTTACGTTGTTTCCTGTGATCTGCCCAAGATAACTCCGGCGCGTGGCTCAAATTTCCGATCCTAGGAGTTCATCAACAAAGAAATACGAATACATCAAATGCTGCAATCGGAAATCCAGCAAAATTTTCCGAGTTCAAAAGCCAAGCAAAAGTTGCAGAAAAAAGGGGGAGGGCAGACAAATCCCACCGACCTGCTGTTCGAACTGCTCATAAACAGCCAAGTCAGACGAGGCCTTGACGCTCCCATTGGAACTGGCGACCGCCCCATTCGCATAACCCCTTCCGGCGGGATTCGATCCAGAACTATGCTCCTCCTCCACCTTATCGCCCTTTGGCGGCTTCTTCCTTCCGAATTTCACATCATAAACAAGCTTGAAATCCTAAGCATACAAGGAATTAAGCAAATAAGATTCCAAATAATGGCGATAATTCTACCAAACTCAAAAAGATCATGCCGAAGTTTAGTAGCATAGAAAGAAGGGATTGGGGGAGTGGACTCCACAAACCCGGAAGGTCCATCGAGTGAGCAAGGGTTCGTCGCCCATTTCTCAGCCACCGAAGATCAGTGAAGTGCGGATGGCGGAGGGCCTTCTCCTCCACTTCCCCCAACAGCAGGGGAAGACGGGTGGGGAGGAATCAAGCGAAGAGCTGTAGATTGAACCAACACAGCGGGGAGAGGCTTAAATTTCAGAACGAATCTCCCTTCGTTAATAATTTCCAATATTTCTAATATTAAATAATAACATTTCCGTTTTTTATTTTTATTTTTATTGTTTGAGCAAATATTAACCCCAGCCCTAGTTAGTAACCATTAATTATCGAATAATCTTTTTTTTAAAAAAAATTAAGAACCTTTCCCTGGATGAAAATGCAATTAAATTCCTTCCAAGCAAATCAGACTCCGATGGCTAGAACGCAATTTTGGCCTAGGCAGATGGCTATCGTTATTATCGACGGCAACCTCGTAATAGATCTTCTCTTCCTATTAAAAGTAACTGGTTGTTAAAAAAATCAAAAGAAAAGAAACCTTACAAAAATAAAAACATTTCACTGACAGTATCATTTACGAAGAGAGGCTCGTGAGTCCTTTCAAGATGGTGATATGGTTATAAAATATTAGGGTCGAAACTTGATATTTTTAAATATATATTTTTTTATATCTTAGTCACATGCATTATTGATTAATAGTCATTTATAATTTTTTTTATTGACTTATAGATAAGTTGACAAGTTATCATACAAAGAAAGACTAGTGATAAAAATAAAATAAAACTTTTATTTTTTTCATCAAATCATTTAAAAATCTACATGCAAATAAATAAATATCACTTCATGACGTACTCATGTGCAAGGCACTTTACCTACCGGGCTGACACTCTGTTTCAGATTTCTTTTAACATAATATTTTATTTTTAGTTATTTTTAAAATTTCAAAATTACTAAATTGTAGTTTTAAAAATATCAAACTATATATCTATTTTTCATTTTATCCCTATCAATGATTAATTTTTTTATCAGTCGATTATTTTTTTATCAGTCGGTTAATTATTTTTATGAATCGAATTAATTTTTTTCTATATCAAAATATTAAAATTTTAAATAAATCAGTTGATTGATTTATTTTTTTTTACCCAAGTCAATTTTAAATAAAATTAGTTGATGGACCAAATGATATTGAATTGATATGAAACTAATTCATATGCGTTCATCTACCTCTCCTAATTGTCTTCATGCACTCAAATATCAATTTGACCCAATATATTTAAAATAATAATTTTTTAAAAAAATTTAATAGTTTTAAATAATAATATTTAAAAAATTTAATTCATGATTAAAAAATTATTGCTCTCAACGTATTGGATCAAATTGATATTTGAATGCATAAATATAATCAGAAGAACTAGGTAAATACATAGATTCTAGTTTCATGTCAATCCAAAGTTACAATTAATCAAATGATACGGTGATAAGGAGGAGTTCATCCTGTGGAGGACCGTTGCCATGGTGGATGTCAAAATCAAGGCGGTCAATGCTCAGATATCATTACCCGATCAGATGATCGTATCTCGACCGGGAGGAGAGAGGTCTGTTTCAATATCACCTCTGACTCAGGCCATGCGTCGGGCACCCAACGCTCAATAAGGGAGGATGCCAAAGGGGATACGAAGAATCCCAGTCGAGTGACTACCCCACTCGACCTTACAATAGTACTCGGAACATGACAACGGAATATGGGCGAGCGGACTGGCTACATGAGCAGCAATGATTATTGTCGAGCAGACCGCTACATGAACAACAATGATTGTGCCCGAGCAGACTGGCCACAAGAAATGCGGAATTCCGGCCGAGCGGACAGTGGAGACCTGAGTCGAGCGGCTATCCCGCTCGGCCCAACAACAGATACAGTACGCTATTTTTTGACATCCTTTTGGGAGCTAGCACCACTAACAGACGGCATGGTTAGACAGAAGATCGTACGGTGGAAGCTTTCACTATCACTTCAGATATATACTTGACCTGTTAAGGTACTGTATTAAGGACACTTTCCTGACACATCTTTTCAGGGAAAACTTGAGGACGCATGCTCACCTTAGAAAGTGTGCACGCGCGTTACATGAGCTCTATATAAAGGGGATCCAAGCATGGGCGGAGCCACATTGGGGCTGGGTTGGGCTCCAGCCTCACCAATTTTAGAAAAAAAAAATTTAAAAAAATCAGCCTATCCTTTTTTCCTTAATTATTTCCTGTTTTTTTCCGTATGCTCTTTAATTAAAATTCCAAAATTCATGTTATAAACTCCACGCACTTTCCATTAAATCAAAAATTTTAATTTTGTTTAAT